>JAQMYF010000001.1:39358713-39376641 GCA_030014195.1 Neosilurus mollespiculum
TGTAAAAGAACCATTGCTGATTTTCGTCAAGAGTAGGCTGCATAGCTGTCAGCGTGTTTCTGCACTGCGATGGCCTGACGAACTGTCCAGGGTGTACTCTGCCCTCGCCCAGAGTCGGCTGAGATGGGCACGATCCTAATTAGTCAAAAAATGAAAGAGTGTTTCCAATCTAAGAACTTTCTGCAGATTGTTCCAAGCCCACAGTGCATGGTAGTAAAATGCAGTTTTTCCCCAAATCAGTTAACTTGGGGTATATTAAATTGGTACACTGAATCAAGGTTACGTAAGCTGGAGGAGGCGGCATGCATATACAATATGTCATCATAATCAATCACAGACAGGAAAGTAGCCTCCACAAGTTTTTTTGTTAGCACTGAAAGTAAAGCAAGATTTATTTCTAAAATAAAAGCCAATCTTCACTTTAAATGAAGTATTATGTCTATAAAAATGAGATGGTAGCTTTTTTATGATTCAGATACATTTTTATCACTCACTCACTCACTCACTCACTCACTCACTCACTCACCTACTCACACATCTGCTGAACTGGTTAATCCTATTAGGGACAAATAGGTTAATCCTATTAGGGGAGGCTGGATCCTCTCTCATCCGACACTGGGCGAAGGTGGGATACACCCTGAACAGCTCACCAGACCAGTGCAGGGCAAACACACACAAGCACAGAGAAAGTGGATTATGCATGTGCAATTTCCGTTGTACGAAAACTGTTTTAATCACAGAAGGTACTGACTGTTATCTAGTCATTGAAAACTTTGAGACCATAATTTTCATTCTGGTGCTCAAAACTGGATTTTTGTAATGTGGATAATTTGTGTAGCATGTTGGCTTCAAAAAACAACTAACAAAAGTGTCAAGAATAAATTATGCATATCAAAAACAACAAAACAAAATTGCACCTGCCAAAATGAAAGTCACAACAGTGAGTATCAGGTATGGCCTCTGTTTGCAGTGATAGAGGCGGTGATTTGCGTTGATATAGGCGATGATTTGTGTTGAAACAGCTCGGCGAAATTGGTCCCTCAATTGCTGCAACTGGATGTAGCAATCCTGTTTGGGAGTCGTCACTCTCTCTCGCCCTGACCCTGTGTGGGTTGTGTGCAGCCCATACTTCTCACTACCTCGCTGTAGCTCAACCCGGCCACTGACATACCCATTGCCCGGAGATGTTGTTCATGTGATAGAGGTGGCATTATGACATGCACTAGACTAACAAGAGTGGACATTTTTGGGCCTTTATACAGGCTTTCCAAACCACTCCTCAAATTGTGCAGATACACATTGTGTTTTGCTCAAACTGCATTTGGACCACTTTTGCAAAGTGACCTACACATGTGCAGTGAAGCATGAAAAAATGACAACTCATCATTTTCTCAAGTGCCCGAGTAGTATCATCAATAAAGCCACAGGGTATACTCCCAAACCCTGCTACAAGTATAGATATAAAGAAATTTCTCTCTCAAAGTTTTTAATGACTGTCAGTATAGATTTATAACGCTACTCTGTTTCATATTTGTGACCCATCACATAAAATCAGGTATTAAGTTGCCTTTTGAGCTATATGAGGTATGCATATTTAATTTCTACCTACACTGTAATGTATTGGCTTTAACTTAAAACTGGCCCATGTGACTTAATACCTGATACAGTGTGATGGCTTACATTAATCTTCATCTTTATCTTCATCTATTCCGCTTGTTCCGTGGTCGGGTTGTGGGGGCAGCAGCCTAAGCAGTGAGGTCCAGACGTCTCTCTCCCCAGCCACTTCCTAAAAATTTTCCATGAGGGTGTTCCCAGACCAGCCGAGAGACATTGTCCCCCCAGCGTGTTCTGGGTCAACCCCGGGGTCTCTTCCTGGCTGGACATCCCTGGAACACCACACCAGGGAGGTGTTCAGGAGGCATTCTAATCATATGCATGAGCCACCTCAACTGGCATCTCTCTACGTGGAAGAGCAGCGGTTCTACTCCGAGCTCCTCCCGGATGACTGAGCTTCTCACCCTATCTCTGAGGGACAGCCCTGCTACCCTGCGAAGGATTACAGTCTCTTGTATCCGCAGTCTTCTTATTTCAGTCACTACCCACAGCTTGTGACCATAGGTTTGCATTTATGTGAGACTAATTTTTTGATAAGTTCTTTCCCTAAATCCATATTAGATCTCACAGTGTGCTATAGACCCAAATTCCGATTGCTGGTTAAAGCCACAGCTGTTTATCATGTGTAAACACTATTAAATGATATGCACAAGATTTTCCCATGTTATTAGATAGGCAATTTAAATAGTACAACACAAATGCCTTAATGAATGTTACAGGATGGCAATGTTAAATCTCGTTATCTCTTAACATGGAGAAATCTGATAAATAGTGATAAATTAGTGTTGATACATGGTGAGACCTGTGATACTAACCAGTAATATGAATTTGGGTCTATAGCACACTGTGAGATCTAAATTGATGTTTTATGTATGCATATGAATATTTTTTCCATTGCTAGGTTCTTCCCGGTTCCTGAAAGCAAAAGTAGGGTTACTGCACGACGGGGTTGCCAAGCAGAGACCTGTAACTGCTGCATTTATGAGTGATTGCTGCTTCCCATTCAGTATGCTGATGACTTGGTAAATTTGCCAAAGAGACTTAATGAAGATAAGCTTGCACTAGACAAAACATCACTTTCAAAGTTCAGTGTGATGTACATTAACACTCACGGTGTTGCAAAAACTTTCAAAGATTAAGTGAAGGAAAAGTTCAGAGCACAAATGATGTCTCTGAATCTAGATGAGGCAACTAATAACAATAATGACAAAATTACTAACATTCTGATTCAATTTATGATTATGAAGAACAACAAATTGTGTTGAGAAACCTTGGATCAAAAAACCCCCAACATGTTAGATGTATGTGGCAACAGTGTGCATATGATCAACAATGTCGCAAAAACATTGTTGAGTAATGTTGACAAAAGTTTGCAGCCATTGTGTTCGGACATGTATTATGACACTAAAGAGTCACTGTTAGTGAAACATAATTTTCATGAATTGCAAACACTGATGTATAATGAATATTGCTACAGCCAAGCATCTGATTCCACCTATATCAAGTGGATTTCTGCAGATGCTAGATGTTTACTCCAGGGTGGAAGAGTTGCTGGATTGTCTTACAGTTTACTACTTCCAGTAAACTTGCTGTCAGAGGAGGAGAAAACAAATTACAGGTAAGTGTAGGTGTTTTTGAAATTTAATCTGAACTATTTTTGTGTATTTTGTGTAATATAAAGCTAAAATAATTTCATGTAAAGTCATTGATGAATGATTAAATAAATAAAAATTAAACTTGTTTCAAGGTGGCACGGCGGTTCAGTGGTTAGCACATTCGCCTCACAGAAGAAGCTCCGGGCTCGGGGCGTTTCTGTGTGGAGTTTGTTCTCCCCATGCGTGAGTTTAATTCAGGTATGCCCGTTTCCACCCACAGCTCAAAAACATGCACAATAGGTGCAGCAACCCTGAAAATAAATGAAGTAAATAAACTTGTTTCAGTTATATTATGTAGCATTATTTGAATATTACAGTTCAAATTTCAAAGGTAAGAAAAACAGTCAGACTTTTGATTACATTTTTTTTTTACAAAAAAACAAAGAACCAACAAAAACCATGAACAAACAAACAAAAAAACCCAAAACAACAACAACAACAACACAACAGGTTCCTTGCTTTATAATTGTAATGCTGGCTTTAAATGTTTGTTGTTTTGAGTTCAGTGACTGAGTCCCCAAAATAGAAATTTTGTTTGGGTTTACAGTGTTTTTTTAAATGAGTAAATAAAATTATATAATGCTGTCAATTGATATTATTATAGATATTAGTTATGATAAATGGTTATTTCCACAATTTATACTTGATTGAATATCATTTGCTGGTTACCAGTTAACTTGGACATTAATTGATCAAAAGTGTACATGGTGTAATTGATGTATTATGGTAGTGTGCACTTTGTATATTAGGTTTTCTTACAAATATTGCTCAGTCATTTTAGAACTACAGTCTATAAAATTTAGTATCATGTAATAATATAACAGTTGTGTGAACTGAATTTCAGAGATATCATTAGCCACATTCTGTGAGAAAACAAGGTGTCAGATGAAGCCCAGTCAGCAATCTTGCTGTCTCAGGAACAACAGCAATAGTCTACAACAATCACAGACAGAAAGGACAGGATAATAATTTGTTTGTTTCTGAACAGAAGGGAAACTGTGGTCATGTTGAGCATGTTTTGAGCTTTACTGAGTATATTCCAGGATTATGTCTGTCCAAGAAGCCCTTAATTCACACCATTCACAGTAAAATTGTGGAGGCTGTTCAACATCTGTTGGGAATGTTTGTGAAACCAGAATACATTCCAGATAGTGTAAGTAAGCTGATTAAGAGAGCTGTGAGAATCAGAAACATCCAAAAGTCTGACAAAGACTTGAGAGTTGGCAAATATGCATATGCTGTTTTGAATAAAGCCAGACTTGATGAAACATGTCATCACTGGACCATCCATAGTGATCTAAGAACAGGGTATGACTGCCCAAAAGATCCTGAAGATACGTATTGACAACAAATGGGAACAGTCAGACAGAGGAGTCCTTGAAAATGCTGATAAAATGCCACAGGTATTTTTAGTGGAAGAGTTGGGTCAGTAAACAGTTGATGCTGAAAGATTCAATATAAACCAGCAGGTGAAGACAGTATAATGAAGATGACCAGATTGACACTGGATACTGGGTAAAGGTATTCTGGCTACAGAGCTTCAACCAGGTCCGATCAGTGCTGACAATTAATAGACCTTTAATAGAAGCAACTTTTAACATTATGGACGGCATTACTGAAATGGACAGCACTGTCATCAACTATGAAGCTGTGGCCATCATCAAAACTGTCTTAAAAAAGAAAAATGTGAAAAGCATTGATCTGAAAGTATCCACAGCCATGAAAAATGCATGCATCAGTGCTTATGCCACTTACAAGAAACATGTTCATCAAATCAATGAAGAAAAGCTTAAAAAAATTTAAGAAAAATTATAGACATCATGGGGGAAAGCAAAGAGAGCTGCAAAGTTAGTGAGGCTCAAAAACAGAATTTTAGGAAAAGTCAACAACAAAAACATAAAAGGAAGGATTATAGCCTGTAGTGAGAGCTCTGGTGGTAGTACTTGTAAGTGGAAACGAATCAAAACAAAGTGACATTATTTTTATAAAATGCAAAAGCAGGGATTATTCTAGTACAGATTCTAGGTGAGAGAAACTCTCCCAATGAGGGATTTCAGAAATTCACGAGTGAAAATATTTTAAAATATCATGACTGCATGCTGTTTTCTGATTTTAGTGCTATGTAGTATTTGAACCATATGTATATGATTTCTAAACATTTATTTTTGATTGTGAAAACCATCATCTTGTTTACATAATTATGTGCTATTGAAATTAAATGTGTGTTCTGTTGCAATTGAACTAGTCATCACAAGTGTCACTATTAAATGTTTTTGTGGATGTATTTACAGACTGTTACATTTATGTTCATATATTAAATAAAAGCAAGTTTCAAATTAACCGTCTTTTACAGTTTTTTCAATCTTTTACAGTTTGCTTGTTGAGTTGAAAAGTCATACAATCAGACATACAAGTTATCAGGAAAAGGTGTATTGAGCTCTTGTAATTTGTTAAAAATTTCCAAATTGCACCCATGATAATGTACTGTGAATAATGATTCAGTGGCATTTTCATTAAACTACTGACACCTACATACTCCAAATAATTATCTTATCTCATTGTAAAGTGACCAGCAGCAAATAATAAAAAAAAGACAAAAATGACAAATTAGAAATGACATGTTGGCTGCTCATGAAAAAGAAAGTTGTTTTATCTATGTGATTAATGGGTTTCATATGTGAAAGCCACTTAGGATAATAAAACACTGTATACTTATGAAAAACTGTAAATTCAAAGCCCAGAGTGTCTTCTTTCATGTGAGCCATTAACCAGTACTGTGGAGTCTGACAATCAGTGAATGAATCAATAAATTCAGTGCAAAACTCAGGTACCAATAAAACAGGCCTCTGGTACAAGTTGTTAACGTGAGCATATGGACTGCACGTATTTGAAAATGCTATATTTCACACCATCTGTTTATATTCAGGACTCACACTACACCTCCCAGCATTCCTTTCACACTCCTAATCACCTGACTACACCCAGTGACTCACACCTATTATATATATAACAACTCTTACTCTTACAACATATGATGTTAAACTACATCCAGGCAGAGTGGAAGTTATTAAATCCCAGCTAACATCTATAAAGTGTGCACAGCGTATTCCCTCTGTGACTGGCGGATTGCAGACCCTTTGGTTTGTAGGGTTAGGGATATGTGGTCAATGGCGGAACCCGATTGGGTGAAGGCGGATGAACTGTGACAATTGATGCAACCGGCTGGAAGGGCAGCCTACTATTGTGGATCCTGGTCAGTTACTGAGCCTGTGCCCATCCCCTCGACATTGTGTTAATGTACCTGCAGGAACCGATTCCCATGGGAGGAGAGAGAGCATCAGGACTAACACAACCCTGTTACTCTTTACTGACTGTGCAGGTTTTTTTTTCCTTTGATAGACACTGAAATCCTATGGCGATTGACTACTATGTACAGGTGCAGTTAGGGGATACCACTGGGAGCCTCTAGTCATGAATCATTGTCATTGGACATCATGTATCAAGGAAGACTCAAATGGCACTCTATTATTAACCCTTTGTGCTGAGAGACAGCTGGTCCTAACCAACACTCTGTACCATCAGAAACCATGCTACAAAACAACATGGAGACATCCACATTCAGGGCATTTTCACCAAATTGATTTTGTCATCATTAGACAGTGGGACTGGCATGATGTCAAGCTAACACGGGCTGCCAGGACAACAACCTGTCACCCTTCAAAGGTAACAGACAGGTGTGCAAGACCCATCGGGGCATATCTCTCCTCAGCATTGCTGGAAAAATCCTTGCCAGAGTGTTTGTTACCTGTCTTAAAATCCACCTAGATGGTACTTTTCCTGAAAGCCACTGTGGCTTCAGTTCTGGCAGTGGCAGCATTGACATGTTGTTTGCAGCCAGACAATTCCAAGAAAAATGCAGGGACCAAAATCTAGATTTGGACATGGTGTTTGACAGTCTTACCAAAGCATTTGACTTGGTCAGTTCTGATGGGATTTGGAAACCTCTTGAAGACTGGATGTGCACTAAAAATAGTAAGGAACATTCGCTCATTCCATGAAAGTATGAAGGCACGAGTATCAGACATGGAAAATACTTCAGATCCTTTCCTAGTGTCAAATGGTACCAAACAGGGTTGTGTTATGGCTCTACAATGGTTTAGTATTGTATTCTTTGTAATGCTCCAGTATGCCTTTAAAAACTGTGGCAAAGGAGTCATGATTCAATTCAGAAAGGTTGTTTCAACCAAAAACTAGGCAGCTCACTTCTTGACCCAATCATAATGATAGGCAATGATCAACTGAAAGTTCTGTTACCTAGGAGGCTTTCTCTCACAGAATATCAGTATTGATGATGAGATCAAAGCAAGTGCTGCCTTTGAAAAACTACACCACAGACTATGGTTAGAACATGGTATTCATCTCAGCACAGAGATTGCAGTATGGCAGTGAATCCTGGACATGATCATGTGGCACATGTCATCTGGACCTGATCCTAGGTATCACTATCATGTTAGAAATCGTGGTCAGTTCCACCTTATATACCTTCAAAAAAAATCTGTGGCATCTCCTGGCAGTATAAGATGGCAAACACTGTTATACTAGAACAGTGTGGGATTGAAGGAATTTAAGCACTTCTCATCAATGGCCAGTTCAGATGGGCTAGACACTTGGTATGCATGGAGGGCACCCAAATTCCCAAAGCACTTTTCTATGGGGAATTAGCCAATGGTCAGCTGTCACAATGAGGTCAATACAAGAGGTACAATGATGTGTTGAAAGCCAGCCTCAGAGCATGTGGCATCCATATTGAGGGTGGCATCCCTACCGAGAGTGATTAGCCATTCTGGTGTTGAGAAGTTTAAGCCAACTAGTCCGCAAAGCAGCAAATGACCAATCAATGCCAAGTGCTGACTTTGTATGTTCTATATGCCAACGTCACTGACGCTGAAGGATAGGACTGATCTGCCACAGCAGGAAGCACCCCACCCTACATCAGCAGTCCTCATTGCATTATTCAGTCCATCATGTCCCCTAAAACCCTCCAAGACGTATTGTTCTATCTTCCCTGCCAGTCATTACCAAGTCTTTGTTTAGTTTATACCATTTACTGTGTGTGATCCTGTTTTTCCTTTTGACCTCAATCAAAAGCTCTGCCTCTGATATCCTAATTCCATGTATGAACTCTGTGCCTGTGTGTTTGAGACTGATCTCTGGATTATCTATACTTTGCTGTTTGTCTCCTTGATCTACCTCTGCCTCTTTCATGTTTACTTGATTGGACTGTGTACTGGATTTGTCTGCCAGAGCATATTAAAAGCAAAGAAAGTGCATTGTTTAGTACACACTGGAGAAGAGATCACTATTTCAGCCTCCCCCAAAAGAGAACTGCAATCTTTTCAGATTTTTCTTACAAACTAATCAATCAATGTACTAGCAATATCGCAGACCCCTCACAAGGCTGCCATGTTTACCTTTTTCAACCAGCCACCTAGCATCATATGTGTAAATTAGCTGTATTCGTTAATTCAGCTATTTGCTAATATTCCAATTAATTGCTGAGAAGGAAATACATTTACTTACTATAAAAGCATCAGTTTTACATGAAAACTCACCTGGAGTAACTCTAGTAGCATCTTACCACAGAACCCGAGCTTCGCACTCACAAGTTGCACATGCTCACCACAGATGATTAGATACATTCTTGTGGTCTTAAATCTGTGAAAGGCAGTATTCTTCATTTGGTCTGGATTTAGAGTTCTATTTGAAGAGCCAAGAGCCGTACACAAGATAATGTAGAAAAAACCCAGATGGCATATTCCATAATTACTCAGTCTAAGTGATTAAAACCCTGGGTTACTGATCCGAAGGTTGGGGGTTCAAGCCACAACAGCACCAAGCTGCCACTGTTGGGCCCCAGAGCAAGGCCCATAACTCTCAGTTGTTAGAAAATTATAAATTAGTTGTAAGAAAATTATAAATGTAAGCTGCTCTGGATAAGAGTGTCTGCCAAATGCTGTGACTGTAAATGTACTCAAAATGGATCAGCTGATAATTGTCAGCTTGTTCAATGTCACAGACAACCTTTGATTGGCTGAAATTAGGAGGAGATTGCTTAATGGCAGTCACCATGAAAACTGACCCACAGTGATCTTGATGTTCTAAGTGGCAAAACTCAGTGTAAAATGAAAAGACAATTGAAAAATCTGAAAAATATGCAATTTTCTGAATTGGAAATCTGAAATAGTGACCTTTAATCTGTGCTAAAGTGTTTTTGTTTTCCTTTAATAAAACATTCTGATCTGCATCTTGCATCTACTGAACTCTTTGCCAGGAAGTGGTGTGACACTGTACATTACATTAGCTAACTTTAAAAATTTAGAATAACTATTTGTTTATACAGTAAATTTGCAGCATTGTGGCATAGTGCTTAGCACATCTGCCTCACAGCAAGAAGGTCCTGGGTTCAAGAACCAGGCTCAGGCATTTCTATGTGGAGTTTGCATGTTCTGCCTGGGGTTCCTCTGGTTTTCTCCCGCAGTCCAAAGACATGCTCATCAGTTTAACAGACTGTTTCAAATTGCCCATAGGAGTGAATGTGAGTATAAATGTTTGGATGTATGTGTTGGCCCTGCAGTGGTCTGGCTTTTCAGAGTGTGCCCGAACTTGCCTTTGCCTATGTTGGCCCTGTGACCTAATAGGAGTAAGAGATTTGGCAAATGATTGAGTGATGGGTATGTGGAGGTTTGGAGTGGTTGAAATTATGATTTTATTACTGAAATAAGAAAAAATACACCAGATTGACAGAAAAAAAAAAAAAATCTACTTTTTGTCTTTAACCCTGGTGGAAAATGAAACCAGCCCATGTGTTCTGATCAGTTGATGAAGGAGCTGGAACATTTGCTACTTACCACTTTTTGACCCAGGTCTCAAAACCATTAAGTAACAAAATGGAGCAATCCATGGATGTTAAAAGTAATTCATTTTCACATTTTCCACTGCTTGCGCTCTCTCTTTTTTCTTTCTTTCTTCCTTTTTGTACACACACACACACACACACACACACACACACACACACACACATATACACTTTTTTCTGATATCATTTGCAAGTTGTTCACTAAAGACATTCACTACATTTCTGACTGCTATTTAATAAAATCTTCCACTCCATGATTTTTGTTTTGTCTGGATGATAATATCTGACTTCAGAATGATGAGTGTAGTTCAATCCAACACAACTCCTCTTTGCCTATACCACAATTATCGACTGTGAAAACAATCAAGCAACAAAACAAAACCATCAGACTCTGATGATCTGCCCAATCTCGTAATATAATTACAACTGCCAATTAGAATTATTATTATCATTTTCATTTTTATAATATTATTATTTTCTAATATGAATATACTATATGTAAATACATTAATTACCTTAATTCAACCCTTAAGCCATCCATTCATTGCATCTCAGGAAATATTGACAATTTGTGTCAGCATGCTAAATCCATTATGGGACTCCCTCAGGGACAGAGGAACAAGCTTAACGAAGCTGAGGAACAAAAGAGGATCCTGCTGTCATGGTTGAAAGGACAACTGATGCATCGCTATGGTGTCTGAATTTTTTTCTTTTTTCTTTTTACAGTAATGTTAGTGAGTGCTCGCACCATGCCAACCTGCTCTGACACTCTTTAATTGGAATTTATGAAGCACCAAACCAAAGAGGACATTATATAGCTGTGTGTAAACTAAATAAGATTTACTCTGTGCCTATCTGCATTTGCTGGGAAATTTTTTTCTTGAACGGATGATCAGCTAACAAAAATGGTGAAGGGCTGTTGATTCATGGTGTATTTATTCATTCATTCATTTGCCAAACTGCTTTATCCTACTGGTGCTGTAGGGAGGCTGGAGCCTATCTCAGCTATCTCTGGGCTGAGCATCTCTTGAATCCATCACAGGGCTAATACACACCACCATTTACAGCTAATTTGCCTAATTTCAATGTCTTTGAAATGTCAGAGGAAACCAGAGTACCCTGAGGAAACCCACACAAGCTCAGGGAGAACATGTAAACTCCACACAGAAACATCTTCGCCAAACCCAGGACTCTATACCAGGATCTTCTTACTGTAAGGCAGATGAGCTAACCACTAATTTATGGTGTGATAGATAGATAGATAGATAGATAGATAGATAGATAGATAGATAGATAGATAGATAGGATATTAGCGAGATGATAGGGTTTTTTGTTTTGTTTTGTTAAATTTACATGTTTTTTAACTGTCAATTCTGATTGAAGTTGGATTTGAAGCATTCTTAACACTGTTTCATGCACTTTACATGTGCTTGTTTGATATGCTTTCAAACACAGTCCTTAGTGAACTGTAGATGACTTTGAGTGTGAGTCGTATCCACTGGCAAGCCTCCCCCAAATCCTTGCAATTGAAACCAAATCAATTTTCAAGGATGGTTCCAGTAGTCACTAAACCAGCTTAACTATTCGCTTGATGGTCACTGAACATACTCAGAGTCAAAAGTAGACACTTCAAAAAAAGATCACTTGCTCAAGAAATGGAAAAAAAAAACATTAATCTCCTAATCTCAAAGCAGCATGTGGTTCAAAGTAGGGGATTTAATCCTTACAGGTGGAAATTAAATCAAGTTGAAGCTTGAATCAAAGCTTCACAAATGTCTTTTCTTATATGTGTTCTGATTTGCACGAGAGAGAGAGAGAGAGAGAGAGAGAGAGAGAGAGAGAGAGAGATGGGGGTGAGTCAGTACAACGCATAACATAGTTGCAGGTAAAATTCTATGTATAATTCTGTCCAGACCTTGGAAATATAAGGCTGTATTGAACAATTATGTGATTATGAGATGTCAAGCTTCCAGATAATTTAGTGGGGGTCACACTGGCCAGGGTCAGCTCTGGCATCTGTCTGTTCATTAAAGGAGGTGTTACTAAAAGAAGATGCAGTCTTATACAATTAAATAAAAATCATACACTTATGCAATATCACAACTTTAGGTTCAGTCCAGATTTGTATTAATTTTTGAGGATGGGAGAGTCACTGCATAAAGTGTTTTCCAGCATATCCCAAGCTTTTTCGCTGGGTTAGGTTCAGGATTCTGTGGTGTCAATACATGTAGGAAAATAATTTCACATACTCCCTAAACCATTCTTTCAGTACCTGAGCCCAAATTTCATATCTGTTTCATCAGGAAAATCCATTAATGTGATAACCTGGTCATTCAGTACATCAGCCGACTTCATTTTATTTCCACATAATGAGCCTTGACCTGACCAATTAAACCATACCAAATGATAACACTGTGGACCCCTGGTTTATTATATTTCCTCAGTTAGCTCAACTTGCTTTATGTTGTATTGTTTCCCACCATCTAGCTGGCACACCTTTTGTTTGTTGGCTGTCTGGGCTTTAGTCTGTTGGGTGTTTAACTGTTCCTCTGGATAACTAGTTAAGTATCCTCATTCTTTGATTTACTTGTTTCTATTATCCTTTTTTTTTGTTTCTGTGCTTTATTAAGTAAAGCTTGGCCCTTGAACTCTGTGTATAGCATGTCAAGATTTTTTCCAATAATTTGACACATCTGAAACACACTGGCATCTTTTCCTCAAGCACCAGATACACTATATTGCCAAAAGTATTCGCTCATCTGCACACGCACATCACACACATATGAACTAAGTGTGTGACTTATAAATAATATTATAAATATAAATAATAATATAATAATAAGTGACACCCCATTCTTAATCCATAAGGTTTAATATGACGTCAGCCCACCCTTTGCAGCTAGTACAGCTTCAAATCTTCCTGGCAAGCTTTCCACAAGGATTAGGAGTGTGTTTTTGGGCATTTTGACCATTCTTCCAAAAGTTTGTGAGGTCAGACATTTATGTTGGACAAGAAGACCTAATTCATCCCAAAGGTGTTCTACTGGGTTGAAGTCAGGACTCTGTGCAGGCCAGTCAAGTTCTTCCACACCAAACTCACTCATCCATGTCTTTATGGACCCCATGTGGTTATATCAGCTATAGAAAAATTATAGTTGTCGATTTAGTGCTGTCTCAGGTGTTAGTGATCACAGGTGTTCAGCTTAGTCTGTACCCTTGCCCTTTATGTCCTTTATGCCTTATTCCTGCAGATTCTTTGAATCACCTTATAGAGGGTGAAATAATCAAATGCTTTTCTATCTTTCTTTGAGATATATGGTTTTATAACCATTCCAACTTTTGCTGTTTAGGGGTTGTGTAAAGTACAAATATAAAATAACAAGATAACCTTGTTCTCACACATTTATCCATCATGACTTTATAAGTGGTGTAAATACTTCTAGAAGTTTACACAGCTAAGTTTAGACATGGTTGTTTTTTTTTTTTTTAAGGTTAGGGATCCTAATCTTCTAACCTCCTAATTTGCCTTTTAGAGTAGTCAACAATCACCTGATTGCAGACTGTGATCATCAGAGATAAAGTATGGCATAATGTAGCCTGTTAGCAATCAGTTTTGTATCGTGTAACAAACAGACATTGTCAATGCACTTCCATAAAAAGACAAAATTACTATCCATCTTCAAGTGTTCAGTTCCTTGTGAGGAAATGATGAGGAGTTGATATCACTGCTTAGAGTGTAGTTTAATTCTGATGAAATCAAGACAAAACTAACCTTCTGACACTATAATGAAGGCACCTCATGCACAACTTGAAGTTTAATGAATTATCCTGGCTGTGGTACCAGGCTAGTGATAATGAATTTGACTGACAGTAAAATGTATTTGGATGTGATGTGTACTAGAGGCCCATACACTGAATGTCATTCATTCATTCATTTTCTGAATCGCTTAATTTTAATTAAGTTCCCAGGGAGGCTAGTGCCCATCTCAGCTGACACTGGGCGAGAGCATAGTACACCCTGGACAGCTCATCAGGCCATCGCAGGGCAGAAACACGCTGAAGGCAATGCAGCCTACTCCTTTCGAAAGTCAGCAATGGTTCTTTTACATGCCTCTCACCACATACTATGAGAGACATGGCCAACCTTTGATAATCCAGTTAGCTGCTCTGGGGGGACAGCACTGACAACCTTGTGATAGTGGGGAACTTCGGGGGGCCACTGACGCCACACTGAATTTCACTGTGATATTAAATGTTTAAACAAGTAAATATATTTTTTACTGAAAGCACTCAAAGAGTGCAAACCTCCTCTAAGCCAAGCAATCCCCCATATGAACCAAAATAGCAAAAATTGTCCTGTTTCGCAATGTTAAAAAAAATCCTTTAAAAATCCAAGATTTAGTATTTTATCTGGGGTGGCATGATAGCGTAGTGGTCAGCATGTCTGCCTCACAGCAAGAAGGTCCTGGGTTTGAGCCACAGGTGTTTTTGTGTGGAGTTTGCATGTTCTCCCTGTGCTTGCGTGGGTTTCCTCTAAGTACTCCGGTTTCCTTCCACAGTCCAAAAACATGCACAGTAGGCTGAAACTGATTGTTGCAAATTGCCCTTAGGATTGAATGTTAGTGTGAATGGTTGTGTGTGTGTGTGTGTGTGTGTGTGTGTGTGTGTGTGTGTGTGTGTTTTGGCCCTGCGATGGAGCTGTTCAGTGTGTAAAGACTCACTACGACCCAAATGGCCTTTGATCTGTGGTCAGGAGTCCAAGAGAGCGGAAATTAGCAGTACTCTAAGGGAGAAAGGGGCAGCATACTTGGACACCCCTGTATATCACATTAACACTTCACACAATAAACATTTGAGCTCAAGCATGAGGAAGTGGTTGGATAGCACTGTTCTGTGAGTGTGTTATACTACTATCTGATGTTGCATGACAAGCACATAATAGCCTTAGCACTCTCTGCTTGATGGCTTACATGCGATGGGATCTAACTGAAGGGTGAGAATTGGACAGAACCAACATTAAGGAGAAAACTGGTGGGGGGAGAGAGGGTGCTATTTCTGTATGAAAAAACAAACCTTTGCCATGGTGATTATAACTGTTTCTTTTTACAACACAGATTCACTGTTAATTTAAATAGGTTATGTGTTTAATATTGAATGTACAAATTGAATCTGTAGCCTTGTTTACTAATTTCCAACCAGTATTAGAATGCAAATAAATACATTTACTCAAGTACTGTATGTATTTGTACTTGTACTTGTAAATTTATTTTAGTTCTATATAGTTTTACATACTTTAATATAACTTTTGTTTACTCAGTACTTTTTCCTAGGAGCTTTAGCTAATTGTTACTTTTCAGATTATCATTTTCCAGACCCTGGGCAGGCCCATGAAAACCTTGTACCTCCAAAGGTGGTAATTTTGAATGTTTGTGATAGACTGAAGGATTAAGTATTCTTTTATGGCTTGAGAAAACTGTCCGACTTCTCAAGCTAAATAAACTCTTTAATAACCCTCTTGGATTAGCTGGGAAATGTATTGGCACAAAACTGAAAACAAGACTATTTTTGTGAGCTTGTGAAAAGCTGGTTTTCTAGAGATAGGTTTGTACATCGGACATGATGATCTTTTTGAATATGTTGCTTTGCTGAAGATTAAACTACCTGGCACTATGCAAAGCAATTAAAGTAGTTAGCTCAACCTTAAACATCCACAACAGGAAAATACAACATACACATTAATGCAGCAGTAATATTAATCCAAAACATTTATAATAATAAACACTGACAGGGACGTTTCACTGCAGGCTTTTACTTTTGATCATGCTGAAATACTTTTACTCAAGTAAGGTTTTGAAAGCAGGGAGTTTACTGGGAACATTTTCATAGGGTGGTATGACTAGTGTGCCGCGGTCCCACGGATGTCGTGTCTGACCAAGGCCCACAATTTATATCTGGGTTCTGGAAGGAATTCTGTCATTGTCTGGGGGCCACCGTCAGCCTATCCTCCGGCTACCACCCGGAGTCCAACGGCCAGACGGAACGATTAAACCAGGACCTTGAGACCTGTTTGAGATGCCTTGTATCCCAAAACCAGTCTACCTGGAGCGAGCACCTTACTTGGGTAGAGTACGCCCACAACTCTCTCCCCACTGCGGCCACCGGGCTCTCCCCTTTCCAGGTCTCCCATGGATTCCAACCACCCCTCTTCCCGGCTAACGAAGAGGAGGTAACAGTCCCCTCAGCCCATGCCTTGGTTAGGCAATGCCGCAGGGTCTGGGCCGCAGCCAGACAATTGGTCCTGAGGGGTCGGGGTCGCATGAAGATTGCGGCAGATCGCCACCGCCGACCAGCACCAGCCTACACATCCGGCCAGCGAGCATGGCTATCCACGAAGGACCTTCCCCTACATGTCCAATCAAGGAAGCTAGCTCCCCAGTTTGTCGGCCCTTTTCCTGTGTCCAAGGTAATTATCCCTGTGTCTGTGCGTCTCAAACTCCCCAGGTCTCTCCGCGTACACCTGACCTTCCACGTGAGCAGACTCAAGCCAGTCCGTGAGAGATGTCTGGTGCCCCCCACCAAGCCCCCACCACCACCCAAGATGGTCGACAGAGGACTGGTTTACACAGTTAAGAAACTACTGGCGGTACGCAAAAGGGGCCGGGGGAGACAGTGTTTGGTAGATTGGGAGGGCTATGGTCCAGAGGAGCGCTCCTGGATACCTGCAAGTTTTATCATTGACCACAGTCTCATCGACGACTTTTACAAGCGACACCCCAACACACCAGACCCGTCAGGAGCCGGCCCTAATGGGGTACTGTGAGATCCTGCCAGAGAAGTTAATCATGCCTGTCTCATGTTCATGTTAAAGCTCCGCGCCCTTCCACGGCTCTCCGCCAGATCGTCTTGTGCCGTCTGAAGAGTAGTACGCTTTCTCAGAGTCGCGCCACAATCCCGCCTTCGTTTCTATGCTCATGGTTCCTGATTTTCTGATCTATAATAAAGGATCACATTTTGCACCTATCCCGTCCTGTCTGTCTTGCATTTGGGTCAGCCTGTTCTCTGGTACCAGATTTAACAAAGGGTGTTTAAAGTAGTGCTTAAAGGGGTGTTTAAAGGGGTGTTTAAAGGGGTGCTTAGAGGAGTGTTTAGAGGAGTGTTTAGAGGAGTGTTTAGAGGGGTGTTTAAAGGGGTGTTTAAAGGAGTGTTTGAAGGAGTGTTTAAAGGAATGTTTGAAGGAATGTTTAGATTAGTGTTTAAAGGAGTGTTTAAAGGGGTGTTTAAAGGAGTGTTTAAAGGAGTGTTTAAAGGAGTGTTTAGATTAGTGTTTAAAGGAGTGTTTAAAGCAGTGTTTAAAGCAGTGTTTAAAGGGGTGTTTAAAGGGGTGTTTAAAGGGGTGTTTAAAGGGGTGTTAAAAGGGGTGTTAAAAGGGGTGTTAAAAGGAATGTTTAAAGCAGTGTTTAAAGCAGTGTTTAAAGGAGTGTTTAAAGGAGTGTTTAAAGCAGTGTTTAAAGGAGTGTTTAAAGGGGTGTTTAAAGCAGTGTTTAAAGGAGTGTTTAAAGGAGTGTTTAAAGGAGTGTTTAAAGGAGTGCTTAAAGGAGTGTTTAAAGGAGTGTTTAAAGGAGTGTTTAAAGGAGTGTTTAAAGGAATGTTTAAAGGAGTGTTTAAATTAAATCTTATTTAACTGACCGTTATCAGTTTGTAGATGTAAATGGTGATTCCTCTATACGTTCTAATGTTAAGTTT
>JAQMYF010000001.1:39390005-39402331 GCA_030014195.1 Neosilurus mollespiculum
TCTCTCTCTCTCTCTCTCTCTCTCTCTCTGTCTGTCTCTCTCTCTCTCTCTCTCTCTCTCTCTCTCTCTCTCTCTGTAGGTGCACTCCAGCTGTCTTATGTGATGGCAGTGTAAGAACCTGACCCATGTCTCCCACTGTGATTCTCCTCACCCTACTGACCTGCTTCTTCATTTGAAGTTTTCTACACAGACTCATCTTCTGCTACTCTGGATAACCTTACACCAAAGGACTACACTTCACCAAAACAAAATCTGCCAATAGCTCACCTTCTTCCTTTAGTGAATAACTGCATTTGTAGACAGTTTGAAACATGCACTTTTCCTAAAAACTACAGGTGAATATGATAATTATTACCTTATACCTGTCCCAGGACTATAATACAGTATTGGTTTCATTTTGTGCTCTTTTCATTTTCTTAATAAACTTGTATACTGTAATGAACATAATCCCACCATCTACAGTAGCAGGGGTATGAGAGCGATTGCTGATACAAGCAATGTAAAAAATTTATTAAAATTAATAAAAATGCAACCCTACATTCTTACTGTGGTGTTTAATCCTTCTGAGTGCATAAATAATATTTAAAGCATATTTTGAAAACCACAGCAGATTTAGTCTCTTTCACACTCAAAGAAATAAAAAAATAAAAGAACCAAACATTTACTGGAAAAATAAAGACTTCAAATGCTATTTTACATAGCTGCACACATCCATATCCAACAACTCTTTCCTTTCCAGTCACTCGCAGCATTCCCTTTGGTTTTCTTAATCTTAACTTTTACTCTTTTTGAGTATTATAGTAGGTTTGCTTCATCAGTCAACCCTGGCTTGCATTCCATCTATCCATCCATCCATCTATCCAACCATTATCTATACCACTTATCTGTCATGGTCACAAGTCAGCTGGAGCCCAGCTGATTTCGGATGAGTGGTGGGTACAGCCCTGGGCAGGTCACCATTCTATCGTAGCTCTAATGCAAAGAGGAACAACTTGGCTTACTGTTCTTCAATGTCAATTGATGTTTCTTAGCTATGTCATCAAATTCATTATATGAAATAAATGACTGGTAATGCAAACACACGCGTTCACTGACCTCAAGTTGGCTGTAATAACATCACGTTAGCTGTAACAACATCATGTTACCTGAATGACCAGTTTACACTGATACTACTAATAACATTACTGCTGTCATGACATTAGTTACTATGTGATTAGTGGAGAAATTTGAATTTTAAAACTTACCTACTCTGAGTCTTCAGACACATACATGCTCTGTCTAACTTGAAGATGAAGTTGAACTTCTAATTATTCAATTAGATCCCGTCGTTAAACCTATTGGAAAGTTCGTGTGTATATAAATGTAATGACTATCGTCATATTTCTTTACTTCAGTACAATTTCCGTAAACTCTCAGATGTCTAGTAATAATAACATGAGCAATATACAGCTCACGCAAAAGTTAATAACTTAATAGGACTGAGTGCGCACTCGTGGACTACAGACAGAGAAACACACACAATTTCCTGCAGAACAAAAATCGGCGTTTCACAGTACCTTTCGCATTGCTCATGCAAAAGGTAACAAACAAACAAAAACATTCCTGTGAACAATAACTCTCAACAATAACTTTCAAAAGGGCCATAAAAACACTGGGGATTAGAACCTGTATTTAGCAAAATAACTAACAAGATTCAAAATATCTTTTTGAATTCATCAAGGAGATACATTTACCAATTTTTTTTATTTCTTTGTGCTGGATGAGATCTATCATGCCCTTAAATGAATGGCCAGTGATAATGCACTGAACCTTATGGCCCTTCCCACAATCCAGTTCAAGTGTTTGTTATTGTTTACATGCATAGTCATGTGTGTTGCAGCAAAAACTCTAAAAACTCACTGTGAGTGAGCTCTTTAAAACTCACGTCAAATATTTTCTTCATCCACATGTCATCAGTGGAAGTTCCAAAGACATATGCCTGCTATTTTCTTTACCTACAGGATGGCTACGGCCGGTTCTGGTCCATTAAAATTTACCACAACAACAGAATGCATCTGTCGAAAGAATTAAAAAAAAAATAAATACACTGATGAATATCTTCAGTTTCTTATTAGATGTTAAGATCTATGGCTTAAGAAGTCACCATATTGCTGAAGCTTTTTTTGCACATTGTTTTGAAATATTAACGGCATCAAAAATGGGGAAAATTTGAAGAGCTCAAATGCAAAAGCTGACAAGCGGCATTCTGACAAATCACATGCCCAAATATGATGACATCTACCGACAGATCTCAATGTGAAGAAGATGCATGAGGTTTTTCTTCAGCAGAATCATGAACAAGTGACTTATGCTCTGTATCAAAGTGTGTTTATGATTAAAAAACAAACAAGAAAAAAAAAAAAAACCTAATTCGCAACTCCTGTAGTTTGTATACTTATGACATGTGAACGGCATAGGTTATTCTTCATTCATTCATTCATTCATTTTCTGAACAGCTTAATCCTAATTAGGGTCTCGGGGAGCTTGGTGCCTGTCTCAGCCGACTCTGAGCGAGGGCAGAATACAACCTGCACAGCTCACCAAGCCATCGCAGGGCAGTTATTCTTTCTTTCATTGCTTTAATTTCTGTGTGAGTGATACTGTATTTTTGTGAGACATAAGGGGAGTGATGACACCTGAGATTCTGTGTTGCTCTAGCTGAATTCCATTCTGTATGACAACCAAGTCAATGACTGTTGGACACTTCCATGGCTCTTCTAGATGGAAACAGTACTCACCTGTTACTTATTTGTATTCACAAAGAATAGTGCTTGACATTTCAGTGTAATTTTGAAGTTATATAAAAATTTGGAATTGTTTGTTGAAAAAAATTGTTGCCTGCTTTTGTAAAGAAAGAAAGAAAAAAATTATTTGCTACTTTAGTGGAGCTGCTTAGTGCTAAAATTAGTGGAGTAGTTCGATTTGTGCTATAAGCATGAAATTTGGTGTGAGTTTTATTTGGAACAATCTTTTTCAGGACATTACCCTGGCCAAATCCAAAGTATTTTATTTCAGTTTAGGTTTGTATTTAATATACTTTTTTCTTGCTAGATGCCTCTAGTGAGTTCAAAAATGGCTTATTTGAGAGAATCTATGTTTTAATTACAATATTTTATAATTTACTGAAGAACTGAGAAATGTATTACCATTCTATCAAAATATTCAATTTCACAAAATGCTTGCATCTTCTGTTCAAATTTCCTCCAGATTCAGTTGCTAACCCAGACTTTATTATAGAACAGATGAGATGATATTTTAATAGGAGAGACATTCATTGTAAATTCTCTAGAGTTTTAATCTTTTCCTGAATATGTGGTATTTTCAAAGTGAATTTCTCCAAACTATTACAAGTCATATGAAAGACAAACTCATATTCGCTTCGTGCTACAGAAACTGGAATTAACTCTGGCTGTGATGACCCAATATGCTTGGGTGTAAAAAACCAAACAGATTTACCTTATGCCTACCTTTATATGAAAGGCTTCTGAGACCAGAGACATGTTATAAATGAAAGAAGAAATCACAAAAGTTCATTGAGCAACTAATATTATATCAGGCGGCACAGTTACATGGTAGTTAGCATGTTCACCTTCCAGCAAGAGGGTCCTGGGTTTGAGTCCCAGGCTCGGCAAGGGTGGTTCTGTGTGGCGTTTGCATGTTCTCCCCATGTTTGAGTAAGTTTCCTCCGGGTACTCTTCCCACAGTGCTAACACCTGTACATTAAGCCAATTGTCTGTTTTAAATTGTCCCTAGGTGTGAAAGTGAGTGTGGCTGGGTGTATGTGTTTCCTTGCGACGGTCTGGTGCGCTGTTAAAGGTGTACCCTGCCTTTGCCCAGTGTCGGCTGAGGGGGGAGCCAGCCTCCCTGCAACCCCAATAGCAGGATTAAGCAAATGATTAATGTTCAGGAAATGAGTGAGTGAGTGGTATTATCTCAAAGCTCCAATTTTCAAGTACTGAAGGGAGTCAACAGAGATATTTATTGTTTTCAGAAGCTCTGTAGTGAAAAATTAACAGATTTGGATTGGAAGAAAGATGGATTCTTAAAAAAAATAACAATCTTTGATGGCCATTTTAAGTTTATGATGGAGTAGACGTTTTACCATTTGAACTATTAGCACAGAGACTTACATATTCTCACTATCTTTGTTCAGCTAAAATTCAGTACAAACCTCACCATACTCATTATAATTATCACTCATTTACATGGACACAAAAATGGTAAGCAAGAGCCTTGCTACAAAAATGGAAATAATTATGAAAGAAAGCCACTTGACTGCTGGCACACACAGACTAACTTTACATGTTATTCAGTGACATAAAATAGACAAATAGGTAACAGAGACACATTTGTTTCGAAGATCTTTGTCAAACTCAACTGTAAAATTTAATTCGACATTAAATAAATGATGCTTCTGAGAATCATTTACTCAATAAATGTGTTTATACTTTACTAAAAATATTTTCTCCACACAGAAACACCTGAACCCAGAACCCAAACCCAGGATCTTCTTGCTCTGAAGTGGAAGTGCTAACCATTATGCTTCCATGCCGCCTCACATGGTTAGTTATTTAGTACAATTTACAGCAAAGCACTGTGGTCCTGAATGTTAAAACTTTATTTTATTTTCCCACTATCATGCTATTGCTTACATGAAAGTAAGTAGCAACAAAGAAGGGTGTGGCCTATCCATCATATTTACTATTAATGTTTCTCCTTTCCCCTCCTCCCATAGAAATGATCCAAGATAATGGCTGCACGCTCTCAAGTCTAGATTCATGCTCCCTGCAACAAGCTGATAAAGTCTCAGTCGGTGGTATGTTTTAATGTAATTTGTCAAGAATGAATAGGAAGCAGTGTTAGTGGGGAATAGCACCAGATATGATGGGTTTTCCTCCAGACTTGAACATATTTTGCATAAATTCATTCATTCATTCATTTTCTTAACCGCTTAATCCTAATTACGGTCAAGGGGAGGCTGGCACCCATCTCAGCTGACTCTGGGCAATATTTTGCATGAATAGTAAAACAATTATGTAATTTGACTTTTGTACTACAGAGAGAATTATTCCAATCCTAGTGGGTCATACTTTGCCTCATTTAATAATTGCTGTTTTAGTAATAATTGTGTGCCACAGTTATTATTAAAACCCCCAGTGTAGCTAACTGGGTTATCAGAGGCCAGCCATGTCTCTCACTGTCTGTGGGGAGAGGCATATAAAAGAACCATTGGTGTCGTTCGTAAAGAGTAGGCCATTGGGTTGCCGTCAGGGTGTTTCTGCCCTGTGATGACCTTAAGAGCTGTTCGGGGTGCACTCTTCTGGAGTCAGTTGAGGTGGGTGCCAGCCTCCCAGCGACCCTAATTAGGATTAAGCGGTTCAGAAAATGAATGAATTAAAAGTTTTAGTTTTTAAAATGTAATTTTACTAAATTACATAACATGGAATTTCTGTTTATTACATTGAATAACTGGATTTGGAGTCAGGTTTGTCAGGCAGCCAAACCCACCATTTGTTCATCATTTCTTTGTTTGATTGTATTTCATTTTTTTTTTGGTTTTAATTTTATTTATTTTTTGTCCTGTCCTGTTGTGCTTTTGGCTGTGCTAAAAGACTGTGCAAAGTTCTTTGCAGGTTTTAGGTTAAATTGATAAATTTTACTACTGATATATTGCACTCATTGAACATATTGGATATCCATTAACAAAGTACCATTGCCATTGCTGTCACTGCAAGATCAGTGAACACATTCAACAATGCATTGGACCTTGATATTGGGAGAAGATGGTAGCTACCAAATACGGAGGTGTATTTTACTTAAACTCAATACCTTTGACTTCATTAAACAGAAGGGCATGGAGCCATGCCATTCCTTTTTTTATCCCCTCAGCTATCAGGTTGTTGGGGTATTGTCATTGCCTGCATCCGTGTTGCCATCCCCCTCGCTGTCCTGATTTTGTTCAGGCTATTTCTCAAGTATGTAGGGTTCCTATAGAGTGTAGGTGTGCATAGGCTTGTCAGTGTCTCTGACCTGTGATCTTGTCACAATGACCTTGATTTTACCTTGTAAATTTTGTCTGGGCTATTTTTCTAGGCTATTACTTTAGAATTTTGCATGCAGGTTAACGGTGGTTTGTAGTTGAGCATAGAAATGTGTATAAAGTGTGTAAAAAGTGTAGAATTTTAGATCTTCTTCCATCAGCCTACTGCACAGACACCACCTATCACTATGTGTATGCACACTATGTATACCACCTGACACTACTCACTCCATTGCACATGGAAAATCCACATAGTGGTTTGATCAAATTTTTTTTTAGCAGAGTGGAGCACCATGGTCATGAAATATTGCTTGGAAGGTGGTCCTCTGCCCAGTGTATGTGTGGGGTCATCACAGGAACCCCAACAAGGCTGCTGTGTCACTGAGCCAGTGCTGATTGGCTGTGATGTATTGCTGACTTGTCTGACGACAGACCTCACAGACACCACCTTTGTTCAAAAACCTTATCAAGAGTTGATAGTAGCTTGGGGAAAATTTCACAACTCACCCCCTCACACTCAGAAACCTAATACACTTCCATATATGCCACATGCCACAGTTGTGATTACTTAATTGCCAAAATTATCCAAACATATTTACATGGGTGGAAAAAAAGACATCATTCTGTGCAACACTTTTATATAATTCCCACATTTGATCCAGACTCCTGAATTCCAAAATAACCTGTTTTTTAATTTAAACTTCTATCATATGCTCTCATATATGTACAGTATATTTGACACCCCCCCACCACCACCAATTAGATCTCATTATGCATTAGTTTGTCTTTTTAATGTGTAGTATAATATCCAAATTCATTCCTACAATATTCACAGCAGATGCCACATGTTCTGGACACATATCTTAAAGAACATGTTCTTCAAAACAAAGAAATTAAGAATATACTATTTCAGGCTTAAAATAGAATTTATTATCATTGAAAGCCGTACACATTGCACACCAACCACTTCAGACAACTACATACACGACATATGGTACTGCACACCCATTTTGCAATTTTGCCAACCAGTCACTATTCAATTATCCCTCCTGCTGAACCATATCACACTATCCTCATTCTCAAAAAACTTCTTACTGCATTAAACATTGCCAAAAACAACTTTGGGAAGGTGCTGGAGATGGGAGAATACTATCCATCTCACTCACTAAAATAAATTGACTACATGTCAGTGTAAAACGTATGTATGTTTATTAAAAACCAAAATCCCTACATTGGATCTGCCTGATCACCTACTTACTTAATCAGTACTTAAATCACTTAAATCAGCAACCCGCTGACCTTCTGCACAGTAAGCATAGGAAGCATGTCTTCTTGAGCCAAAGCTATTATTATTTTTTTATTGTTGTTGTTGTTAGTATTATTCATTTATTTATTTTCCAACTTGTTTTATCCTAATTAGGGTCGCGGAGAGAAGGTGGGGTACACCCTGAACTTGTCAGGCAACACACACACACACACACACACACACACACACACACACACACACACACACACACACACACTCATACCTAGGGACAATTTGGAAGAGCCAACAAGCATAATGTGCATGTCTTTGAACTGTGGGAGGAAACCTGAGTACCAGAGAACCCACTCAAGCACTGGGAGAATATGCAAACTCCACATAGAAACACTTGAGCACACCATTCTTGTTGAACCCGCGACCTCCGATGTGGTATGGTAATCCATTTGGTTTCTCTGTCAATTTATATGTGAGTTGTCAGAGTTTCTTTAACCATTAGTTATTACTGCATTGCCCTGTTCCCTCCACGTGGAGGAAAGGTTAAACTTATACAGACCTTATTATTACTATAATTATAATAATTAGTACTAGTATGTGTAGTACTATACTCTATGTGAAGCCCCCTAGGGGATCTGTTTCTTTTCTTAGTATCATTCTCCCCTTCATTAAAAAAAATCACATGAAACACAGGTTTGAATACATAAAAACTTCACTTCATCTTCATCTTCTCCCGCTTGTTCCAGGATTGAGTCGCAGGGGCAACACCTAAGCAGTGAGGTCCAGATGTCTCTTTCCCCAGCCACTTCCTCCAGCTCTTCTGGGGGGATGCCAAGGCATTCTCAGACCAGCCGAAAGACGTAGACCCTCCAGCGTGTTCTGGGTTGAACTTGGGTTCTCTTCCTGGTTGGACATGCCCGAAACAACCCCCCCTGGAAATGAATTCGACATGTTGTTGCCAATGCGGACCAAGCTCTGGCTCCGGCAATACAGAGACAGAACGGCCCGTAGCAACAGCTCCGGTATACCATATTCCCAGAGCACACCCCACAAGATAGCCCGAGGGACACGATTGAAAGCCTTTTCCAAGTACTCAAAGCACATGTGGACTGGTTGGGCAAACTCCCATGCCCCCTCCAGGATCCTGTAGAATGTGTAGAGCTGGTGAAGAGTGCTGCAACCAGGATGAAAACCAAATTGTGCCTCCTGAATCCGAGGTTCAACCATTGGCCTTGACCCATTACAGTTCGACTATCAGCCCCATATTGTTGTGGATGATGCGGTCATTCATCTGAGAATTTCTCCGCTGACATGGCCATTGCTGGATATGTTGGGGCGACGGAAGGAGGAGTATGAGGGCCTGGTGGAGTGGTGTGGAGCTAAACACCTGCAGCTGAACGTGATCAAGACAAAGGAGATTGTGGTGGATTTTAGAAGAAAGAGACCCCGTCCTCTCTGGTCTGCATCAGTACATTTAAGCTGGACGACAAGCTGGATTGGGAGACTATCATAAACACCATTTGCAAGAAGACCATAAGCCACCTCTATTTCCAAAGTAGGCTCAGGTCCTTCAACATCTGCAATAAGATGCTCTACATGTACCAGTCTGTTGTTGCCAACACCCTGTTCTTCACTGTAGTGTGCTGGGGTGCAGGCATCAAAGCCAAGGATGCTAAAAGACTGAACAAGCTTATCAAGAGAACCGGCTGTGTGGTAGAACTCAAACTCACCACCCTGGAGGGGGAGGTAGAGGACAGAATCCTTCCCAGACTGCGGACAATCATGGACAATATCTTATAACCCTCTATAACATTTTAAGCCAACACAAAAGCTCATTCAGCCACAGACTCATTCAACCTTGCTGTGATAAGGAGCAATACAGGAGGTCATTCCTATCCATAGCCACCAGACTCTATAATTCAACCGCCTGTGCCAGGCCACAGGTTGAGGTCCTAGACTGATTACTTCCTTGCACGTCTACCATGCACACTAGAATTACCATATATAAGAAAATTAAATGAATCATATTATTCTATCGTATAACATCATATTCTATATTATATATGCTAATTTTACTCTATTTTATGGGGGAGGAATGATGGCATAGTGGTTAGCACGTCCACCTTACAACAAGAAGGCCTGGGTTCGACTCCCGGGCTCAGGCGTTTCTGTATAAGGTTTGCATGTTCTCTCCATGCTAGAGTGGGTTACCTCCGGGTACTCTGGTTTCCTCCCACAGTCCAAAAACATGCACAGTAGGCTAATTGGCTGTTCCAAATTGCTCCTAAATGTGAGAGTGACTGTGAATGGCTGTGTATGTGTGTTGGCCCTCCGATGGCCTGGCGAGCTGTCCAGGGTGTACCCCATCCTCACGCAGAGTCGGCTGAGATGGGCACCAGCCTCCTTGCAACCCTAATTAGGATTAAGTGGCTTACAAAATGAATGAATGAATTCTATTTTATTTTATGTTCTTATTTCATACTCTTATTACATACATATCCGTACTACTCTATTTCATTTTACATAATCCTACATTATTTATAATAGTTTAGTTTACCAAATACACTGTTTTGATTGATGGGTACTTCATACTGTTATGATCTTCAAATATATTCTGGACCTCTGCCACTTATAGTGCCTCAGTGTGTTTATTTTTTATATTTATATATCTCTATTACTCCTGTATGTATGTGTGTATATACATTATATATTGCCTCTTAGATTGTACCTTATATGTGTGTTTTGCTTCTATGACAATCAGAATTCCCTCAGGGAATCTATCTATCTATCTATCTATCTATCTATCTATCTATCTATCTATCTATCTATCTCTCCATCTATCTATCTATCTATCTATCTATCTATCTATCCATCTATCTATCTATCTATCTATCTATCTATCTATCTATCTATCTATCTATCTAATACTTTTATATCTGGAGCATTTGGAGATTCCTCAGTGGTTCCTCAAAAATGCTGCTTAATGCACTCAAGCTGATACTTGAATAGCACAAACTGCAAAAAATACACCTGCATTCAGCATCTTGGGTATATGACACTTCCTGTTGGTTTTGCATTAGTCTTCACATTATTATTCAAAATTATGGGACCTCATTACTTTGTGAAGTAAAGAAAATTCAAAGCATAACGAAAAAATAAAACTAGCTGTTAAATTCCCATAAAAACGAAGATGATCATTTATGTACAGGATATTACCCAATATGCAAACAAATACAGGGGATTAAAGTCTACACATGGAGAGAAAAGCACCACTGAGTGCCTTAAATCTCAATGCAATTGGAGATTTTTTTTGCTATTTTCCAGCATGCAGATTTACTACACTGTTGTGAGCTGTTCGTTGTTTTAGGTATGTGTTGAATTTGAGGGTTTATGTGGATCTGGGGAGACCTTTATCACAGGAGCACAACATCAGCTGCAGCACCAGAGGCATACAACCTCAACAATGAAACAGTCGCTGACATATGGGCAAAATTTTCCACAGTAATTATTTCCAGGTCCATGCTAATAAATACTTATGCTTTATGGTATTACGCACAGCAATTTACACATAAGACATCTTCAATACAGATCGTGCCTGCATGTGCTCTGCAGAACTATCTGGATTTTAATCAGAAAAATGATTTTTAACTCACCAGGGCCAGACAATAATGTGAAAATAAAGGTCTACATATCTACTGGTGGATTATTCCATTAGAATATACAGTAAAACATCATGTTGTCACTTAAAAAAAATACTTTAGGTTATGGCAGATTATCTTCTGATGATAAAATTTATATTAATTTAATGCATAAATATGTAGATATAAAGCAACATTTTTCTTCATGTACAGTGGAACATGAAAAATATTCAGCATAAATGTGCATCATTGAAATCCTAGTCAATGTACTAATCAGTAACATTGCATTAAATGTAGAGCAGGCAGCAAAATAAACAGCTGCTAAACTCATGCAATATTCACTATAAAGATCTAAACATGTCTACCTGCCAGGTGTTATTGGGGAAAGCATGGACGTAGAACTATAGCTATGGGCCTTTTTGCCATTATAAATGATCACCCTTTAACATTAGGCTGACATATTGGTATTGTTTCACGCTCTGCCTTCTCCTTGCAGACCCCCTGGCCTTTGCTTTCAATCAGAGACACCGCCAAATAAGCCCCCATTGTGGCCAAATGATATGTCTCTCAAGTGGAATGAGTTCTTTTACTGCTTCTGATTGAGTCTGCACAGCAATCCCACCCTGTCTCCTGTCTTTGTATAGCTCAAAGGTGGCAGATAAAAATGGAAAACAACGTTGAGAAGGCACTGACCTTTAGCTCCCAGGTAGAACTATAACCAGAATCACAATTTTAGTGAGGTCCATATAGCACCAATGGGTCATAAACCAGTGGCTTGTACTTTTTTTTATTCTTTCAAAAACTGCTCTGACCCAGGTTAAACTGTCTGATATAATTCGGTTAAATAGTTTTGTGTACAATTCTCTCTTTCTTTCTATCTGTGTACTTTCATTCCATGTTTTTTCTCTTGTCTACAGAAGAGAATGTATTGCATGGCTAACAGAGACATAAACAGCCATTCACACTCAAAAGTTACACCTACAAGCATTTTAGAGTAGCCAGGTTTCTGCTTGTCTTTGAACTGTGGGAGGAAACCAGAGTACCTGTAGGAAACCCATGCAAGCATGTAGAAAACATGCAACTGAGATTTGAACCCAGATTTGGCTAACCACTGAGCCACTATAACACCTCTTATTGCTGTTATTGTTGTTGTTGTTGCTAAAGACAGTGATTAATATCTTATTTCTACAGACAATTGTTTCTGGAAATGTTCTTGAGCCCATGCAGTGATTTCTGTGACAATATCATGCCTATATTTAATGCAGTGCCTCCTGCAGGCCTGAAGATCATGGCCATACAATATTGATTTTTGGCATCTAATTATTTGACCGTAATTAGAATTAAGCGCCTT
>JAQMYF010000001.1:39416113-39435910 GCA_030014195.1 Neosilurus mollespiculum
ACACACACACACACACACACACACACACACACACACACACACACACACACTCACACACACACACACACACACACACATTTCCTCTTTACAATTGCATCTGTCATTGGTAGCAAGTAAAAAGTAATTTATTGGTGTGTTAGAAGCAGGAAAAATGGGCATAACTGTAAGGATCTGAGCAACTCAATAATCAACAACTGCCAAACTGGGATGGCTAGGTGGGTCAAGCAAGCTCAAGGCTCATAAATATGGGTTGGAAACAAACGTTAACCCATGTATGGTCAATGCCACAAAACAGCTACTGTAGCACACACTGCTGAGAACGTTAACGCTGGTTAAGATAGAAGGGTGTCAGAACACACAGTGTTTGCTGTGTATTAGACAGCATTGCTGCAAACATGTCAGAGTACTCATGCTGACCTGTGTTCACTTCTGAAAATGCCAAAAGTGGGCAAGTGAGCATCAAAACTGGACCATTTGTTCAATGGTATGAAAGTGATCTGGTTTAATATGAAGGTGGATTGGTTTAATAAATTATGCTTTCTTTCACACCATGTGGGTATCCAGTGTGTGTGTAGCTTACATGGAGAGATAGAACCATGAATTGCTCTTGGCAGTGTTCTGCCGGGAAACCTTGGGTCCTAAGTTACGTTCATATAGTTACTTTGACATGCACCATCTACCCAAACATTGCAGCAGACAAAGTACACCCTTTTATGATAACATTATACACTAAAGGCTTAATAGATAATGTGCCATGGCACACTAAAAATATTCAAGAATGGTTTGAGGAACATGAACAAAGAATTAATTTGAATTTGACCTGATCTCTAAAATCCCCAGGTCTGAATCCGATCAGTAAGATGTGCTGGGTGAACAAGTCTAATCCATCAAGGTAGCACCTCACTACTTACAGAACTTAATAGATCTGCTGCTAACATCTTGGTATAAGATACCACAGCACACCTTCTGAGGTCTTATGGGGCCTACGCCTTCATAGGTCAGAGTATATAGCAGTATGCTTGGTGTATAACTGTATAAGTGATTTCCATGAGATGTGGGATTGTGGATTCTTTTGCTCTAAGAATTCTTTTGCTTCTTGTAATGTAGCTACAAGTCACAATTGCAACAAAATTAGGAAGTTAGAAATCGATATTTTGTAGTCCATTTAATTAATGAAACCCAGCGATTATAGGCACATTATGACTAAATTCATTAAAAAAAATTATCTTTTTTTTTTTTTTTTTTTTTTTTTAGAAAAGGTTGCCAGTATTATGCCAATTTTAATAACATCGTTAGTGATGCTGTGGTGCAGATGCTGTATGTTATATTTCCCTTTCAGCACTTTTTTTCATTTGAATAAACATTCAGGTCCTCAACCCCATGAAGAACCCGGGTTCAATTCCCAGGCTTGGGCATTTCTGTGTCGAGTTTACATGTTCTTCTTCGAGCACTTTGGTTTCCTTCCACAGTCCAAAAACATGCACAGTAGGCTGACTGGTGGTTACAAATTGTCCCTAGGTGTGAGTGTGAATGGTTGTATGTGTGTTGGCCCTGCAATGGCCCGGCGAGCTATTTAGGGTGTACCCCGCCTTCGCCCAGAGTTGGCTGAGGCCTCCCCGCAACCCTAATTAGGATTAAGGATTAAGGATTAGAAAAGGAATGAATGAATAAATAAATAAATATTCATTCATTTGCTGAACTGTGTAATCCTACCCAATCCATCACAGGGCCAACACACAATCATTTTTGCGCACAGCTAGGGGCAGTTTGGAACAATTAGCCTAATGTGCAAGTCTTTCGACTGTGGGAGGAAACCAGAGCACCTCGAGGAAACCCAGACATGCCGTTGCTGAACCCGAGACTCGAACCCAGGACCTTGTTGGTATGACACGGATGTGCTAACCACTGTGCCGCTCTTTAAATAAACATTGTTTATTTTTTCATTTTGTTCTGGAAGTAGAGCTACTTTTATTTCTTTTTAAATAAAGCTTGATGTTATAACTGCTTTCAAATATATTTTTAATATAGTAGCGTGTAGTAATTACCTTTCTCTCTCCTACACATATGAAGATTTTTTTTGTTTTCTTTGTGCAAGTAATTTTATACAGTTATTGAAATGCTTTGTAGGTATTCGATTTTTGAAGAAGGCCTTGTGTTTTTTATTCTTTTTTATTTCACTTTTATCTTTATCTTCTTAGAGGAGATTTTCCTGTCACAAAATAGGCCATTTCGTTAAAGCTATCTGCCTAAGCTATTGAGAATGTATGAACAGTCATTTGAAGTACATCCATCCTTATATTTATTACATAGCATAGACAAAATCTTCTGAAGTGGAATATAAATGGGTAGATTTCCTTTGTGGTAAAAGCCCTGGTGATCAAAACACCACAGCATTATTCTGAATTTAAAGTTGTGTAGAATTACAGTCATATAATTTAAGAACTATGCAGTATTACTATAGGTTTTTATTAATTACTTACTCCTAATTAGTACCTATGATTGAAATATTGCTATATGTATATATATATATATCTATGGAAATAAACATATTTATTTAAATTCATGTGTGAATATATAGGCACAGTTATCTGATTTGTTTTTAGCAGTGCAGTTCTAAGATGTGGGGGAGATTATACTTGTAAGTCTGCCAGTGCGTATCAGCTGTGTGGATTATTGTTGATTAAAAATTTCAGTGTTAAGTTAGAACTCCTGACCACTTTAATTACATTAGAGACTCCAAAGTTATGAGCTGCAATGAAGAAAAAGTCATGTCAGGAACCAAGTGAGTGAGTTTGTGATTACAGTCTTCAGTGCTGGAAAACATGAAAAGCTGACTAAATGACACAAAAATGGGCTGTGAGACAAGCACAGAGTGCTGCTAAGGAAGATGATATCTTAAGACCTTAAACGCAGTGGAGGGTCCATGCAGGGAATTATTTTTATTAAACCTAGAGAATCATGTACCTGCAAAACTACAGAACAGCAGATTCCTCTGCCTTTCATAAACATATGTATGTACTATTAAAAATGATAAATATGAGAATCCACAAGCTTTCACTTTATCCATAATGATGCCATTTATTTCCCTGGTATTGTCTGAAGATGACTAATAAACCACAGAAAAAAACATTAAATACAGCAGCAGAGTAGCATTGTGATGCAGTGGTTAGCACTATCATATGTTCTCCCTGTGCATGTCTGGGGTTCCTCTGGGTACACTGGTTTCTTCCTACAGTCCAAAGACATGCTAGACTAACTGGCTACTACAAATTCCCCCTAGGTGTGAGTGTGAATGGTTGTGTGTTCTGGCACTGCAGGGGTCTGGAGATCTGTTTAGGGTGTACCCTGCCTTTGCTCTGAGCTGTCTGAGACAGGGCTCCAGTCCCACAAACCTAGTAGGGTTAAGCAGCTCAGCAAATGAATAAATGAATAAATGGAAATGACAATGATTTACAGTATACCAAATTTCTAACTTTGCCTATATTCTCAGAATCTGTATCATATGAAATCAGACAACCAAACATAAAGTCTTTGGATAATTGATACATTTTAAACACTACAGAACAATCTGACACTTCATTTTTATTTCCATAAATCATCCAAATTGGATGTTGGTTCAAGATTATACCAATAATTAAAGGACGCCTTATTGTTCACACTATATGAGTACAATGTAAAGCAATGCACTACAGCGCCACCATCAGTCCAATCTGGTGCCAGGAATGTCTACAAAGTACTGTAAATATTTCATCTCTGTTCATGAAAGTAATGAAAGGAAGATGCACTGGAAATACACCAGATGCAGACCACTAATCCATACTGCACACCGGATGGTTAAAAGCATATTTCCTAAAAATAAAAACATGTAGCCATAATTTTTCTGTCATCAAACAACAGAAATTCTCTTTGAGCCCTGGTTGAACAGATATGTTAATTATTAAGGCTGTTTTTGTAGAAATGCTTTTATATGCTGGATGGAATGTAGCATTGATTTACAATAGAAGCTGACATTGTTTGGCGACTTCTGGGGGTCGCAAGGTTCCTGTGGGAATTTTATGGAATGGGAGTCAATTTCACTATTAATTATGTCACTGGGATGGGATGGGACAGGAAAAAACTCAATGGGAATGAATGGAATAGTTGGTCAGTTTTTACATAATATAGATTTAATACTATGAGTGTGAATGTTTGTGAGTGTGTGTGTGTGTGTGTGTGTGTGTGTGTGTGTGTTTGCCCTGCAGTTTCACTGGCATGCTGTTTAGGGTGTACCTGAACTACAGAACTAACCACTGAGCAACCATGTTGCCAGTTTTTCTTTTCTGATCAAAATTAATTGCTGATAATTTGAAAGTTCAAGCAGTGTTCTTGGAAAATATTAGTAAAAGTATTAAAACTTCTTTTGTTCACCAACAAATTCTCTATAGCTCAGTGGTCTCCAACCCTGTTCCTGGAGATCTACCTTCCTGCAGGTTTTATTTCCAGCCAAAATCAAACACACCTCTTTGACCTTTTCAAGAACTTCTTCAAGGCAAACTCAGGTACTCAGGTGTGCATGATTAAGGTTGGAGAAAAAACCTTCAGAAAGGTAGATCTCCAGGAACAGGGTTGGAGACCACTGCTATAGTTAATATAATGACTCTGAGATCAGCATTTTTGGAAATAAGGACTAGGGAGACTCCTATAAACGAACAGCATCGGCATGCAGACCCAAAGCAAGTGGTAATATACATATGTATATACTGATGCGTGTCGTAATAGTCATGAAAAATTCGGTTAAACATATTCTCAAAAGCTGGTTTAAATGGTTAAAAACCCTGGAATAATTGAGAAAGACATGCGAAAATCAGTAATAAGAAACAAAATGTCGGGCGAGGACATGATGATTACAAGGCTCTAGTAAGGAAAAGACAGTGACAGAGACTCATAAATACAAACACAAATGCTCTGCATTGTTTCAAAATGTTTCAAGAATGCCGAAGAACGTTTTCTATGATCGATAAGCTTTAAAAGATTATGCCTTGCTTAATGGTTAACAGTTACACCTCACAGCAAGAAGGTCCTGAGTTTCAGAGTTTCAGAGAGGGTGTTTCTGTACTGAGTTTGCATGTTCTCCCCATGCTTGTATGGGTTTCCTTGGCGAACTCTGGTTTCTTCCCACAATCCAAAGTCATGCACATTAGTGTAACTGGCGGTTCCAAATTGCCCTTAGTTGTGTGTGTGTGTGTGTGTGTGTGTGTGTGTGTGTGTGTGTGTATGTGTTGGCAGGGTATATGCCATTTTTGCCCTGATTTGGCTGGGATGAGATGACCCTAATAATGACCCTAATAGGGGATAAAGCAGTTCAGAAAATAAGATGATATGAGACTTAGATGCTTTTGAGAATTTGCTAATTTTACAGGTTTGAAAGTGCATTAGAGCCAATATTTCAATAATTATTCCTTTAAACCCCTAACTATATTTTTGAGCTTTAGAAATGTAAAGAGATTTGTATCATCTTCAGTTTGTGTGACAGTTTATTATGTATTTAATCGTGTGTGTAATCACTATATCTAGAGGCGAGACAATTAGCACCTAAAACTAGCAGTGGAAAAAAATGTTTGTAATCTGTGACATAATTTATGAATTAAATGAGTATAATAATAGTAATGCCAGTCTGGTTGTATGCAATGATCACACTCTGTATAAGGCAGTATTATTAAGTTCCAGCTGAACAAGTACATTCAGCAAAATTTCTTTAGAGTTTTAGTATTAAGAATTACCATACACTTTTTTTAGCAGGTCACTGGAGACAGTGTGTTCTTTTAGCCAGGTTGCTAATGCACATTTGAATAATTCAATAAGTAAGCAAAATTTTCAAAGAAAGAAAGAAAACACAAGTCTCTGGTGTTGGTCAAGCTCTTGCGTTTTGGACTGACTACAGCCAGTTTCAGGTTTAGATGCAGCGAAGCTTGAAAGCAAAACAATAAATAACTGAAAAAGAAAATAGATGGCTTGAAATAGGCATATGGCTTAGATAAAGGGTAGTAGCTCTAAATGTTTTGAAAATGATTCATCTAGTACCCTTAGTGGTCCTGCATTTAGTAGTAAACTAAAATTTGTAAAAATTGCTTTATTACGGGTTACCATTACATCCTCAAAACATTTAGGTGGATTTAGTAACAATTTATACAACAAAGAAGGAATGCAGTAGAACCCATTAAAGATGTAGTATGTTTTCCATGGATGTGGATGATGAGGTTTAACTTTGAACATGCTAAAAATACCATAGTGCATGTAACCTGATGGTCAAATCAGGATGCAGTATTAGGGCATAGTAATGATGTAAATAAAACCTGGCAAGGAGTTCAATGGCATCGGACAAGTGTAGTGAGGACTTTTTGAATGTGGATGTAGAAACAAGAAAATTTGCAGAAAGAATGACAAAGCATTGCACGTGATGCAGTACTTATAAGGATCAGACGTACACAGTGAGGTGCGATCTGAATGGTTGAAGTAATAATGTAGTCAGGACACACTGGATGTGATGCAGGTGTGATCATGGGCATGGTAAGAAATTGCTCACATCACATGACCTGACTACTATATACCTCTTGATCTCTATATTGCTCTCTCCCAGAAAACTTTTCTCACATTTTTCCTTTTTAAAAGTGTTGCTACGTCTTGAGCAAAATGTGTAAAATTGAGTTAAATTAATGAAAAGAGCACCAGAATAATAGTAGAAAAAAATATTTTTAAATATTTTAATTATTTTTAGTATCTCTACTGCTGGTGGCATGGTGGCACAGGTGGCCTCACAGCAAGTAGGCCTGGGTTTGATTCCCGGGCTCGGGCATTTCTGTGTGAAGTTTGCACGGTCTCCCCTTGCTTGTGTGGGTTTCCTCTGGGTACTCCGGTTTCCTTCCACAGTCCAAAAACATGCACAGTAAGCTAATTGGCTGTTCCAAATCACCCCGAGGTATAAGAGTGAGTGTGAATGGAGGTAAAAGAGTGAATGTGAATGGAGGTATAAGAGTGAGTGTGAGTGTTCGCCCTGTGATGGCCTGGCAAGCTGTCCAGGATGTATACCACCCTTGCGCAGAGATGGGCATCAGCCTTACCGAGACCCTAATTAGGATTAAGCAGCTTAGAAAATGGATAAATGAATGAATGGATCACCAATGCCTGATAATGAAAAAAAAATTAAAAGAATAACACAGGGTTCTCATGTGTACACGTACACCGAAGGAGAGAGTCAGTTGCTTCATGTTCCTGGGCATTAACATCATTGAGAATCTGAGCTGGTCACGTCACGTGGGTGTGATCACAAAAGCAGCAAGATAACGGCTCTTCTTTCAGGAGATTTGGCATGGACTCCAGAATACTCACCAACTTCTACCGATGCACCATCGAGAGTATTCTGTCTGGTTGCATCACTACCTGGTACAGCAGCTGTAATGCTCTGGACCACAAAGCTCTACAGAGGGTGGTCAGATCAGCATCAACAGGATTTGATTTGACTTCCAGCCATCCAGGAGCTCAACACACCGCGTTGTAGAAGGAAGGCCCAGCGGATCCTCTCTGATCCCAGCCACCCCAGCCACACATTCTTCACGCTCCTGCCGTCAGGCAGACAGTACAGGAACATCCGGACTCGCACCAGCAAATTCAGGGACAGTTTCCATCCACAAGCCATCAGGCTACTGAACTGCTGATATACTGGACAGTTTGCACACATTTTGCACATTCATTGTGCACACTGTACATGTACACACCACTACCTCTGCACTACAGCCACTACAGTATTCTTTTAGTATTCTGTATTTAACTTATTGCGTATATATTTACAACTTATTTTAGTTTATATTTTTTATTTATAAAGTTTTTATTTTTTTACTTTATATTTTATCTAAATATTATTTTTATGTGCAATATTGAGAAGGCTCTGAATCCAAGAATTTCATTACCGGTAGTGATATTACATTAATACCCTGTTAGAGTATATGACAACTTGAAACTTGAAACGTGGCTTTATATTTTGCTATTACATGAAACCAGTCTTAGCTGGTTGACAAAGAGGTAACTATTTCAAAGAAGAAAATGTTAGCTTCTTTCATATTGAGAATTAATGTGGGGATTTTTTTTCAGAAGGAATCTCATGTTAACTTTCATTCTGACATGTAGTGAAGGAAATTCTGGCTCTTTGGTTGAAGGTGATACTGATTTTCCAAGTTAGAGCAACAGCCCCTTAAAATGACTGTTCACATCCCTGTTCAATCTCCCATTTCTGTCCTAATGTGTGCTAGATCTGTGGCTAGTCTCTGGTTTGATGACCTGCCTTCAGCAAAATAATTTATATAAATCTCCATGATTGGATAAACCGCAACAGCGGATCGGCTACAGAGGCGGAGATGGTTCATGTTTAGAAAACTAGAGTAAATGAGATATAGACACTCATTCATTCTTGCTTTCATACATTAATCCGGGTCTATGTTTGGATTCCAGCTGATGACCTCTGCGGTAAGGAAACTCCAAAGGGGTGCAGCAGCAAAGTACACCACTACCATTGGAGAGATTGCAGGTGTGAGCCTTAGGCCTAGCTCACATGTAAGAAATCATGGCGAATGTTAGTTTGAGGGTCACTGAATATATTTTCGGAAGTAGTTGGTCGAATTCGAGGTAAATGATCCATTTTCACGGTTTTGGAAAAAGTTTGTACCTGCTCAAAATTCGGTGCGAATTCAGAGTGGCTCGAATACAAGCAAACAGCTTCGGAAGCAGTTCGGTCCTTTTTGCATGTTTTTGAACGGCTCAAGCACGTCACACGAATCCGCCTCTTTTGACAAAGAAAAACCCATGAAATTATGACACGTCACATGAATCCGCCCAAATTTTTTACAGAGAAAAACCCATGAAATGATACACAGGTCACATGAATCCGCCTCTTCTATAAAGCCGGCAGGAGTCCCATGCGCCTCTATTTACTCTTTCGTTAAAAAAATAAATAAATAAAATCTGCATATTTCCTACATGCGACGTGCATCTTGCCATTTCACACCCGTATTATAAAAATATAATAGTATTTCTAAATATAAATGGTTGTTCTGGTGTCAGTGTACTTACTGCTCAAGCTGCTTTTCACAACACACAGAGGAATGCACATCTCAGATCTGTTCCATTTGCACTATGATCTGATCCTTTGGGATGTATTAGAGGGGACGTATGGGAAATATATATAGGCTATGCAGTAATCTATTGCTGTATTTTTTTATTTACTTTTCCTGGAATAACTATATCAAATTGGATTTCCCAAATAATCTCTCCTCTGATATAATACAGGATTTTCCCTTACCAGCGTGAGTTGGAAAGCTTATCTGGTCTTTTATGCATGTACAAAATAAATAATAAATCCCCAGGTTTAATTATACAAAACCTCTAACAGGTAATTATGCTCCGATCTGACATAGAATGAACGCATCAGAGAGGAAGGTGGCAGGTTTTTCCACGCAGCTCCGTGCTCCACTAGGTATCTCACACACATGTCAGCACTTCAGCTTTAGACCAATAGTGCAGGCTGAAATAGCGACTGTCCCATAAACCAAAGCTGAGCAGCTCATACTGGAATACACAACTAATTCAACCGGACCCACTGGACTCAAGACAATAAAATGGAGGTTACATGTAAAATATAAAGAGAGAAAAAAAAGCGCAAGAAGTTGGCGTTCTTACAAGCAACATGCCACTCAAAAGCCAGTCATGGGCATTTGCGAGCTTATCAAGGAGGTGGGGAAAGCTTTCCTCAGAGTGTGTCAGGCTGCCCCTGAATATATATGTGCAGCAGTAAAAAAAAATGCATTCATTTGGCATCATGTGTCGCTGTGGAAATTTGTCCTTGCCTCGCCCTCCCTGGGTGGGTAGCTGTCATGTGATATAGAAAAACTCCTTGATGGGTGGGAATTGACTATGATTAAATTGGAGATAAAAATGGGAAGAAAAATCAGTAAATAGAAAGTAAAAGAGTTATTTTCACAAAAGATTTCAAAAGTCTTAGAGTCTTTCACTATCTAAGGAGCCCCTAAGGACTTTATCCCCCATAATAGCATGTGAACATCATCTCTTTGGCATTTTAAAATAAGATAAATGTCTCTCTAAATGTTGATGGGAAATGACAGTATTCAGAATAAGCAGTTGTAGGAAAGTTCTTAGATCTTAGAACGGTTTATTGACAACAGAGTAAAGTGCTCTAGGGCCTCCTTGCCATCACTAATCACAGTGGTTTTGCCTTTTATACGTGGTGTAGGACATCTTGGCCCTCTTACAAGGAGTAGGGCAGAATCTCAGTAGGCGGGTGCATGCAGTGTCAGACAAGTTTTTTCACTGAGATGCTCTTGCAGATGGTCAGTAGCTTAAACCGAAGGTCAGAATGAGAGAATGCCCCGTCATGTGGTTTAAGAGGAAAGGTTTGATATAGAGGAGTGGGGAAGTGTCAAGATCATGGCATAGCAAGCCCTTGGCAAGTATTATGATGTTATTTATGCATGTACAGTATATGTACATATTGCTAAGTACACGCATAAGACAGTATTTCTAATAGAACAAGACACCATTATGGTTTTAATCTGTTGAGTGTTTTGAGGAAATTAAATATTGCATGATCTGTTTTACATACTACACATGTGCATCTTGTTTTCATATGAGTATCATTAACCTTATCAAGTCTCATTGTGAGTCTGTGACTAAGCATTGCTGACTCATTCTAAGGGGGGGGGGGGGGTATTTTTTGACTGAGCTCATGTTTCCAAGCATGAACACTGAGTAAACAAATTGTACTCATGTGACGAAGTATGTTTGCGGCACATTGTGCAGTGGCATATGAGGAACATAAGTCCCTCAAGCAATTGCTTGAACATCTGTTGTGCTAAATATATCATTCGATTTCACAGCAGGTATATTCTCAACAACATCTTCCGCCGTGTCACACCAGCAACTTTTTCCTGCACATACACTATGGGAGGTTCAGCAGTCAGAAAGGTGATCAAGTCATAATATTACTACTCAGATATTAAAAAACAAAAAAAAAATAAAACTCTTTGTTTTGATTTGTGGAAAAAATGACAACAGATGGGGTGGCATGGTGGTGTAGTAGTTAAAAAGCCCCTTTTAAAGTTACTTTGGATGGTGTACAGCATGTCAAATAAACTGTGACAAAGTGATGCAGGGTCCCGACATAAAACAGATGTGCCTTGAATCAGTTTAATTATTTTTTTTGTAATAATAACCAGCAAGGCAGCACAGTGGTTATCACTTCTGTCTCACAGCAAGAAGGTTTTGGGTTCGAGTCTCAGGCTCAGTGAGGTCATTCATGTGTAGAGTTTGCATGTTTTTTCAGAGCTAACAGGTTTTCTCAGGGTGATTTGGTTTCATTCCTCAGTCCAAAGACATGCACATTAAGCTAATAAGATGTTTCAAAATTCCCCCTTGGTGTGAATGTGTTAGTGGTTGTGTGTCTGTGTTGGTCCTGCGATGGTTTGGCGAGCTGTCCAGGGTGTACTACACCTTCGTTCAGAGTAGGCTGAGATGGGCTTCCCTGCGACCCTAATAAAGGATAAAGTGTTTTAGAAATTGAAATAAAAATAAATAAATACAATAATAACCAGCTCGATGTTCATTGTTATACAAAAATAACAGACCATAGAATTCTGTAACTGACCAATCAGAATTAAATTCATGTAATGATCATAAGGTGGTCATCTCTCCCACATGTACAAATATTTCATGACTCCCCAAAAAAACCCCATGGAGGGTAAACACTGAAATATTACCCAAGACAAAGCTTCAGTTTAAATACTATATAAAGTGAAAAGATTTGCTTCTGAACAAACACTCACAATGATGTCTGTAATAATGAGTGTATATATCACTGAGCCTAGAACATTTTCTCATCATAGTTTAGCCATAAGAAACATAAAGAATGTGACAAGCCTGCCAAGAACAAAGAACAGCAAAGCCACCTGCTAAGCATTCCCTATGGGGATTGAGTATATGTTTTGCTATGTGAATGTCTCAGTTGGGGAGAAGCTTATGTAGGACTTGATGCATGACTACTGAAGTTCTCCACATCTCCTTAGCAGATGCAGTTCAATACAACAGAAATGGCAGTTCCATTGGTAATGACGTGGGCCTCTTCGTCTATCAAGCCACCATGGAAGTGGATAAAAGTTTGACAGAAGTTTGACTCTGGAGATCAGATAGTTTAGCAGAGAAGAGACAAGGTTCGATGCAAAAGAGAGAGAAAAAGAGAAAGACTGATGGTTGGGAAAGGAGACCATGTGCCACGTTATCTGCTAGACTACATCTGACAGGCCAGAGGTGATATGAGAAGACCTGTCATGAAACACCTTCCATCCCTTCAAGTTAGCATCAATCTTTTCTCACTACAGTTCTTCATTAATGGGGCGGATGTCAAAAAAAATCTCTGCCTTTGTGAGATTCTTTTTCCTTTTGCAAGACTGCTAATAAGACAGCGTCTCAATAGCCATTCCTGAGGCGATTCAAGAAAATGATCACCTTTCATTTACAGTACTGTTACTGTGCTGCTTGAAAGTGTGTGAACCATTTAGAGCTCTCTTTAGTTCATTACTGTGTAAATGACCTAAAACAGCAACACAAATTTCAAAAGTAGATAAAGAGAACCCAGTTAAGGAAAATTATCCAGTATTGCATATTTGTGAGTTGTAAAAGTATTTCAACCTTTGCTTTTAGACCCACTTATTCAGCAGTAACTGCAACTCAACGTTTGTGGTAACTGTTGATAATTCCTACATGTCAGCTTTGTGGAATTTTAGCCCATTCCTTTGCACAGAACATCTTCAACACTAGGATATTGGTGGGTTCCAACACATGAACTGCTCATGCAAAGTTTTAATTAAAATAAGATCAGGACTTCGACCTGGCCAATACAAACATTCACTTTTTATCTCCATTACTCATTTAATGTCAGAATAACATATGCTTAGAGTCAGTGTCTTTGTGTGTGCTCCACTTTCTTTTAAGATCCAATTCACAGACAGATGTCCTGACTTTTTCCTTTAGTATTCACTAGAGTAATTCAGAATTCATTGTTCCATCAATAATAACAAACTGTCCTGGCCCCGAAGCAGCAAACCAGGCTCAAACCATGATTCTACTGCCTCCCTGGTTCACAGGTCTGTAAATTTCTTATGCTGGAATGCAGTGTTTGCTTTTTCTACACACAAAACTCCTCATTGAAACCACAAAGTTTTATTCTGATCTCATTCGTACACTTTTGGTTTGTCCATATGACCTTTAGCAAACTGTAGATGAGCAGAAGAGTTGTTTTTGCAGAGCAGTGACTTTCTCCTTGCAACTCTGCCATACACGTTAATGTAGTTCTGTGTTCACCTGATAGTAGACTCATGAATGTTAACATTAGCCACTAGGAAGGAGGCCTTTAGGGCCTAAAGGGTTCCTTTGAGACCTAACAGACTTTTACATTCCTTTATCATGGAATGAACTGTGTTAGCTGTTAACCCACCTAATACTTGATTCTGAAAAACACCTCACTCAATTTTAACTTATAACTAACTGTTAACCCAAGATTAAAATTCTTTTGCCACTTTATTATGTTTTTATCATCATGTTTTACTCATGTGTTTAAATGGACTCTCTTTATTTACTTTTAGTGAAACTGTAATGGTGTTTTACTGTAGGTGATATTTATGAAGAAATATAGAGCATTCTGAAACTTTCACAAACTTTCAAGCACCAAAGTATTTGATCTTTTTAAGAGCCCAGCTTCCCATTAGTTAATTTTTGCATTGAGGTGGAATTATTTATTGCATGCACTGTGCTTTATGCAAGCATATAATTCATCAAACAATCCGATTTTGCACCTGTAGTATGAAAAAGGAGGGAAATGTTTCATTAATTCTAATTTATTCAGTCTTTTAGCACCAAACAAATCTGCAGAGAGGGAATTCACAGAGGAGAGTTTTAATTTCAACACATACACAATGGCATTGACCTATTAGCATGCCGACACTTTCCAAATGAGTACAAACAAACATTATTTATTTATTTATTTATTTTTTATATCCAGCACCCAACTGGCCCCATGAATCAATTTGTTCTTTAATAAAGCTTGGTTAGTGTGACAGGCTAAGCTGCTTAGGAGAAGGTTAATGGACACATCCAATCTTGATTAAGCTTCTGCCTTAGTCAGAGTAAAACCCTTTGTTAATTAACAACCCAGAGAAACAAAAGTGCATCACTTTTTTGGGGGGGATTTCAAATGCAGGGTGTGTTTGAGATGGGACCGCTGCAGGTAGCTTGGCTGGAGAGCTGTCATTACTCTGCCAATGGTCACACAGCTGCCTCTGTAGGTGTAGAAGTGAGAAGCCGACGATCTCTGCAAACTGAGAGCATAAGCCAACTGCTCAGCATGATCCTCGGTTCTGAAACTAAACCTGTCATTTCAGTCTCCAGTGAACTGCCAAAGTTACTCGGCTGCGCAGTTCTGCAATTTAAAATGGGGAGTGTTCAAGGTCCGCAGAACGCAATTTGGTGTCAGCAAGCCAGTACGAATCAATCCAGGCAAAGTCCAGCGGAAAGCCATCTGCCCAAAACAATTATTGCGCAGCAAATCTGGGATTTATTTTAAGAGCACTTCATCATTGAAAGCTTAACAGTTCATTTAAAAAATTCACCCTCACCCCCATTTTATACAGCAGAGTATAAAATATCCCGTCTGATCAGGAAAAATTCCAAAAGTAGCTGCTTTGAGTGTCCTCCTTTAGCGGTATTAATAACATAGCTAATTGGTAGAGAGGAAGAATACAGATGAGGGTTCAGGTAGCTAGAGTTTTTATTCTGGGTCCACCCCCACCCCCCCACTTCCCCCCAAACGAACCCTTTTCAATCTGTTGTTCTGGCTCTGCATCGTGAGTTCGGAATCACTTTGACGCTGCTGCGTGGGTGGGTTTGTGGCTCTGTTTGCTTTCATCAAGCTTGTGCAGTGTCATACAGTGTTCTGGAACCTGTTTCATGGATGAGGACAGAGAATGAGAAGCAGGGGATGGTGGAGAAAGGAGCGGGTGGATGGTTTGAAGGAGGGAGGAGGGGGTGGTGTTTGATGGAGGTGGGATCCTGGCATGTTGTGCAAAGACAGCTGCAGACTAGTGGGCATCCTGATGGGAAGGGGCTGAAAATCATCCCAACACAGAGGAGATACCACTGAGCTGGAGCTGGAGTGGAACTTAAATCTCTTCTCGTCCTCCTCATTTTTTGTCTCTTTCTCCTATTTTCTTCCTATTTTACAGCTTTATTCCTCTGTAATAATCTAAAAAAAGTGCACATTAACATTTCAGAGCAATGCGTGTTTGCATGTACTTGTTCTTTGTTGCTTGCGTCACATCATATGCTTTGACCACACACCCACACGTCCGCATTAACACCCACACACAGACACATATACACAATGCCAGTGTGGTCTACCTTATGCTCTCCCATGTTTCTTCACTGAACAGAGAGATATATCTCTTGACAGAGAATATCTCTTGAACAACAAAAGAGATTATGCTACTCAGAGCACATAATATGATCGTAATACAGGGTATCAAACCAGCTAAAATATTTACCACTGCTTTGTCTGACATCAAGATGTCCCATGCCAGCAATGCAGCAACAATGAATAGGCTCTTTAGCTGTCACCTGCCAACAAAGTCTCCTCTATGTCCTACAGGTAGGGCACAGGGCAGCAGCATGCTAAAACATGGGTGAGGAGATTGTTCACTGTATAAATGAGGGCTCTGCCAGGATGCCTAACACTCCGAAGGTTTAACAGATCTTCTGCCAGCATAGTAAATAAATGTTTTTTTTTTTTTGCCTTCACAGAATTCTAATGAATCTGTCTTCACAATCGTGTGATCAAAATCCCTCTTTCTCCTCCCTTCTTTCATACATGCCTTTCCTTCTTTTTGAAGCCCCTGATTCGCCATTGTCCCATGCACAATAGCACTGAGCGCTGACCAGACAGCGAGAGTGATCACAAGCACACCATCGGTCTCCCTATAAGCCGCTAGAGTAAAAGGAGATTGTTGACAAGGCTGACAGTTGGCTGGCAAGCAGCAGCGCAGCATTCAGCCTTACACATGCAATCAAGATTGCACTTCATATTCCTTTCCTTGTTCTTTGGTTCCTGTTCCCTTTTCTTACCACTAAGCCTTAAAAATGAATACGCTTAGGTTAAGGCACAGGAGAAAACAGTGTTTTGAGCATTTTATTTTTCAATTCTTGATGCTTGATGGAGAAAGAAACAAGTAACCAACAGACGTAGGCTTGGTACATGCACTCAGCCAGGTTAAATTATGCATGTCCAGCAATCTGCTATGAAAAAAAAGCTAGCTTACTTCGGCCCCTAGGACATGTATGAGTCTGAGGTCAACTAACAAGGCCTCACAACTGCACATCTGTAAGAATTTCATCCTGGCATCTTAAATCGTGTAGCATACTAAATGATCCCTTTAGGATTAAGTGTTGTTTTTTTTTTTTTTTTTTTTTTTTTTGTGATTGTTGCAGTCTAAAATATGATGTTAAAAATGGTGATGCTGGCAACAAAAAGGATTGTGTAAAGCTCCACAGGTAGGCTGTTTCAGGGTGGTAAAATTTTTTGAACACAAAAATCAATTTATTACTCATTCATAGAAAAACAGAAAAAGCTCTTTCACATGAGCCCAACATCAAGTCTCTATCATGAACAGGAATGGAAATATTCAAAGATGAATGGCTCCCTATCAACCATTCTTTACCTTGGCAACCAGATTCACTCTGCTTGAAAGCCTGTCCAAAGACTTTTCATATGAACCAAACATAAAATCTCTATCATAAGTGGTTGTAGAAATACTAAAAAAAAAAAAAAATAATGCTTCCATAGCAACCATGGTTACTATAGCAACCAAATCCCCTTTGTTCTAAAAGCCTGTTTAAAGACCTTTCATATGAACCTAATATCAAGTCATAAGAGGTTGTGGTGATACATTTTAAGGGCACAAAGGTCATTGTGGGACATTGTGTCAGATAGAGAGACAGAGGAATGCAGAGTCCTTCCACCGAGTCTGCCCATTACATGGGACATCCCACAGATAAACAGCAGGATTATGTGAAAATTTGAAAAACAGTTGCACTTAATATCTTAAGAAGCATGAACAAGGAAGAGACGTATGGTGATTTATGGCTTAATGTTTGCATGGGAAACTGCTATCACCTCTTACTTGTCACACTGCTTAATCCTACTTGGGTAGCAGGGAGGCAGGTACCTATCTCAGCCAACACCCAGCTCAATCAAACAGCTAGCCAGACCATCACAGGGTCAGCACACATAACCACTCACACCTATGGGCAATTTGGAACTGCCAATTTGCCTAATGTACATGTCTTTGCACTGTGGGAGGAAACCAAAGTACCCAGAGGAAATGCATGTAAGCACAGGGGGAACATGCAAACACCACACAGTAAAGCCCAAGCCTGGAAATTGAACCGAGGGCCTTCTTGCAGTGAGGCAAATATGCTAACTACTACACCACCGTGCCTCCCTGGAGGACTGCTATGATTGCTGAAACTCGTGATATGATTGGCCATATTTGCGTAAAAGTTGTGGTGATTGGTTAAAATTGCAAGGTCATTCTGGAAGCATGCAGATTATTTGTATCTGCATGAATTGATGCAATTGTGACACTGTGAATTTCTGGAGGAACTGACTGAAGATTAACACTCAGAGGTCTGTACATATTTGTGCCCTTTTTAAATTATTAGGAAAAATCTTCCTAAGATCAGAGTGAACCAGTGCTACTACTGAGATGGTCAGTTGACCCACCTGTCTTAGGGATGGACACAAAACTGAGGCTGAATAAACAAACCTCTGAATATAAACATATGATTGGTCAAAAAGTATAATTTCCAAGCTATATGTTGTTCAGAGCACAACCTCCTACCTGCTGCGAAAATTAAATAAATTCAAATGCTTTTAAAAAATGAATAAAATAACCAAGAATACAATCTCTTCCAGCCCTTACAGGTAACCTGTGAAGTTGAGTTCATAATTCTTTTCCTCCATTGAAATTCACTGATATCTACAAAGGTACTGATTAAAATCAATACCAAATACTCTACAAATTCTTAAGCAACATGAAAGACACAATCTTTCCACAGAGCTCAGTGGATATTCAGGGCTGATTTTGCTGTTAGCTGTTGTACAATTTTTTTAATGAGTTTATCCATAACTAATACACCAAAAAAGCCCTATTCTTATTGTAATTCTTAGTAATTTTAGCAGGATGCAAGGCAGTGTGTCCTGGGAGAGTCCATTTTAGGTTTGGCCTACAGAAGAGTGAAAGGGGCACCTGCTGTTGAAAGGCTGCGCGTCATGGCTTTTCAGTCAGGTTCATTGTGGACGGGGATAAAGGGGCTTCGTTCAGTAGCCAGAGCTAAGCTGGGGCACATCGTCCCTACTGGAGCTCTTTTGTAGATATTTTTAGTAGCTATGTTGTGTTTATCCAGACAGACGGGGCAGAGTGTGTGTACTCGGGCACTTGCACCCTTAAGTGGCAGTTGTCTTTCAATTCCTGCTGAGCTGTAGCTCTTACAGCTGGCGCGCGAAAGTGAAGACATTAAAATCTTGTACTCAGGTACTTTTATGGGGTTTTGTGTGTGTCTGTGTGTGAGTGTGTGTGTGTGTGTGTGTGTGTGTGTGTGTGTGTGTGTGTGTGTGTGTGTGTGTGTGAGTGTTTTAAGAATACAATTTTTTTCCTTGTGTGTTATGGTGGTGGAAACCCTTAAATTAGCCGCATCAAAAGCTGGATTTGTTATCCTGGTCTAGATGTTTTTAAAATGTCAACACAATAGGAATTTAAATGCACTTCAGTATCTGCGCCACAGAAAATTGCATATTGTAGTGTTCAGTTTCACTTCAATATAGAGATGGATGTGGATCAGCCTCTGAGCGGAAATACAGTCTCCACCCACTCCAGACAGTGTCCCTGCATATTCAAATCTATGCAAATGGCACGCCTACGTAATGAACTGCTGCCTCTCAGATGCTGAACCCAGTCCGGCGTTGCTCACAACCAAACATGTGTTTATGTAAATTATTGAATCACTCAAACCTCAAAAGACCACTTTGGAAAGTTTGCTTTGCCTATGTTTTGTGAAAAATGTGTTCATTTAGAGTGCAAATGCTTTGTCTGTTCTGTCGTTTGCTAAAGGCAGATTTACTCCTGTAGCTTTTGCATTGCATCTGCATTTCTGACAGACCAGTGCAGGGGTTCTGACTGCCAGCACTCTGCACAAGCCTGATAGTAAAAGCCTTAACTATTTCAATTACTTTCAATTTCCTTTTTTTGAGGTCACCATATTCTGCTTATGTAATGCAATCGGGCAATGCATAAATGTCTGTGAAGAATTATTTATACTCACCCTTATACTCACCCTTAACACTTACTGCTGTTAAAGCTGTTATGCTTGTTGCCCTAATATTGACCCATTTTCATAAATCCAAAGAGAGGTTTATAAAATAATAATAATGTTTTTAATATATTTGTATTTTATAATAAATTCATTCATTTGCAAAACCAATGTGAATGGCCCAGGGGCAATTTGAAACAGCCAATTAGCCTAATGTGCATGTGTTTAGACTGTTGGAGGAAACCTGAGTACCCGGAGGAAACCCATGCAAAAACGTGGAGAACACCCAAACCTGAGACCTTCTGGCTGTGAGGCCCTATTTATCTGCTATGTCAACCTTATATA
>JAQMYF010000001.1:39451957-39471721 GCA_030014195.1 Neosilurus mollespiculum
TAAGCATTTCACTGCATATTGTACTGTGTATAATTTGTATGTGACAAATAAATTTAAATTTGAATTTGAATTTGAATATTTTCCATGTAGTATATACTAAATTCCAAATAATACTAATATTGGGATATAAAGAAGATATAGGTCACAGAGTCAGAAAACATTGCCTCACCCACAGTATAATAAGTATATGCTGGCAACAAACTGATCAGGGGGACACCAGTTTAAATACTACAAAAAACATTAAATTAAGCAAATCAACCAATAGTTATTTATTTAGTTTGTATTCAGTTTAATACAGTGGTGTGAAAAAGTGTTTGCCCCCTTCCTGATTTCTTATTCTTTTTGCATGTTTGTCATAGTTAAATATTTCAGATCTTCCAACAAATTTAAATATTAGTCAAAGACAAGTAAACACAAAATGCAGTTTTTAAATGAAGGTTTTTATTATTAAGGTAGAAAATCCTAATCTACATGGCCCTGTGTGAAAAAGTGATTGCCCCCTAAACCTAATAACTGGTTGGGCCACCATTAGCAGCAAAAACTGTAATCAAGTGTTTGCGATAACTTGCAATGAGTCTTTTACAGTGCTGTGGAGGAATTTTGGCCCACTCATCTTTGCAGAATTGTTGTAGTTCAGCCAGATAGGAGGGTTTTCAAGCATGAACCACCTTTTCAAGGTCATTCGACAGCATCTCAATAGGATTCAGGTCAAGACTTTGACTAGGCCACTCCAAAGTCTTCATTTTGTTTTTCGTCAGCCATTCAGAGCTGGACTTGCTGGTGTGTTTTGGATCATTGACCTGTGGCAGAACCCAAGTTCGTTTCAGCTTGAGGTCACGAACAGATGGCCAGACATTCTCCTTCAGGAGTTTTTGGTACAAAGTAGAATTCATGGTTCCATTTATCACAGAAGGTCTTCCAGGTCCTAAAGCAGCAAAACAGCTCCAGACCATCACACTACCACCACCATATTTTACTTTTGGTATGATGTTCTTTTTCTGAAATGTGGTGTTACTTTTACGCCAGATGTAATGGGACACACACACCTTCCAAAAAGGTCAACTTTTGTCTCGTCAGTCCACAGAGTATTTTCCCAAAAGTCTTGGGGATCATCAAGATGTTTTCTGTCAAAATTGAGATGAGCCTTAATGTTCTATTTGCTCAGCAGTGGTTTTCGTCTTGGAACTCTGCCATGCAGGCCATGTTTGCCCAGTCTCCTTTTTATGGTGGGATCATGAACACCGAACTTAACTGAGGCAAGTGAGGCCTGCAGTTCGTTGGATGTTGTTGTGGGTTCTTTTGTGACCTCTTGGATGAGTCGTCGCTGCGCTCTTGAGGTAATTTTGGTCGGCCGGCCACTCCTGGGAAGGTTCACCACTGTTCCATGTTTTTGCCATTTGTGGCAAAAGGCTTTCACTGTGGTTTGCTGGAGTCCCAAAACTTTCAAAATAGCTTTATAACCTTTTCCAGACTGATAGATCTCAATTACTTTCTTTCTCATTTGTTCTTGAATTTCTCTGTATCTTGGCATGATGTCTAGCTTTTGAGGATCTTTTGGGCTACTTCACTTTGTCAGGCAGGTCCTTTTTAAGAGACTTCTTGATTGAGAATAGGTGTGGCAGTAATCAGGCCTGGGTGTGGCTAGAGAAATTCAACTCAGGTGTGATAAACCACAGTTAAGTTATGTTTTAATGGGGGGGCAATCACTTTTTCAGGTTTACTTGTGTTGTCTTTGACTAATATTTAACTGTTTGATGATCTGAAACATTTAAGTGGGACAAACATGCAAAAAAATAAGAAATCAGGAAGGGGTCAAACTTTTTCACACCACTGTATGTATTAAGTAAGTTATAAAACACGGCACAAGAAAATAATCAATGGTGAGGTGGTGTGACTCAAAGTGAACTCCAAGGTTGAGAAGGTTCCTATAGCAGCACACCCTTCACTAAGTTTAATTTAAAAATGTATTTCTGGAAGATGCTTATGTAGTTTTATGTATGTTGGTCTTAGTACATCTGTAAAGTAAAGGTATGTGATGAAACCCAATTAGCTGTTGGGTTTATCTTCTGGAGTGAGATCCCTCTCAGTACTACCCTTGAAGATGAAATGCTCCTTGGTGAATGGACATTCATGGTAACATGGAGCTTCTAGCCCACTTGTTGGCTGCAAAGATGGATGATCCCCCAGTGGGTGAAGATCTGTTTAAATGGCAGGCTCCTCATACCACGAAAGACTATATAGCCATTGTGAGGTTAAAATAGTATCATTAAGTCTAATTTACACCCAAACTGTTTGTCAGGTGTTTTTCAGCCGTCGGCATGATGTTCGTCTTTTGTTACAGGTAGAATTTTTTTTGAATCAATGCAGCAGTTTAGGGCTGTTTATAGCGGTTGTAGTGCTTTAAGTGCACTTTTTTATGTAAAAAAAAAAAGAGACATAATAGAAATACACGCAAGAAATACACACACACACAGACAGCCTCCAATTTTGTCACATTTAAACATTGCGTTCATGCACTAGAGTATTGTTACCTTGTGACGATGATCTCTTTCGATGTTGTGGTTTAGTTATGAAGTCATGATGGCATGAGAAGAGAAATAAAATATTATTTACTAACTTTTAGGAACAGGTCATGCCATTTTCTAAACTACTTCATTCTTTACTAAGGGTTGCGGGGAGGCTGGAGCCTATCCCAGCCGACTCTGGGTGAAGGCAGGGTACACCATTAACAGTCAACCATTAACACACACACACACACACACACACACACACACACTCACCCATTCACACTCTCACCTAGGAGCAATTTAATACATCTACTTAGCCTAATGAGCATGTCTTTGGAATGTGGGAGGAAACGATGTAATCAGAGGAAACCAACACAAGCATAGGGAGAACATGCAAACTCCATGCAGAAATGCCAGGCGTGGGGCTCGAATCCGGGGCATTCCTGTTGTGAGGCAAAAGTGGTAACCAGTATGTTATCGTGTTGCGCTTTTACCAACATGTTTATGGCTCTTGAAATGTCCATGAATGTCCATACATTTTCATATTGTACCACATGAAGATTTCCTACCCGTTACCTTGGTGATTATGCCACATCGTCATTGATACAGATCCCAGATCAGCTATGGATGATTAACGACTGCTGTTGTATTCTTGAATCTAGAAAACTTCCCTTCGGAAATGAGGAAGATTAAATTTACAAATGCATACATTGCCTTATGTTTGTTTAAAGCCTCCATTTCACTTGTTGTGTAAATAATCTTTAAGGCTTGCACTGGACTTGGTAGGAAAAGCTCTACGGACCTTTGTAGAACACCGCCTGTCAATCATCTATTTCAAAAATGTAAGCTACATGACCTTAGGCTTCCAGGTTGTGCCACAATGTCACACTGCGAGCTCTGATGACCAAATGATTCCAGTGTGATTGGCAGTACAAAGCATTGTCTCCAATGACAAGAATGGTGAACCCATTGTTTCTGTCCTTGAAATATGAATGTAGTATCTCTACATTCAGTAATGAGGGTTTAGTTGCAAATTAATACTCACTTTCTTAATTCCAGGTGTCCTTAGGTGCAGCAGCTGTTTTCAGCAGCCCAAGCATGCTAGCAAGAGCTGGAACCGCCCATAGCCACTTTCTTAAAGGTACAGTGTGTAAAATTGTGCATTATCTAGCTGCATCTAGTGGTGAGGATTGCAACTTACTGAAATTTCATTCCGGACCCTTCCTCTTCAAAGCCTGTATGGCTCTGAGCTACTGTAGAAACATGGTGGTGCAAGATGGCGGCCTCCTTAAGAGGGGACCCGCTCCCTGTGTAGATACAAACAGCTTATTCTAAGGATCTGAAAACTCAACTGCTTTTTTATGATTATAGATTAACTTATTTTCAGTGATATGCTTAAGTTAAAAACAGATAAAATGTGATTTCATCTGCTGTACTTTTGGGACAAAAGGGTGTTCTCACTGAATCTAATTTCACTGTGTTGAATCATACAGTCAGCTTCAATACAAGGGATCTTTCCCAGTTCATTGTGAGTCAGAGAACTGTAATCTGTAATGCACTCAAGGAGGGTGGATGTATCTCAGATGGCCTGATCCCTGGTGGAAGCATGTCAGAAGCCATTGTCAAGTATTGTAGTGCCCTTATGCCTCTGGTCATCCAAGTTGACAGGAGTGTTCACATGCATTCCCTGAACACCTTCAGTTCTAGGAAGAGGTTGGAGGGTAAGACTTTGAATTGGAATGCTTGCCATTAATAAGCAAGCCTCCAAAAGTATATCTGAGTGATAAGGGCATAAAACCCCAGTCTGTGGTTGCACAGCCTACTCTACCTAACATCTAACATTCTTAAATACATGAAAAGTATGCTGTTTGTTCTGATCTTGGAAGCTGCCTGGAGATTAAACATTAGAATCCAAAATATTCCTCTCAGCAGCCCTTGTTCTTCATGACCAGCACCAGCTTTATGGATGGTCCACTCACAGCCAGGTCAAGGCCAATCACATGTCTGAGAACTTTACATTTAGGAATTTAACAACACCAGTGGAGTTTACTTGGATACTGTGATAATGACTGAGGTTGTGAAGACTTCAGAGACTGCCTGGCCAATCCATTTTCTCTTCTGGTGTCTGATTCTTAAACCTATGCCCTTCTTCTCAGGGACTTTCTGGCTGCACTTTGCAGAGTTTATTAAGAATCTCCAGCAGCACAGATTGTGTCAACCAAACCTGGTGTCATCCATAAACCATACTGGAGGTGATCCATCATGCATCCTGTTCTGTGTCTCACTGCCAGAAGTTTTTGATCAGCTCTCTTACCGACTGATCAATAGCAGATTGAAGTGATTGCTCCAATGTGAGCAGCAAATTGTAGTGAATTTTCTAAGATTTCAACAGGATATCACCACTGCATCCACATGTATGTTTGAGAATCATGTGAAAATACCTACAGTAATATTTTCCCAGTGAAACCACCAGTGATGCAATGCAAGTGACAATGTCAGGCTAACTTCAAGCACTATAATTCCTTGTGCCTGGGGCTATGCAGAACAACACATTCTAAGTTAAGAGCTGCTTCTCAGCTTTTGGTCAAATCCAGACTACCGCCCACTCGAGGGTGGCTGTCCCAGACTGTTTGGAGTTACTTGCAGGCTGAAAAAGGCCAAATCAAATTTATTTCCAGACACAGCCCTTCCAGATCACATCTTTAATATGATCATTGCTGATTTGGTGGACTCATTGCTGAAGTTTTCACTACCTACTATTAGTATGTGTCATCAATGGATTCATACAGTTCTTGGTAAGAATATGACAACGTAGAGGACAAATCCATAAAAATGCAACTTTATTTGAAATGTATGTCTGGAATTAAGCTAATGTTTACATACATCGACTACTCAAATTTAATGGTGTTTTTTTTAAGCAGGAATAAAGTTTGTGCATGGTAAATTAAACAAACATTTAAAACAATACAAAGCATTCCTCATTTAAAAAAAAACAAAATAATAGGAAGATATTGTGTTTTTTTCCAATTTTTTGACCCATAAATGTTGTTACAATGTTGCCAGAAATATAAACACATTATTCCTCTGGGCTGTTTCAGCTGTCCATGAACACAGAGCTTTAAAATGTGCATACTGTATAGTGGAAACCAGCAAACTCTAAGTGTGCGTAAAGCTGGGAAAACTCAATATGCTAGTAGAATGGAGGCAAGCTGCTAGTCTCCAGATACCTGGGGATGTGAAAGTTGAGTAACGCACTAAGAGAGCAAACATGGCTCAGCAGAGAAAAAGAATGGTTGAAGAGAGAGAGGGAGGGAGAATCAGGTCCTGTAATACTGAACACAGTATAACAGTAGAGCAGACAAGTGGGAGTTCTCAGTGTAAGTGTTAGGAGCCAGTGCTGTGATGACAGGACATCCATACACATATCCATACACATATATAGAGTTTTGCATTTGGAAGAAATTTGATAAGATATTTAAGTTTAAGGCTATATTTTAATGATCTAAGTGCAAGGTCTGAAGTGTGTAGCGCAAGCGTGAACACGTGCAGCAAAATTGCATGATCACTTTCCCAGATTGCAATTTGCCAACACTGCACCATATCAATAACAACTAATTTTAAGACCTACAGTTCTCAAATGGCACTCAATGAGAAAATGACTGAAAAACATCTTTGGCCTTAAACTAGCAAAGACACTTGAGTCAGGTTTGGCACAGCCTTGCTGAATAAGTGCAACAAGTATGAATTAGAATGAAAAAACATTAAAAAATTAAGAAGCTCCGACCATAGTAATGGTTAGCATGTCCACCTCAGAGAAAGAAGGTCCCGGGTTCGATTCCCAGGCTCGGGTGTTTCTGTGTGGAGTTTGCATGTTCTCCTCATGCTTGGGTGGGTTTCCTCCGGGTACTCCGGTTTCCTCCCACAGTGCAAAAACATGCACAGTCGGCTGATTGGCTGTTCCAAGTCACCCCCTAGGTGTGAGTGTGAATGGTTGTATGTGTGTTGGCCCTGAAATGGCCTGGTGAGCTGTCAAGGTTGTACCCTGCCCCCGTCCAGAATAGACTGAGATGTGTGCCAGCCTCCCTAATCAGGTTTAAGCGGCTTAGAAAATAAATGAATGAATGATCATAGTAACACCCTTGAAAAACAACATGTCCGACAAAGTAAAAAAGCAACAGTAGACATTAACGGGTGGCATTTTATAGCAAATACAACATAATACATTTTACTGAGGGGAACAGATCTTGAAACTCCTGTCTGCCAGCCCCTGATGATAAGAAGTGCTAACATACAATACAGCAGAGTGACGTAGTGTGTATCATTTAGGATATAATAAGAAATTAATGGTGAAAGTTGATATTCTCTCATATAGACTCATTATAGACTTTAAGCAATTTCATACATTCTGCATACAGTGATACCAATAATTTCATTTTACTTCATTTTCTGAAAGGCATTTTTCCTTTATTAGTGTCATGGGGAAGCTGGAGACCATCCCAGCTGATTCCATGTGAAGGTGGGGTACACCTTGAACAGCTTGCCAGTCTATCCCATGGCCAACACACACAACCATTCACACTCACATTCACACCTAAGGACAATCAAACATAATCAATTAGACTAACATGTATGTGTTAATCTAATTGAGTAGACTAACATGTATGTGTTTGGACTGTGGGAGGAAACTGAAGCACCCAGAGAAAACCCACTCAAGCGTGGGGAGGACATGCAGAAATGCCCTTGTCAGGCACAGGGCTCAAACCCAGAACCATCCTGTGAGGCGAAAGTACTAAGCATCATGCCTGGGTGCCAATAACTTAAAATCAGTTCATTTCCTAACAGAATAAAACAGTTCATATTAATGAGTAATAATTGTTGCACTGAGATTGTACTGAACATTCTGTTTACTGTTATGTTGATATTAGATCTAATTAAAGAGATTAAATAGATTACGCCATCAGATCTGATCTTATTATATTTGACGGCATTAATGTCTTTGTAGTACACACACACACACACACACACACACACACAAACACACACACACACACAGAGACACACACACTCCAAATGCATGCTGCTCAGCGAAACATGCATGTCGCAGTGAATATAATTAGTCCCAGAGGGACATACAGAACCTTAGGTGTGAGCACCAAAAGGACTCTGGAGTTACTGCAATCCAAATTAATTTCATGAATTTATTCATATTAATAAATCCAAGATTGAATTAATTTAAAAACTTTATTTAACATATTTAAATTGCCTTTTGTTCCAGTATGGATGTTATTCCATGTGTTTGGACAATGCATTTCTTTTGTGTCGTAAGCCTCATAATGGTGGTAGTAATATGTTTGTTTTTTTTTTTTTTTTTCTTTTTACTATACATAACAAAACAAAACCCCTATGCTTACATTCTGGCTATCTGCCACCTTTTTCTTGCTATCTGCTAGGCGAAAGTGGTAAGTGTGAGGTTTTTCAAGCAGTGAATATTTGTTTGGACGGTGCTGGTTGCTGGTGCTGAAGTGCTGAGAGGCTACGTGCGAAAGAAACGTGCCGAAGTGAAGTGTGAGGACAGGTGCTGCTTGATAGAAGCAGCCAAACAGCCATCTGCTCTAGAATACTTCTAGCCCCTGGAAAGAAGCTGTCGTGTACTTGCAGAACTGATTAATGTCTCTGTCTGCTCACCAAAAGACATACCTGACAGATGTGAGGTACTTCGATTCTAAAAACGTGGCACAAATTAGACTGTTTTCCTAAATGAGATAAAAGTCAGTACTAAAGAAAAAAGAAAAATGTTTATGTGCTCTCCAGTGCATGAAGCAAAACTTAGTATATATTAGAATATGTTGTCTGACTTTATGGAAAGCTTCGGTATGGTAGTGTATCATTGCCACTCAAGTAAAAGAAAAGATTGGTATCACATTATAACATCAAAAGTTCTTATAATATCAAACTTTTCACACTATCACAATATATTTTCACATTATTCTTACATACAAGATTATCACATTATAACAATTTAATATTCATCAAGTTATAATTAACATTTTTTAATTTTAGCATACAAACTTATCATGTTAGCAATAAACATTTAATGGTATAACAGTATAAAATTTATTGTAATATTTAATATAAAATGTATTAATATTTAATACAAAACAGTATGTTTTATTTTATAACAATAAATGTTTAATGTTGTAACAATATAGTATGTCAAAATAATATCAAAATATATTGTTATGACCCGAAAATTTTCATTTTAAACACAATAATTATTATATTCATTCATTCATTTTCTAAACCGCTTAATCTTAATTAGGGTCACGGGGAGGCTGGTGCCCATCTCAGTCGACACTGGGTCATTGCAGGGCAGAAATATGCTAATGGCAATGCAACCTACTTTTGATGAAATTCAGCAATAGTTCTTTTACATGCCTCTCACCACAGACAGTGAGAGACATGGCCTGCATTTGATAACCCAGTTAATTGCACTGGGGGCAGCAGTGACAACCTGTTGGTAGTGGTGCTTGAACCCATGACCTTGGGATCAGTAATCCAGCACCCCACCACCGGGCCACCACTGTCCCTTAATATTATATTGTTATGAGATAATTTTGTATCTCGGAATAACATGAAAATCTATTGTGATAACATAGACAATTTTTGGAATTATAACAGTGAATTATTCATGTTATATGACACTGATAATCTTTTGTTTTCTACCTGAGTGGCAGCAATATGCTGCTGTACTTATGCCTTTGGAACAAAAAACAAACAAACAAACAAACAAAAAACAATAGCATCCCAAAATTTTATTCTGATGATCGACAAATCACTGTGATTCATTCTTTGCAGTTTTTTTGTTCTGTCTTCCGCTTGAGTCTGTAGACATCTCTGCCAGGACATCTTGAGAAACACTGAAGGATAGTGAATGCTCACTTCTGGGTATCTTGACAGATTTATCTTGTTCACAGGTGCAGGTATAAAAGTATAATGTTTTTACAGACAAGGCCACAATGTAAGGATCTGGTGGGTTCAGAGACCCCCTTGCTTCAACTACAAAGACATGGGTCACAGAAGTCTTCTGAAACAGTGACATTTTAATAGCAGATGTCAAACTGTCTGTGACTCTTAGAGACATGCAGCATGTGTCCAGGACCATTCGTTTTGTCAGTGCCACACAGATCGGAGTCAAAAGTGAAGCATTTATGTTGCAGTCTGTGGGAGGGCCATGAGTCAAATATTAATGATAGAAAATGGACCTCAGTGCTGTGCTGTACAGCTGTAAGTACCTGAGTATGATACTCTCCGTAGTGGAGAAATGCTTCTGAACCACAACGAGGCTGTTAAAATGGCAGACAGCATTTGTTCCTCATATGTTATAGCACTGATACCTGCTTCATGAGGGTTAACTACACCATCTGCCAAGACAGCAGGGGTCCTGCGTTGTCAGTTTTTTGATTGTTTAAAGTGGAAATATAGATAAACTCAAAATATAAAGATCATAGATTTATTTGTGCACTAAAATGGAAAGTGGTTCTTTCATTCCATCAGTGGATGGAAATGTAAAGGTACCCAACTTTCTATGGCTTTCTATGGCCAATATTTTTAATCTGCTCTGCTAATGTGCATTATTGATCGCTGTTTCCAGGGTACCATTAAGAAACCCAAGCATCTCTTAAAGTTCAGTGGGTAATTAAGTAAAATGTCTTTTAAATTCTATTGACTAAAGATTGCACCAGCTGCCAACATAGGTTTAATGCATTTCAAGATTTTAAAGGCCGCTAAGCATTTCTGTCACGATGGGGCGTAATCCCCCCAATTGTGCCAGGCAAAAGCATTGCACTTACGTAAGCAAACACATCAGGTCGTAATTAAGGTCTGGGAATTCTTTTAAATTATTCATCCCATGACTATTTAAGAGATTTTATGATGAACAAGCATTGCATGTACTGATATGCAGCAACTGTGAAAAGTGCAGAGAAAAGCATTGTTACCATAGAAACTGCCTCCAAACTTGGAGAAAATACAGTATACTAGATAATTGAAAATGTGCCAATATTCACATGGTTTGTTGGCCATTGTACTCATACATAGCTCTGACATTGGAAAACATCATGTATTAAAGGATAAATGCATATTTTGTGCAAAATTCAGATATTTTGTGTCCTTTAATGCATTTTCCAGAGAGCTGCTTTAAACGATAGTCATTACAAGTCTTTAAAGGCATTAAAGTCAACAAGTCATTAAATTCGTATTAGGTTGCCATTTGTAGGAAAGGGAATCAGAGGCCATGACCATTAGCATTAGACATAGCTAGCAGATATAGACCTTATACATTTATAATGTGGAATGGTAATATAAATCTTTAATATACAGTAAATAAAGCGCATACTGGATTTATATAAATATTTTACATGTTTACGGATTGAGCACTGGTGATTTTATCGCATAAAGAACTGTTGATAAGGCCATTTTTTAAAATTCTGTGCTTCACAGGTCCAACGATGTTTTTATTCGCAATTTCTTTTAAAAATAAATAAATAAATAAATAAACTATCTTAACTTGCCGAGCGAGCAATGAATTTTCAAACCGTAACCTTTTTTTGCATCACGCTGGTCCTTTCGTCACCTTCTCACGGCAGTTATTGTAACTACATCATGTATATCTGTGCATGCGTACTTGCCCAACGGAAGTGTCCACTCAGACACCCAGCCGCTATTACAAATCCAGCGATCTACACAGAGCGTGGGCGTACAAATGTCTGGAAGTGATACTATTGACATGTGTGACATAACTGGTCAATACAGGTTTTTTGTTTTTGTTTCCATTTTTTTGTGTTCATGGCCAGCTCAAACAGCCCAGAGGGAAAACTTAAACATACAATAACCTTATGATTTGATACCCTGGTGTCGTCTAACACGGCTATTCAACATTGTAACAACATTCATGGGTGAATGGTGGGAAAAACATAATATCTCCCCTTTAAATGCATGTTCTCTTATGGGCTCATGGGTACAGTACTGTATCAGTTTTTTTCTTGCATTTTGAGTTTGGATTACTGGATCAACTCACCCATCCACTAATCCAGTCATCTGTATCTTCTGCTAGATCTATTCTATACTAATAATTTAGTTTCTCTTTCTCTCTCTGTCCTTGTTTATTGAACTGGTTTCTTTTCCTATATGCTTCTTGTGTCTTAGCCAAGTTCCACCTCCTCTCATGCATTGTATCAGAGCAGGATTTAATAGGTCTATTCATCATGCATAGTAAAATATGCTTTATTAAGTACCTGTTATCTAAAAAGGAAACCATAAGGTGTGTAAACCACATCCAATTTCTTGTTGGCCCTGAGGAGTTTGCAGGAAGCTTGTAAAGGATTGATTCTCTTCCTGCACCTGGAGTTCATCTTCCTTTCAATCTTTCTTCTCATTATCTCTCTGCAGTCAATTAATAAACGATTTTTTTTTACTTTACAGTGGCTCATGAAGTGGTTACCTTGTACAGTGTTCTTGAACCCTTCATATACTGTAAACATTATATTGACAAAAGTATGTGGACACTTGAACAATAACACGCTTGTTGAACATCCCTTTCCACATTTTGATGTTCTGATACACGTCACTTTCTGTGAAGGGTTTCCACTGCATTTTGGCTGATGTTTTCATTCAGCTACAAAGGCCTTACAGGTGCCCATTCACTTAACAGGCATATTAAATAAAAATGATACAGTGTTATGTGTTGGAAATAGTAAATGAGTACCTTTAAGCTACTTTTACACGGGCACTTGTGCTGCAACAACTTGCACCACACAAGTTTCCCTGGCGCAAAAACTATTTGTTCTGGAACGACCAGAACCAGTGGGCTCAACTTGCTTCAAATTTTTTTTTTTTTGTTTTTTTGTTTACAATCAGTGTCACGTGTGCAGAAAACTTGTCGTAGCTCCAAACTGAGTGCTGTACTGGTAGGAAAAAGAAAGGATCTACTGCCATCAACACAAGGAAAATTTATTCCCCCAAAATCTCTTCCTTCATTGGCATTCTTCAAACAATGGGAAATGACTTTGTGTTTGTATTTATAATTTCTTTGTTGCTGCCTTTTCCTTACTATAGCCTTGTTATCATAGTAAAATGCGAATGCACACCTTACGCCCTTGCCTTGGCTCTTTGTTCCTGATCAGTGATTTGTACATACCTGCTTGCATGTTGTTTCTCTAGCTTCCGGCTTGCCACTGACTTATGAATGTCTATGTATGCATAGTTCCAGTGAAGGGGGATCTTAATATCATGGCATATGAAAAATTCTAGAACATTCTCTACTACCAGCTTTAAAGAAATATGAAGGTCAGTTGTATAGAAACTTTTGGGCATATACTGTATACTATAGAATAACAACTGTTCTTAAGGTGAATGAGAATGTAGGACGTGATCAGACTGCCATCAAAAACAGACTATCCACAACCACACAGAGTGAGAAAGAGATCTGAAAGCAAAGTCAAAGAACATAAAGGCAAAAAGCTTCAGTGGAGTCCTACAGCACGCAGAATAATCTCTGCTTGAAGCGCAGCAAAGCGAGATAATTATTAGACAATAATAATATATGCTTAAAAAATCTTTTGCAGGGAGACTCAGTTTCTTTGGGTTTCTATAAGGAATAGGCAGGTCAAGATACTGGACTGCTGCGTGATGACTGAAGGAAATTTCAAAGTGGCGGGACCTCTTTTTGATTGACAGCAGCATCAAAGGTTTTCAAGTTAAAGTTCTGTCTGTATCATTCTTAAATATTTTATCAAGGCTTGCACAATTTGATCCCAGTTTGCTGGTACAGGCCTGAATTCTACACCAGGGGGGTTTGGTGCATTTGTTTTGCTGTGGGTGGCAGTAAAATGGTGTTACAGCTTCAGTGCACCTTAGGGTATATTCTACAAGTGTTTACAGCTATACAGTAATGGTTAATACACAGTGTATTTACTGTGTATATCCTAAGCAGTTATCAGCGTGATGTTGAAATCTGGCTAGTCATCCTAGTCATTTCCAACAAACAGGCCTTTCTGATCACGATCGATTGCAGTGTAATGAAGGCAGACATGTCGTTGAGGCTTGGGGGGGCAACAACCTCAGAGCGCAACTCCGACTGAATTAAATCAATTTACCTCAGTATATTTTTGTGCCCTTAGCAATAAAGCTCATCTCACTCAGTCCGAAATTCTGTGATAGGTTTTCACTGAGCACTGCATCACCATGCAGACTGCATCACAGCTTCCCTTTGCCTGTTTTACTTGTTTACTCTTTTCACTCTCTTTCAAAAACAGGTGCCTTGTGGACCGTAGTGTGCTGCAGCTGGGATTGTACCAAAGGTGTTTTGTTTTTAAATAAATAACAGGACTGTTCTTTTACATAGAGTACTACTGGGATGAAACAGAGCATGCAAGTAGTTTTTAGTAAATGACAGTGGATGGTGAGTGATATTCAGGGTTGTTGTAATGAATAGGCAGCGTTGGTAGATAGCAGGAACAGATGTGTTTTACCAGCCTCCACCTGTTGTCTCCACATTTACAGTATTTTTCCTGGTAGATATCCCAGGCTGGATTTTAGCCCCAATCAGAGCAGTCAGCTGATCACCAACTGAGAGATAGAGGCATGAGAAGGAGAGCCAAAGAGGGATCAGGAGAGAGAAAAAATTTAAATTGTGAGCACTGTGAGGTGTTATCCTGCAGACAAATGTGGATGTCCTTGTAAACAGTGTGTCAGTTACACCGGCTCACCTTAATGCTGGATGACAGAATAATGTTTATTAGAGACTCATGGGTGAATATCTGCGTCTGACTCCACTCTCCAGGGAGAAGCACAGTGTTAGATGAGACTTTCCTGAAATCAGTGGCTTTACTGTACTCGGCTGAGACCACTGTAGAATTTAACTTGTCATTCGGGGGACTTGAGCATGGAAGGAAAGGGCTACTCTAACGATGTGGGTTTTTATGAAATTGTACACTGCAGTAAAGCTGACGGCCTGTTCCTTTCTGACTTCATGCCATTAATTTGCTGAAAGCTCACCATTTTTTTTTTTTTTTTAGAGAAAGTGTTTTATAGCCAGTCTGTCATTTAAAATAAATCAAAACTCTTCAGCTAGCTGTCACCCTCTCACTTTCTCCACAGCGGACTTGACATGTTAATCTTGAATTTTCTTTTACGTTAGCACATCCTAAGGCGTACGTACAAAATGATTAAGTTACCATATTGTCAAAAGCGTGACTGGTTCTCCGAAGTGTAATTACACGAGCACTTAGAACCTCATGTGGGATCAAACCAGGAACAAACTAACTGACTAGCAAACACACCTCTGCTTGACAATTACCTCTATCAGGAAGGTCATCTTTTCATCGGCGTGTCTGTTAGCAACTTCTTGTTTACAGTTTTTGACCTATCAATTAGATTTTTTAATGATGGGTTGGTGATCACCCAAGGATGTTTCCATTAATTTTTGGTAAGAATCCATGCACCGATGACATCACAAAAAATATAAAAATAATTAAATACATTTTTCTTATAATGGGTGAAATGAAAAAATAATAATATTGTGTCTTATTCAAAACACATCCAATGTGTAATATACTCAGAATCAGAAGTTTTGCTGTCAAACCGAGTTTCATGCAGATCTGATTTTGCCCGCAAATTTGTCTGCAAAGTAAATTTAACATTGCAAATCGTTTTTGAAAGTGTGGTAGTACTGTGGTAGTCCAGCAGGAATTGATTTGTACTTATTTCTTATTGCTTGGTGGAGTTTTGCAGCCTCTGAGTGCTATTTTCGAAACTGATATCTAAAAGATAATATCAAGGGATGGTGATGTCATTACAGATGTCATCCATGGATGATAATTAATTTGTTTTGATTACCAACACACAATTTATCATTCAATACAGTACCATAAGTGAAAAGATTCCTGTTATGTTCTTGCTGAATATTCTCTTTCAGATTTAGGGGTTCTTTGCTGTTCTAATGTCCACTCCTCAGGGTAGGCTTCCACTAGATTTTGGGCCATGGATGAAGGAATTTCTTTGTGTTCATTCAACTGCGCAACATCAGTGAGATCAGGAAATCTGGGTGCAAAATCATAGCATTTCAACATGTAACAGTTTGAAGAAAAAAACACATGTGGTTGTATAACATCTGATGCTCTAGTGTCCACATATTTCTGGGCATATACTGTATATCAAGGGCCATGCAGAGAACACACACACACACACACACACACACACACACACACACACACACACACACACACACACACACGCACGCACACATACACACAGTACTGATATTGCCTATTTCATCATAAGAGTACTCTCATGGTTAAATATGTTGGAGAATCTGCACTAAGACATTCCCCAGAGGACCAGCCCCCTGATTCATCATCGTCACCTGTCCTCTTCCTTTCTCTCTATTCTTCTATCTATTCCTCATTTATGAGACTCACTCGGCTCAGTTTAGAACACACCCAGTGCTCTGCCTGTCTCTCATCATGGGTCATGCCTCCTGTGTTTACAGGAAACCGATGGACACAAATTAGAAGCCATATAATGTGGCACATGAAAATTTGATGGCGCCACTTGCTGTGTGACGCGCTCAAGTGCTCTCTTTCTCCCTCCCATCAGACTGTCATAATTTCAGAGGGTAATCATAAATTCATCTGAAGAAGATATTCTTTCTACCATTATTCCAACACCAGCTCTTTTCCCCCAGTATTTTTTTTTTCATAGTAAATTTATTCCTCTTGGCTTGGATTGAAATTCAATCATTTAGATAGAAATGCACATAAAACTGTGACCTATCAATCACTGGGCATTATAATTTTTACAAAGCATATGAAAACTGTAGTCACCCAGGTCATTCAGCCATTTGGGAAATGACAATCAGTAACTATAATTTATGGTCTGTATTCACTATGGCATTTGTACCCTGACACACACTATACTTTGGAATGAAACTGACAGCTAGTGCATTAAGGAACAGAAATAAATAAATAAATAGATAGATAGATAGATAGATAGATAGATAGATAGATAGATAGATAGATAGATAGATAGATAGATCAATCAATCAATCAATCAATCAATCAATCAATCAATCAATCAATCATGCACACTCTTACCAAACTGTAAGGTACCAAACTGTATTTTTCTCACTGGTGTGTGGCCATTAAAGGGGCCTATTAACTTACCAAGCATATTGTATAAACATGAAATGTAGTGTTATCTCTTGGAAATAAAATGAAATCAGGCACAATGTCTTTCCAAAACCATTTTCTTTCTTCTGTATGTATATCTTCACACTTGATCTCAGACTTTTCCACTTTGTACAAATCAGTGTTGCTCTGCCATGTTATTGCACATGTGGAAGTTCCTGTGGTCACACAGCCTTGTTATTTATTGTTATTGTAAACAGACACAAAACAAAAACAAGATGTAAAACAGTTGAATCAGACAGAATAAGAATAAGAAAGCTTGTGAGCCAGTTAACCTTTATATTCAGCTAAAATGAACTGACAGTGGAAGATAAAACACACTGGCTATTCACTAGTAAATGAGCACCTTTAAGGGTACAACACTTGTACCTTTATCTTCCATAGTGCAACTTTTAAAATAATGTAAAGTACATACTTCTAGCTGAAGGACCACTGATGTAGCTTTTTTAAAGTTTTAATCTTTTATTCTACCTAAAGGTAGAGCACATGCAGTTCATAAGTAAAATATATATGCAAACAGTAGAAAAGATGTACTCTTGATAGCACCACCTCAGGGACAGTGAAAAGTACAGTTTGGTACCTTTATTTCTAAAAGTGCAATGTCTGTATTCTACACATTATTTTTATGATCATAAAGCTTGTAGGCAGATAAAGGCATAAAATTACAGCAGTGTATGAGTGGACCAGAAATACATTTTAGTGACCGATCAGCTTATACACAGCAGTGACATTCTAAAAGGGGCTTGAATATATATATATATATATATATACATATATATATATATATATATACATATATATATATATATATATATATATATATTTGAAGAAAAGGACATTCTAGATAACGAGAACACTCACTAACTTATTGGCCAAGCTGCTTATTCCTATTTGGGTCACAGGGAGGCTCAGGCCTATCTCGGCCATCACTGGGTGACCAGTGCAGGGCAACACACGCACAACCATTCACACTCTCACTTCTAGGAGCAATTTGGAATGACCAGTTAGCCTAGTGTGGATGTCTTTGGATTTGTTGTTGGAAAACCCACACAAGCATGGGGTGAACATGCAACCTCCACACAGAAATGGCTGAGCCTGGGACTCGAACCCAGCACCTTCTTGCTGTGAAGTGGACCTACTAACCACTATGCCACTATGCTTCCCTGACTGACAGCAGCAAATAAAAAAACACTTTAAAATAGTCTTAGTGACAGCTCAATGTTTGCCTTCTTCAAAATAATCAATTAAACATTTTATTATATTAATTCTTTTAAGTATATATTACACCACATGTTTGATAATGTATCATTGTGAAAGCTACAACTTTACTTAAACAAATCCAAGTCAGTAAGGTACAAATGGGTTTGGGTGCATTTATTTATTTATTTATTTTTCATTTCATGTTACTTCATACCACTTTATCCTTTATTAGGGCTGTGGGGAGGCTGGAGCCTATCCCAGCTGACTCCGGTCAAAGATGGGGTACACCTTCAGCTTGTCAGACCATAACAGGGCCAACCATTCTCGCTCACATCTAGGTGCATTTGAGAATATCCAGTTAATGTAATGTGCATGTCTTTGGACTGTCAGAGGAAACCAACGTACTCAGAGGTAACCCATGCAAGCACCCGTGCGAACATGTAAACTCAGGTCTAACTAGTACGCCACCGTACCACCTCTATTCATTTCTTTGTTGGTTTGTTTGTTTGGGGCATTGCAATACTGCAACTCTCATTACAGCAAGCTGCCTTGATGGGCAGTAATAGAGTATTTTAAGACCAATATATCAGTGTGCTGGTGGACTATGAATGTCATACTCCTTGTTGTGTCAGTCCACCCACATCAGTACAGACACTTTCTGGCTACAAAAATATCAAGCGGTTAAAAAGAGGGTTTTTTTTAAATAATATATTTATTTATTTATTTTTGAAAATGTGCTGAAATGAAAGCAAGTTAATTTTGTGCATGCATGAGAATGAAATGATAGTGAGTTATGGCTGTAGTTTTTACACCATACTTATTTTACCATACACTCCAGGTATTTCATGTTTTAACAAGTCAAAATATTTAAAATATATTCGTATTTATGTAGTATTTCTAAGATGGAACTAAAATCAAATATGTGTTTAGAATCTTTTTACTCATATTAAGTTATACTTATTTTATAGTATAATAATTATTTTATTGGCAGATAATTTTGCTTCTAAATAACAAATACATTAAATAAATACATCTGGTAATTAAATCAAAAATGAGACTATTGAACTATTAGACTTATATTAGACTTATATTATATTAGACTTACTATGAGACAATTTAAAAATAGGACTATTATTCATTTATTCCAGTTGATATGCTTTTCCAACAGTTGGACTATTTAAAGTTTAAAATGAACATAAAAGGAAAGACATATGAAGAGTTTGAGTTCAAAAACAGATAAGTGCCAATGTTTTAATTATGAGAAAAACAAAGAGCTACTGGAAAAAGTTTTTTTGTTTGTTTGTTTGTTTTTTGTAAAGCTACTTAAAAAAATAGTTTTTCCTCATAATTAAAACAGTGGTACTGATCTGTTTTTGAACTTCAAACTCTTCATATATAAATATGATTATTAATCTTATATTCAATTCATAATAATTTTATAATGGAGAATATTAGATACTTTTGCTCTTTTGTACACTCTGGTGTTGTTGACAGTGAAAAACATGATCACAAATAATTCACATGTGCAATCTTCTCAGTATGCATAGATAGCAGTGTATACTTATTCTATTTATTTATTTATTATTATTACTTTATTTACTTTATGTTATCATCTTGGCCTTGACATGGCTATAGATGTTGTCCTCGTTTTATGCAAAAACAACAGATTTAGTGCAGGGATGCCAGGTAGTGCCTGAATCATCAATATTCTGTGCTGCTGTGGTGATGTATGGCCTTTGTGTGTGTGTGTGTGTGTGTGTGTGTGTGTGTGTGTGTGTGTGTGTGTGTGTGTGTGTGTGTGTGTGTGAAGAGAG
>JAQMYF010000001.1:39472449-39484924 GCA_030014195.1 Neosilurus mollespiculum
TTTGTCGTGTGTGTGTGTGTGTGTGTGTGTGTGTGTGTGTGTGTGTGTGTGTGTGTGTGTGTGTGCAGAGAACATGTCTGCAGCATGTCTGGCTTTGCTGAGGAGTTCTGACTGTCCTCCCTCAGGCTGAAGCACTCTTGAATTAACTGGGATGAATCCGCCTCTCAGTTCATTTTCTGCAGTTTCCTGCTGCCTCTGAGCACTGCTTTCTCTCTCTATTTGATTGATTACAGGTAATGTTAACCTCAGCCCACTGTGTTGAATGTGTACGTGCTTTGCTATGTAACCAGTCTAGTTCCTTTTATCTAGCTCATGTGGGCCAGAGAAACATCTGTGCATTTGTTCATGAAGGCAATTTGTTTGGACGCAGTCCTTTCACGGAACTGAGATATAAAAGAAATGTGATGTGATGTTGATGCCCCATATTTTCTCTGGAAATAAGCATACATCAACCACTCTGCCCTTTCCACTGAAGACAAATTAGGCTTTTTTTCTTTCCTTATACATTTCTTTTTCTTATATATATATATATATATATATATATAAGGGAATCTGCTCATCAGTGTTGTATAGTTCCTGTATATCTATATCAAAACTCAGGATCCCAGTTCATGAGGTGAATTACTGAACAATTTGAAAAGCTTATTAATTTACATGACCCATGTTTATTTGTAACATGTAAACTTAGCAGAATCACATTATTACAATGATATTTTATTGCAAATAAAAAGTAATAAAGAAGATTTTTTACAATATTTTAGAACACTGACTTCCATTTATTCTTCAATCTATATCATACAAATGGGGAAAAACAGATGACACATTTGCTCTCATTGCTAACTACTGCAAAATATCCACCATGTTCGAAAGAGACTGATTTAAAGGGGCAATTGGCTCACACTTCCCACAATCCATTTTATGAGTTTTTTTTTTTTTTTTTAAAGAACTTGTGTGGTATCTGCTAGCACTGTGCAGCCAAACCTCTACAAATTCACTATTATTAATCCCTTCAAAATCTTAAACTTTTCCTTGTCACATAAGGAAGCCTTATCCTTTCTTTCCATAAACAAATGAAAAACAGAATGGATCAGTCCACAGCTTAAAATAATTCTGGAGATTGTTTATAGAATACTGCTAGCATCAACAATTGCCAGTCGCTACTTGTTGCAGAGGGTTATGGGAAGGGTGAGCTGACCCCTTTAATTCCTTACAAATATCATACATTTATTTAAAGCTGAAGCTCATCTGACAAACATAGCTTCAGTTAAAGCTAAGTGTTGTAAATGACATTCTAATGACATACCAACAGGACACAAATCCAGAAACAAGTTCACCGGGAACAAATAGAATTTTGGTAGATTAAAGAAAAGGTAGTGACATGGTATATAGTGCTATACTTAACTGGAAACTCATCTGAATAGCAGCTTAGTAAATTCCTTAAAACCTGAACAAAGCATCTGATAAATTCATAAAAAGTGTCCCTGTGTAAAGTGATTATTTATTCTCTTGTAAGAGTTTATTAATTAAAAGACTCATTTTTTAGGAAGATTCTAAATTTACAATTATTGACCATAACCTGGAAAGTTGTCCTCTCTATAGACTGTGGACTGTCCGCTGTTTGAGACGTCATGCTGATATCTCGGAGTGCCGTAACTTGCACTGTGGTTGTCTCTGCTTTCATTCAATTGAGAAAGCCCACGGTTTGTGGTCTACAAGACTGTTTTTTCCCAGAGATGTTCTGCTTTGTGTATCACGCCAAGTGAGCAAGACAGTCAGGGCGACAGTAGAATTATATAAGAGAGTGTCTCAGTGGAGGCTGAAAACAAGCCAGCAGCAGACGGACGGAGCTGAGCGTCTCATGTATTTCCTGGAATGCTACGTGCTGTGATCTACCACCCGCTATTCCCACTACTGATGGCCCTTAATGTACTACTAAACTGAAGTTTCTTATCAAATAAAGTCATAAGTTCCTGGTTGTGGTGACCCAGAACGTAAATTATTTGTTCCAGGGTAGGAAGTACTGATTGCTAAAGCATAATTATTTTCACTGGTTTCTCATATACTTCTCCCTGAAACAATGAGGATGAGGTTATGCATTGGGCGTTGCCAGGGAATTTTTTCCTCTACTGCCTGGGTAGGTAGATTGATCTGAGAGTAAATAAGAGGCATTTAAATGCAGCCCTGCTCATCACTTCGTATTATTAGTAATCTCAGCATTGGCTCTTATGGGTCATTATCTGTTACATAATACCTGTTGTTATTGCCTGCTCTGAGTACCTTTGATTAAATTGCTGCAGGAGCAGCTGAATGAAATGTGTGTGTGTGTGTGTGTGTGTGTGTGTGTGTGTGTGTGTGTGTGTGTGTGTGTGCGTGTGCGCACGCGCGCGTGTGTGTGTGTGTGTGTGTGTGTGTGTGTGTGTGTGTTCTGGATGCTCATGCTTGAGTTCTGGGCTGTAAGTGGTAAGCTCTCCCCTGCTAGTGTCTGAATTACCTGTCCACACTGATTAGTCGAAGTCAGTGTGGATAGGATAGTATCTCACATTTTCCTGCCTTTATAATTAAGATAAGCTCCCATAAGGCTTTGTGTGCTGCCACCCTCTTCACCCTCGCTGTGTATCTGAGATGGGAGAGAAAGAAGCTTGCTACCTACAGCCACCCCACCTCCGCATTCCTGAATACTTCATTGACATCAAGCCCAGTCAAGTATTCTCACCATTCAGCCAGCCTTCCCCTTACCCTTTGCCCTCTCCTGCCTTACTACCAGCTGTGTTCTGAACTGTTCAGAGAAAGTAAAAAGAAGCCTTGCTAATTGACTAAGGAAAATGGCCCAAAGAGAGAGAGAAAAAAAAGTCTGATGGAATTGGAAATAGTCAATTATCATTTATGTTTAATATTTGATTTTGCCAATAAAACAAAAAAAAAAAAAAAAAAAAAAAAGGTGAAGAAAAAAAGCATAATCCGGTTTTACCATCCCTGGGCCATACAGAAAGAGAAAGCATAATAAATGCATCCCTAATGTGTGCTGACACATTCCAGTTCCATTATCCAGGTTTTTCCATAGATTTCTTAATCAGGGTAATCCCTATTCACTAGCCACAAGCTGTGTGTCACATTTGCATTGTGGGAGGAAGTCGAAAGCATCATATGATCCAGATTCTTCTGACTTCTGTCTGACCTGCACTTAGAGCTTGTTCAGTGCAGGCTCCAGGAAACACAGAGCCATTTTATTCATATGCAAGTAGAAGATGAACAGACAGAAGGACTACTGCCCTTCACCTCCCTAGCTACCTAATCAGTAGGGGTCAGTCATGTCTGCCTGCAGGGAGTCATTCCCAGTGGCTCGAGCAGACACCCTTTATGGGACAGCCTTCAAGTTTGTGATGTAGTAAGCCTCTACCCAGTGATTTCACCTCTACTTTTTTTAAGATATATTTTTTTAGTTTCTCCCTGATTTTTCCGAATTGCTACCCATCAAGTATCGACTCCCTATCACATGACAACAAGCATGTGCCCCTTCTGTGACATGTCATGCTGCCAGCTGCATCTTTAAGAAGTGCTGCGCATGTGTAATCAGGGGCAGCGTAACACACTCAAAAGGAAAGGGCAATACAATTCACTTTTATGCATGAGCTCACAGACACCCATGATTGGCTGGTGTTTGCTTTAAGAGACAGAAAGTATGCCATCCCTCTCTCCTGTGAGAGCTCAGCCAGTTAGCTCCCATGGACTTATGGCCATGGTTGTTTGTGTGCATCAAGGGATTCAAACTTGCGATCTCTAGGTTAATGGTCGTGCACCTTGTCGAGGAGCCACTTAACCCTACGTTTCTTAATCCTCAAGTAATTCTGCAGCCTGCACCTTGCCTGAGACCGATGTACACTGCAGAGATCTGCTGTGTGTGTCACGCCGCATTACAATACCACAAGATGCACTTTTGTGTGCATGTTTTCTCTGGAAGGGCCAGTTGACGAATCTTCCATTCGAGATGTCCTGCCACACCATGAATACGTAAGGTCAGAGACACTACAGGGATCTAACTGGATTAATTTGGAGGCAATCATTGTCATTATTACTGTCATTCATGCAGCAAAACTTAGACTAATGCAAATGTTATGACTGTATATATTTGTGACACATTCCTTTCTTCAAAGGTGAGTTCCCTTATTCTTGATGTGAAGACTTACTCATATATACACTAGGGATGTAACACTGGTTTAGTGCTCCAAATATACATAAGTCTACCTGTATTCTGATTTAAACCAAAGTTTAAAAGATTTTTTTAGTTTTTTTTAATTGTAAGTACCACCGTGCCCTCAGACACCATGGGAAATGACAGCACCATTAATATGACCTGTAAATTTTTGGGACACTTCATGAGTATGCTCTTTCAAGCTTCATATCAAATTGTGTACCTAAACCCCATAAAACACCCTAGTTAGCTCATGGTTCTTAGTTTGAAAAGGTTGGATTACCTGCTTCAGGTATGGGATGAGTTGATGCCTCAAGAGCAGGAGTTACTGGGATGGGGATGGAACGGTGCAGAAAATTTTAAGAGAAATTGTTGCAGCACGTGCATTGATTTAAATATTGTACCAGTCTTTTTTATTTTTTTATTTTTTGGGTGAATAGAGGAAAAAGTAACCGTTTTGGTTCATCGGTTGATCTACGTATGTTCCTTTCTCCACCTATGGACACAACCTGGGACGAAAAGAACACTTACTTTCACGCATTTGCCAAACCGCATAATCCTATTAGGGTCATGGGGAGGCTAGTGCCAATCTCAGCTGACATTGGGCGAAAGTGTGGTATACCCGAAACAGCTTGGCAAACCATCACAAAGCAATGCACACACACACTCATGCTCACATCTAGGGTCAGTTGGCCTAATGTGCATGTCTTTGGACTGTGGGAGGAAACCGGAGTACCTTGAGAAAACCCACACAAGCACAGGAAGAACATGCAAACTACACACAGAAACGCCCAAGCCCAGGAATTGAACCCAGGGCCTTCTTGCTGGGAGGCGGACCTGCTAACCACTACACCATAGTGCCACCACCAAGAGAAAAAGATCGGGAATGTGTGGAATTGAGTTTCCAAAAAGGGGTGTGGGCTCACCCACAGACACATAGTAAGCGGCTTGGACATACAGTAGGGGCTCAAAACAGAGCCGCTGCTCCTTTGCATAAAAAGTAGTCATCTTTGTTGGCTCAGGCATCTGGCAAGGATTCCTCCTGAATGCCTGCAAGGTGAAGTGTTCAGACATATCTGACCCAAAGGAAACCCTGGGAAAGACCAAGGACATGCTGAAGCTATATGTCCCAGTTATACCTCCCAGCTGGCTTGGTAATGCCTTGTTATACCTCCAGAAGAGCTGGAGGAGGTGGCTGTGAAGAGGAAGGCCTGGGTATTTCTACTACTGCTATCCCGTGTCCTTGACCCTGAGTAGTTCACCCCATATTCATATTTGTATTTAGATATCTAACCCAGTAATGTATTCTTTTTGGGTTGCATCCCTGAAGCATTGAGTTCACAGTAATTACCGTGGCCAATCCATGACCATTCTGGTGGATTTGGGAGCCGGTCTCATGCAAAAATATGGACATAGAAAATATGCAGAAAATATTGCCAGAGAAATGTGAGCATCTCTGCTGGCTACCTCGCAGTCGTCATGTCTATCGGTAGTAACTGCAATGCATACATGGCAGTCGATGTTTCATATATATTTTTACCTACGGTAACATCCGGTAAGCTATGTGTGCCTCATGTATGCCTTTACACACCTGACCCATGGGTAATTTCCATGAATGGAAGCCATGCCTTCTCAGAAAGCAAGATAGCTCCCAGCTTTCACATGTTCTGAATGAGGAACTGCTGGGAACACTGGGAACACTTATGGTATAATGCCAGTGGACCCCCGGATGAATAAAAATCATCTCCTGTCATCAACTATGCAGTAATTCTGGCTGTTTGAGACCGAGTTTTAATACACAAAAACAGTACTCAATCTGTGTCCAGTTCTCAAACCTCATGCATCTAATTTAAGGAAACATCTTTTCATGTTTGCATGCCTCTAATTCCTGTAATCCATTATTTTGTTCAAGTGCACTGTAAGTATTTGAGATTTAGAAAGGGAAAAAAGGATTAGCAATAGTCTGAGAACAGGACTACACAGCTCTGCTAGATGTCATTACTAAGATCGGAGAAGTTGAAATTATTGCCCAGGGGGTAAATACTATTGATTTGCCAGGTTGGCCGTGCTTGACATTTGTTCAGGCAGAGCTGATGGTTCATCAGATAAGGCTGATGTCCATGTCAGGTCTTGATTTGTATGATATTATGAGGTGTAAAAGCACATTACACAGTTTTAATGTTAAATGTCAGTGCTAGGACAGAGGGGAAACAGAACACAATGCATTTTATTGGTAAACAGAGGTGAACGGCCAGTAAATTGGTCGAGCTCCTGCATTAGTCTTTTAAATTAGATATTGATTTGGGCATTTAAAATACATCAGTGAAAGGGTTTTGTATATGCTCCAAATGATTACCTTAGGGTATGTCCCGATGATATGTGAGGTGTGATAATTTTAAAGGCAAACACAAGATACTACATATGTGGTTCAAACAGCATCTCCTGTCCACCCGATACAGCAACATAATGAGAAAGAGCTGAAAAAGTGAGGCTCAACACACTGTGGGAGTTTTGACACATAGTGCAGGTTTCAGACATATTGAACCAAATGCACAAATAAGTCCATATCCCAGGCTCCTCCTTTTACAATTTCTATTCAAGAACCTTGACTCCAATCTTAAAACCCAGCACAGTATTCCACTCACAAGCTGAAGACCTGTCAATCATAATTTGGTTTATGTGTTATGCATCTCTGCCTGCTTTATTTCAATCCTTTTCCTTCAGCACTATCGGAATGTGCATCAGTAATGCCGATTGGCGCTGTGACATATGATGCTAATTTGCAGTCTTGAATCCCAGCTGCGTAATGAATCTGAGAGGGAAGAGGACTATCGAATGTGCCTCAAGCCTCTTGCAGTATAACTATTAAATGTATAGTCTATTCTTGCTTAAACATGGTTTTTTTTTTTTTTTTTCATGTTATACAGGATTGAGGAGTCTGTAGCACATTAGCATATTTCTCAACCTCAGTGTTTGTGCACATTTCTTAATTTTGCATGGTTGTAGTATTTACATACATCAATGTCCGGTCTATGCATTATTTTGCATTCTTTGCACAAATGCATCATGCAATCCTATATATTACTACATTAATACCACCTATAAGTAGAAAAAATCCCTCTGGTATCCCCTCCCAAATCCATCTGTAAACTAGTAATATCAATATTAATCATTTGGAAGATGTTTCCCAAAATATAAACTTGACAAGGCTTCCTTTTCATGCTAAAGCATCACCTCTGTAAGCTAGTAGGAGTAAACGTGGAGTGCTCCCTTAAGCCGCAAAACCCAAAATTATTCACGTCCCATCATTCTGAGAGATTTCATATATTCCAATGACAGTGTGCTTTTTATGTTTTGTGTTTTTTTGTTTGGGATGTCTGTAACACGATAAAAAAGAAAAAGCAATCAGTAACACTAACTTGTGGTAGCAGCTGTCCAACATCTGTCTTACCAGATGGTGCTAAAGTTGGTGACTGAAGGCTTTTTGTGCACAGGCGGTGTAATTTGTGGCTAAAAAAAGAAAAATCATTGTATGATTTTTTTTCCCCTCTATTTTCTCCTCTTAATTTAGTCATATTCAATTCCCACCCATCAAGTATTTCCTTCCCTATCACATGACCACCTACAACCACAGAGGGGCATAAGCATGCACATGCCCCCTCCGTGACATGCGATCCTGCCACCCACCTCTTTACAAATTGCTACATGCTTATTAAGGGGTGGCCTAACACACTCAGAGGCAATGAGCTCACAGACACCCATGATTGACTGGTGATCGCTGTATATCATCCCACCTTCCTGTGAGAGCACGGCCAATTAGCTCCCATGGACTTCCGGTCAAAGATGGCTGCGGCATCAACCTGGATTCGAACCGGTAAACTCCAGGTTGATAGTCACACACTGTGTCGATGCACCACTCGGGAGCCCAACAGCATGACATTTTTAACAGGGGATACCCTGTGACAGATTATACAACTTCCGGAAAATGGTTCTGCAGTGAAAATCGAACCGAGCTTCTTGTACTAAAAAAACAAACAAAAAAAACCCCTATTTCCACTAATATATAAACTTGTAATCCTCCAAAGTATTTTGAGAATGTGGTTCCTGTCTGACTGACTACATTGCTGGAACTAGTGTACCATATTAACGCACTTTATAGATGTAGCATTTTATAGATTTTAAAAATGGGGATATTAATCCTCACAACTTTAATTTGTTGCAGTAAAAAGCACCAAAAGGAAAGTCGCAACATCTTAAGATACGAGAAAAAAACTGATTCAATTAAAAGCATCTCAAGATTGACACTTGAAGCTTTGTGACATTGTGGTTTGACCCAACAAGATTCGATCAAGAAGTGTTGATCTTTTTCCCTAGTACTTACATTTCCAAAGCTCGAAAATAACTGGACAATTGACTTCAGCATCTTGACTGTAAGTTTGTCTCTGGAAGTGAATTGACTTCTGTCAGCACTTGGCAATACGTCTCAAAAACACCCAAGCATCATAAAGCTTCACAACAGGTATGCAACAGGTTTATAACAAACATTTTGGCAAATTCCTAGGACAGTTGTAGGTGTGTCGCACGAAACTCACCAGTTGTGCAACATCATAGACCATTTTCCTATCATGTAGGTAATTCTCAATGTCACGTTCATATTCTAGATATGTTGTATGATATCCTATGACATCTTATGACTGTGTTATGATAGATATACAAATTTCTCTGTTGCACTCAGAATTGTACAATTTTCTTACAGTAATCCTAGGAGTGCCCTATGTTAAGCCCACAGGAAGTCCTTATAATCCACATGTATCGTACAATATTTTTATGATAGTGTTACAACAGTCGTATGTCAATCGAGTATGACAAGAATATCATGCAAAGAATTTTTCCTTCCAACACTCATATCACTTTCGTATAAACATCATACAGTTTGACTTACAGACCTGACCTATTTTTCCCCACGGCAAGACATACAACACATTTGATATGTGAATGAGTTTGCGCAGCTTTCAAATTCAACTCCCCCAAACTTACGTCAGTCTCTTCTGTCTCAGCGCCTCTAAAATTCATACGGCAAAAAACAGTCTTGGGTTGTTTGTGAAAAATCCTCAACAGAACAACAGGACAGTAGAAAACGTGTCTAACTTAGTTCAATTTACACTCCGGTAAATACAGTCTCAGAAGTTTTCATAAATAATACAATTACTGGGCAACTGAAGAGCAACCAGAAATACCTTTTAAGTTCCATTTTATTTTACTTCCTACTTGTTCAATCATTCATATTCTGAAGAAAAGCTTTCATAACTGTTGTGATCACTGCCTTCTGGAAAAAGCCTGTGCTTTTTGAAAAGATGTTTAAAAATAAACACTGACCACAGAAGACATGGTGACAGGTTAAACAAGCATGTGTTCATTTTATGTCACATGGCTTCGTGCCACTGTCCTGCATCACACCCCAGGAATGTGATATAGAAGGTCCAAAATGAGACAGTTTGTGTATGTATACGAGAGAGTAAGTGCGAAGTAGAGAGCGAGTGGAAAAAGATGTGTAGAAATTGTGTGAGGAGATGTGTAGAAACACCTCGTCTTGGGTGAGTAATAGCAGGAAGGAGATAAGAATGGTTAATGAGATGTAAATAAAGAAATACCTTTATGATAAATGAGTGCTCTGTAAGAGTATAGCAGCTATGTGTTTATTAAAAAATAGGTCCAGCTTGCTTTGGAGTGGAATATAGTCATTATACAGTGGAAATGTTTCTGATATCCACAAGTGGTGCAGTATGCTCAGGTTATTGCCACCAATACATTATAGCACAAGTGTGCAGATTTACAGAGATATTCCATTTTTCATTTCAGATTTCAAGTACTCTCGCTGGTTTGTCCATTCTTGTGCATTAGACAAGTGAAATGATTCACCAGAATAACACCAGAGAACAGAGTGACTAGGCATTACATGAAGCTTATTTAGTGCCTAGATCAGGGCTACTTCTTTTCAGGCACATCCCGCCGTTTACTCTGTAACCACCCCTGGTCTGAAAGATGGCTGGTACATGTGCAACAGCCTCTTCAATCTCTTGTAGACCAAAGATTGACTTTTCATTGGGATAAGGCAGTGAAGCACTAGACCTTGATTGACACGGTGGGGGACTCTGTCTGGGTGCCGCCTCTACCTACACAGTGGGCAACTGGCTAATGAGAAGACCCGGTGCACAAGCACGCAAATAATCGAACAAAAGGAGACACTCGAGATGTGGGCCCCAGAGAACTGCACTTGTCAACAGAAAAACAAAGAAGTGCAATTTTTAGGGTGACATTAGGTGCTGCTGCTGCCTTCTTACGTCAGTGAAGCAGGAGTGGTAGATTTTCACCTACTGTATGTCTCCAGCGGCAGCTAGTGCCTACATACCAAAAAGAATCCTTCTTTTTTGTAAGAGAGAGAATGCTCCTACTGTTTCTGTCATCTAACTGTTGAAATATGCCTTAACAAGACTCCAATTTTCTACTTAGGAAAATCAAATTGATTCATCTTAATGAAGTCACTTTATTAGTCAAAACCATTGTCATCATAAGACATGCTTTCATATAATTCCAGTGTCATGTGATATGTATTCAGAAATGCATAGACTTAATTGATGGCTGCTAATTGCTCATCATGTGTTTGAATAGCTGAAAAATGCTATTCATCAGTTACATTCATGACCTATGGCAGACACCCTTATCGAGAGTCACATTCATACAGCTGAGTGGTTAAGGGCCTTGCTCAAGGGCCCAACAGTACCAACCTAGTGGTAATGGGGCTTCTGATCAGTAACCCAGATCCTTAACCACCGAGACACCATTGTCACCTTCATCATGATTTGAGAGATTTGAAAGAGTGTACATAGCTTAATGAACTGACCTGTGGAGGCTGTTAAAAAATTATGTGCTGAAGGTGAGGTGGATGTCACTGAATAATAATTCAAATAAGCAAATCCACAAAAAAGTAACAAAATTTGGAATGAAAGGATTTGATGGTAAGAATATATTCTTTTATTTTCAAGAATTAGCTTAATTTAATTTATTTTATTTTATTTTACCAGAAGCAACTTTATCAGCCTCAAATCCTCAGTGTTGCCTGATGCTGGTGCCTGGGGAAGAAGCCATCATAAGTGGGACGAGGCAACCAGAAGTGGGACTTGTGGGCAAGACACCCCTTTAACCAAAGGAGTAGTGTTAGTATATACCACAGAAATAAACTTTAGAAACAAAAGAAAAAACAAATTAAAACTTTGTATGATTTATCTTTCCATTTTTTAGCAGGATGATGACGATGACATCTACTCCAAGTGACCGCATTATCCACTCAGCATAATCAACAATTATGCACCATTAATGCATTATATTCAGTTTGCCCAGTCTGTGCAGAGTTTTTGGCTCAGTCTTTACTAAAGACCTTGCATTAAGCTTTCTCTGTACACACCTTGCACCCGGTTAATAAGTAGTTTGTATCACATGCTTGATTGTACAGTAATTTAAAAGCTCGATAGCTGCAACCCTGTAACAGTGAAAAAGAATCCGTTGGGATTTCCGTTTTTTGATTTGAATTGTGGTTGCTGGAAGCTTACTCCAATCAATGTCAATCCCTGCCACTCAGAACCTTTAAAGTGAAACACCAGACTGAACACATCGCTTTTCTCCTGATAATACAAGAACATGGCTGCACTTTATCCTTCATGTTAGCAATTGTTTGTGTCCCTGTTGACCTTTTTAGGCTGGTTCTTTGCTCTCATCAATGCTGAAGCTCTATCTGATCCTCATGTTCCTAACTAGTTCCTCTAAACAGCCTTAATGAATCAACCATGGCATGACCCATCAATACAGAGACTTTGACTAATGCGACAAGTGCAAACAAGCAGCTACTGGATTTTTCCATTATTGAATGTTCTTCAAGTAAGCAAGTGAAACAGACAGCATGAGCGCTATATGCAATCACTTCATTATTGATTCACAGATTTCATCATGCATTTTCAGGTTTTAGAAGAAAAAAACCACACATTTCTAGATTGAACCTCTGCATGCATTTCATTTATTCATTAACTCATCTGCCGAACTGCTTAATCCTACTGGGGTTGAGGCGGAGGCTGGAGCCTATCTCAGCCAACTCTGGGTGAAGGTGAGGTATACCATGGACAGCTTGCCAGACCATCGCATGGCCACACACACACACACACACACACACACACACACACACACACACACACACACACACACAGTCACACTCACACCTAGGGAAATTTGGAACAG
>JAQMYF010000001.1:39488730-39501159 GCA_030014195.1 Neosilurus mollespiculum
ACGCACGCACGCACGCACGCACGCACACACACACACACACACACACACACACACACACACACACACACACACACACAATCAAATTCACCCCTATAGTCAATTTGGAATACCCAATTAGCCTAGAGTGTGTCTTTGGACAGCAGGAGGAAGCCAGGACACTCAGCGGAAACCTACACATGCACAGGGTGAACATGCACACTACACACAGAAACAGAACTCAAACCCAGGACCTTCTTGCTGTGAGGAAAAGTGTTTACCACTATGTCACTGTGCTGCCCTCTGTGGTAAATATAGTCCCTCTTATCCTGTACCACTGGAGCCAGAGCTTAGTCTGCATTGGTAACAACAGGTCAAATTCGTTTCCAGTAAGGGTTGGACTCCACCAAGGCTGTCCTTTTTCATCAGTTCTGGTCATAATACGTATGGATAGAATTTCTAGGCACAGCCAAGGCATTAAGGGGTTCTGGTTTGGTGGCCATGGGATCTCGTCTCTGCTTTTTGTGGATGATGTTGTCCTCTTGGCTTCATCCAACCAGGACCTTCAACCTCTCATTGAGCGATTCGCAGGTGTGTGCAAAGCAGCCTGGATGAATATCAGCACCTCCGAGTCCGAGGCCATGGCTCTCAGCCAGGAAAGGGTGGAGTGCACCCTCCAGGTCTGGAATGAGGTCCTGCCCCAAGAGGAGTTTAAGTATCTCAGGGTCTTGTTTACGAGTGAGGGTAGGATGGAGAGGGAGATTGACAGGCAGATCCTGAAGCCAGAAGCTGAGCCTTTGTCATAAAGGCTTGTACTGGTCCATTTTGGTGAAGAGGGAGCTGAGCCGAAAGGCAAAGCTCTCAATTAACCAGTCAATCTACGTTCCTACCTATGGTCACAAGCCTATATGGTCACAGGCCTCCTGAAGGCCTCCTTGGTGTGGTGTTTTGGGCATGTCTAACCGGAAAGAGTCCCCGGGGTCGACCCAGAACACGCTGGAGAGAATATGTTTCTCGGCTGCTCTGGCAACACCTCAGTGTACCCCCGGAAGAGCTGGAGGAAGTGGCTGGGGAGAGGGACGTCTGGACCTCACTGCTTAGGCTGCTGCTCCCACGACCCGACCCCGGAACAAGTGGAAGAAAAAGAAGAAGAAGAAGAAGATGATGATGATGATGATGGCCTTTTTTTAAATCAATACCAGGAAATAGAAATAGAAACAGGAAATAGAAACAGAATAGAAATAGGAACATTTAGTTACTTTTGTCTTCATTCTTTCAAAAATAGGTTTCCTCTGAGTACACCGGTTTCCTTCCACAGTCCAAGGACATGCACAGTACACTAATTGGCTGTTCCAAATTGTGAGTTTAAATGGTTATTTGTGTGTATTGCCCTGGTAAGCTGTTCAGGGCACACCCCGCCTGTGCCCAGAGTTCCCTAAAATAGGCTGATGTAAAAAGTAGGATTAATAAGTTCAGTGCATGAATGAATTTACATAATGGAGTCAGTACAAAAACATTGTAGATTTCCAAACATTGGTTTTCCAGCACAAAATTGAAATGTAACAGAAAAATGTTTGTATGTAATTAAAGAAGGAATTATGTACTTGACCACTTTTCAGAAAAAAAACAACAATCAATCAATAATAAATACATAAATCAATTAATCAATCAATAAATACGGAATGCTGCTGTATTATGGTGTAAATGTAAGAGGCAAGTGCAACAGTCAAAACATCCAGAACTGTGGCTGGTTTATGCAACATGCTGAGTAAAACTTACAACTCATTTTCTTAATGCATGTTTTTTAAACTAAAACTTTGTTTTATGTTTATTCCTGCTTGCTGCTCCTTACAGTATTTGTTTGAAATGCTTTAAACATTTAACTTAATTGCTTATGAAGTCATCTTTGCTCTACAGCATTTCTTCATCAGGGGCTTAAGACTTTTCACAATACTGTAGAACAGAACCGAAAATTAAAATGAAAACAGTATCTTATTGGTGATCACATCTTTAAATCAAAGCAAAAACTTCCATAAATGTATGCCATGTTTCTCAGTGGAATGTTATTTAACCACGCTCCAGTGGCCGAGGCTGATTGTCTGCTGAATTCCCTGAACTGAATTAGAGCCCAGCTTTGCTAATAGCTATGATGACAACACTTATCCCCATCTATTCCTGGCCCAGCTCACCATCCATTCATTCCATTCCCAGCTAAAGCTCATGAGAGCTGAGCAATCAAAGCCAAAACATTTCAGATACACATCCCCGTTCCCTCGGTCGGATGAGGAAGGAAGTTGATGGCGGAGTTAACACTAATTGCTGTCCAGTGATGCTGAAGCATGAACACGTTCATTCTCTCACTTTAAGGGGGAGCATATGATGCTGTATAATCTGCAACATCCATATTTATACAAAACATGGCAAAGAAAGCATTGCATTCAAAATGCTGAGAATAAACTACTATGAATCATCAATATCAAAAGCATAAACATTGTTAGCTAATAGAGAGCATGGCGGTAACATTACACCATGTTGTATTTCATGCCAGCTCAGATCTTATCTCAAGAACGGCATTTGTAGTTTGGCACCGTATGTTTCTTTGCTGTTCTTCCCTTCTTCATTAACACTAATTTGTAGATCTTCAGTGCAAAACAAACTTTCAGAGCAATGCAAATGCTGTATTTCAAGATGGCAACACGGGGTGATGTAACTCCTCATTCCCTGCATTCACTCATATGTATCTTGTTAGAGAGCTGCTTCTGTTGCATTCTGTTATTGAGCTATAAAGAATATAAACTCTCTGAGGGGACCAGTGAAGATGGGGGGGATAATTAGCTTTACTTTTGTTTTGTTTTTCCTGATTAGGCTCCAAAGTGTTGCACTTCTCACTTTACTTGAAAGGAAATTGATCTTCTACATCGACTTCCAAACACAGAAACATCATTTGTAGAAACAAATGAAACATTAAGGGTTCTTACAAAGGAAAAAATAGTAACAATTAGTTTGTAGTTGTTCATGAATTGGGGCCGGTGGTGTAGTGGTTAGGGTGCTGGTTAAAGTGCTGGGCTCATGATCAAGAGGTTGTGGATGAAAATCCCCATTAGACCCCACTGTGCTAAGAAGGCAAGGTCTTAACCACAGGTGTGTATCTGTCCACCCAGCAGTATAAATGGGTATCAGTAAAAATACTGGGAAGGTAACCTGTGATTGACTAGCGTCCCACCCAGGAAGATTTGAAATCCTTGACACTTCACACTATGGAAACCAGGGATAAGCTCTGACTGATGCTCGTGTGTAAAAGCCCAACAGAGTTTACCTTTTGCCTAATCATGAATTCATATGTTTGGCTTCCACCTTTTGTTTTGTTTTCTCATTGGATAAAAGCCTATGTGTTTTATCTTCCATTATCAGGTCATTTTGGCTAAATACAAAGGTTTCCTGAAAAATCCCCAAAAAGCATTCTGGCTCATAAGCTTAGTATCTGTTATTCACATGTGTTACATCATGTTTATGTTCTGTGTCTGTTAATACCTATAATAACAGGACATGATCGTGTGCATGCAGTGTAACTTGGCAGTGCAACACTGATTTGTAGAAAGGGTAAAAAGTCAGAGATCAAGTGTTAAGAAATGGAAGAGGACACATAATTTCAAGGGAAATAAAACTAGCATAGCACACTTTACTCTCTCTCTCTCTCTCTCTCTCTCTCTCTCTCTCTCTCTCTCTCTCTCTCTTTCTCTCTCTCTCTCTCTCGCTCTCTCTCATGAAAGGGAAAAATCCAAGATCAAGAGTTAGGAAACAGAACGAAGCATATTATTTCAATAAAAATAAAAAAGATGTCAGTGTTTACTAATAGCATTGCACCCAGTGCGGGGGTCATTGACATCTGCATACAGATGTAAGTAAATTGTTTATTTTTTATTTTTTTGGTGTCTAATTGCATTTTCTTTCTAGAAGACAACACAGTATTTCATGCTTATTTATTATATGCCTGGTAAGTCAATGACTTCACGGAGGTTTGCTGTGCAAGAAGGCAAGAATCACCAAGCTTAAATATCATTGTTCTTTTACATCTTGGCTCAAAGGTTGAACAGTTTCTTTTTATCCAGCATCATCTGGAGCTGTTCTGTCCCAGTTTACAAAAGCGTAATACTGTTATATACCATTACGGATTCTGTAATAACTGTAAAACACCACTCCTTAGGATTTGTGAGCATCTGACAGCTTGCAGATCCATAATTTGCTGAAAGTCCACATGAATGTACTGACCTCAGCCTTTCTATTTTTTTTCTAACACGAAGCCCTCCATCCATTAGCCACAGAGAGCCAGACTGTTTTCTGTGCTCCTGACAAACAATCCTAGTTTACCTATTTGCCACGAATACAGTGCATCATTCTGCAGCTCTAAGTGCCCTAGACAGAAGGTCAGAGTAGCAGCAGCATCTGAGTGAACACACATCCCCTCCTATATGGGCCTGTTCATCTTTCCACCCTACATGTTCAGTACAATAACTAATTATAGCTTGTGTCACTCAAAGGATCCCTTGTTGATTACGGCCAAAAGTCATTACAGCCCTTCAGAAAAGCTTCGTCCCAGCTCTGTTGTGACAACGGTCCTAGGGAATAGGAAGTAATAGTTTAGTAGTACATTAATGTCATTGTCATGTCACTGGTTTTAAGCATTTTCTTTAGAATGTATTATCATTCAAAGGGGGAACTCACCCACAAAGTGCCACAGAGCAACCGATAAATGAATGATTCCACCCCCAAGCAAAGTGCGCCATAAAACCCTAAGAGTTGCATAATAGCTTTTCCTGTGTTCTGTAACACTGTGTCTCTGGTCTTTACCTGCTTCGAGCGCCGTTAGAATGGCAGTAACAAAAGAACGTTGCTGCTTCGGCGTAAAGATGGCATGCAGTGTAAGCTTTTACAGGTTAAAAGTTAAGTGTGCTACTTTTATATTCTGAAACATTTATTGTAATGCTGAGGTGAAGAAAAGCTTTAACTCCACATAATAGAATAGTATATTTAAACTGCTAGTGTCAAACAGTACAAAGTAAAATGTAGGCAAAAATGAATGTTAGTAGGCATCACATGCATGAATATGCTGTTTTGATGCCTTGCTCTTGGTACAACAGTGTGGGTGCACAAAAGCCAAGTGGAAAAAGCTCGAAGCTAGTCTGGTATTATTCTAAAATATTAAAGGAGACTGGAAATGCAATGATAAACAGTTAACCAGTCAGCCTATTTAAAAGAACATTAAGATCTCAATTTTAAAAGCTATAAATCATTATAAATCATCTACATCTTAAAAAAAAAATTTCTGTTAATGTGACTCACAGTGGGTTGTGACAGTTGTGTGGTTGTGTTGTGTTTTTCTTTTTGTTTTTTTTTTTTTCTAACATGTTTGAGATGTTTAAGCACTGAGTCATGTGCAAAATGTTTAAAAAAAATAAGATCTTATAGTGCATGGAAATATAGACATTTAAAAATTTCCATATGAATCCTGATGAGGATTAAGCTTAATTAAAAAAAGGAAATGAATGAACTGGGGTGCAAATGTATTTAGGGAACATGATTAGGGGGAAATTTTATAGGAATAGGATAGTGTGTAGGAATTTTATGTTTATTTTATTTGTACATATATTTATCATTCTGTGTATTTATATCTTATATAATAGAAAGACTAGAGGGGTTTAAATGGCTAACATGGAGCTGGACTTTCTTATAGAAGATAGTTTCTTATTTCTGTTTACTGTCAATAAATCATAGTGTTCTCAATAAATCATGCAATTTGATGAAGCGTGATATTTTGCAGTGCTGTACAGTTTAGGCAAAATGACATGAAGCAATGCATTATGGAGTGTTTGAGTTAACTTGGACATTATCTCTATTAGAAAAAAAAGCACTTCACATATTGAAAGCAGCAAACTGCAAAAGCCAACAGAAGAATCAATCTGAACATATGGTGATGTAGACTCCGTAATGCATCACCATTGCTCTGATGTGACATCAAAAACCCCAAAGACCAATTAGGGTGTACAGAGCTGACTGCCAAATGGTATTGGCTTATGTGAGACAGATGAAATGCCACTCAGTGGATGTGCTATTAGACAAAATGTCTTTCGTGCACAGGTGATTTAGCTCTCAATTTCAATAACAATTACTCACCTCTAAAGACCGAATACAGATGATGATAGGCCAAAGTATTATCCATAATGAACTGCACAGAGTATATTTAACAATTATTTTATTAAATCGAGTCAGACATATAGGCCTTGTATGAAAAGATTAATTAATTAGCCTCAAAACATAGCATTTTTATTATTTAACATTAATAAACAAAAAAATTATACAAGATCATTTTTGCTTTGTGGGCTATGTGGCTCATCAGCTAAATAAACCCAAACACACCAACAAACTGACAGCAATGGCCTACAGCAACTGTTCAAAGGTAAAAATTAATTCATTCATTCATTCATTCCTTTTCTAATCCGCTTGATCCTAATTAGGGTTGCAGGGAGGCTGGCGCAATGGTAAAAATGGTAAAAATTCAGTAATAATAAAATTCTATAAAGAAAATTCAATAACAATAAGGGTTTGTGTCCATCAGTTTTTGGACACCTCTCTCACACCTCCATCAGTATTTGGACACCTCTCTTACAATTCTCATGTAGCCTAGCTCAGTGTTGACATCATTCAGCACCCTTAGCAGAAAAATGTTCTCAGTCAGAGCCTATTTTTTGTTCAAGGCACTCATGGAACACGTGTGTGTCTGTCTCAGATGGAGATCATGCATCAGTAAAATGAACACAGAATTATTTATGACTTACAGTTGTGGTATAACCAACCGGACTACATGTTGGACTGTAGTGAAGTTTCCCTTATATGGTTTGTATTTTATGGTTTCACCCATATGAGGATGGGTTTCCCTTTTGAGACTGGTTCCTCGCAAGGTTTCTTCCTCTTGTCAGGGGAAGGACTGAGGGAGTTTTTAACGGCCACTGTCGCCATGGGCTTGCTCATTAGGAATGTGTAGGAGGTTGTAGAAAAATGTTTAAATTCCATCTCAAATTACTTTTACTATGTACAGCTGCTTTGCGACAATGTCAATTGTAAAAAGCGCTATACAAATGAAACTGATTGAATTGAACTGAACACTGAGTAGTGTTATGTAAAGTGAAAAGAAACTCAGTGATAAGCCTGCCTAACATGTTCTATAATGTGAACAAAAAACTTGTCTAAAAAGCCTAAAAAGTTAGAAGAGCCTGTCTGTTCACAAGCCTTTAGACAACTGAATACATATATTGAGATATATATATATATATATATATATATATATATATATATATATATATATATAAATAAGTGTGTGTGTGTGTGTGTGTGTGTGTGTGTGTGTGTGTGTGTGTGAGTGCGTGCGTGCATGCTTCCAGTGTAGTTACCATCAAATCTTTTCATTCCGAATTTTGTTTGCTTTTTTATTGGTTGCAGTTTTCTTTTTAAGTAGAGTAGGTTCATCTATGTGCGCTGGGATTTTTGGGTTTTTTTTGTTGCTACACATTTTTTCATCATACGTGCATCATACTTGCATTATGGCATTTTAAGAGAGGTGTGTAGACTTTATATTTACTGGTTATACGTGATATAACAACAAAGTACTTATAATAAAAAAAGTTTTTATTTTGATGATTAGAGGATTTTGTTGTTGTAGAGCAGCTTTTAATTTATCGAATATTTACTATTTTGTTATTTTTAGCCTATGAGCTATTTGTGGCTTGTTATTTATTTATTTTTTATTTAGTTTTGTCTGTTTGCAAGACCAGCACAGTGAACTCTCTCTCTCTCTCTCTCTCTCTCTCTCTCTCTCTCTCTGATCCCCTCCAGGGGGGAAACTTCAGGGTGACTTGAACAGTTAACTTCTCAGGGTGACTTCTCACTTCTTGCCTCTATACCTCCAGGTTGAATGGAGAGACTGACTCATTCAGTTGTGAAATCAAGTTTGCAGGGATCTACTCACTGTTTTACCCCTCCTGCTTCCACATACGAAACTGAAAAAAAATAAAAATAAAAATAAAAAAATAAGAAAAGGAAAAGTGACAGCACTGAAATCAAGTCTGCCTTCTACCATAATCTTCTTCCCATCTTCCGCTAAGATGATCCCCATGGAGGATGCATTATCTTTCCCGGAGACGACACATGTCACTGTCACTTTCCTGTCCTGTAGCTAAAGGCAGGGTGATTATGTCATCTAAACACTTTTTGAGATGTTTCACTATTGAGTCAGATATAAAATGTTACCTGCCACTGTATATAGTGAGGCAGGGGCTGGGCAGAATTTTCCCCATGACATTTTTGTATGAAAGTGGTTGTAACATAATTGGAGCATGTGTTTGAATGTAACTACAGCATTTTATTCAGAACCTGAAAGAAACCCTCCCAGTCATACGTAGCATATACATGAAACTCCCTCTTCAGATAGTAACAAGGGCTAAGGGTCAAAGCAAGGACTGTTGAGCTGCTAGGCAGCAACACTATCCACCATACAACCTAGAAATATAAACAGATAATAACAAATCCAAATATAAACAGCATAGTTAGTAGCTATGCTGAGTGTCCATCTTGTGAAATGTCTGGCTCATTAGAGCAGTCAAATACAGCCTCACTGACATTGTTTTCCCTCTTAATTGTTCAATCTTGTCAAGTTGTTCTAGTGCACAAATAGACTGATGGAGAGTGGCAGCTGCACGCTCTTATTTGCTAATTCTGAACTGTCTATTTCACGTCCTCTTCATCTGGCAAAGGCTGTCGTTATTCAGGGGATAAGATAAGAAAAGTACATACGGCTGAGCAGAAGAACTGGATTTTCTCCATGCAGGCTGTTAAGATTCAGTGTTTGGATTGAGTAACGCAGTATAATAAGGTGAAGGAGACGACTTTGTGAGCACTCACTCGTCACTGGATAACAAACTGCAATAATATCACTGTCACCAAAGCTTGTGAATTCCAAATCACTCACTCACTCATTTGACAAACTGTTTACTCTTATTAAGGTCATGGGGAGGCTGGAGCATCTCTCAACTGACACTAGGTAAAGGTGGGGTACACCCTGAACAGCTTGCCAGACCACTGCAGGGCAAACACACACAACCATTCATATTCACACCTAGGGTCAATTTGGTACATGTTTTTGTGGGAGGAAACCAGAGGTACCCAGAAGAAACCCACCAAGCACAGGGAGAACATGCAAACTCCACACAGAAACACCTGAGCCCAGGACTCAAACCCAGGACCTTCTGGCTAAGAGGTGGATGTGTTAACCACTATCCCACCATGCTGCCCATTCCAAATGACATTTTTGTAAATGTCAAGTTTTTGCTGGTTGGATTCATTCCTGTGTATATTTTAATGACATGTATATAAATAGAAAAATATATACTTCTTCTGGCCTGGCAAGCTGTCTAGAGTGTTAATTTGCTGAGCTGCATAATCCTATTAGAGTTGTGGACTGAAGGCGGCGGTATACCCTGAACAACTCGCCAGTCTGTCGCATGGTCAACACTCACATATCAACTCACACTCACACCTAGATGCAATTTGGAACAGCCAATTAGCCTAATGTGCATGTCTTTATATTGTGCGAGGAAACCGGAGTAACCAGAGGAGATCCACACAATGAAAACTCTATAAGCCTGGGACTTGAACCCAAGACCTTCTTGCTGTGAGACAGACATGGTAACCAATGAAGGAGAATACTGTACTGTAATGAATTATTTAGCTCTATTATTGGTAGTGAAGATTTGTAGTTTGTATATAGTACATGTCCCATTAAAAAATTTACATTTATTTATCATTATTAATAATCAGGATTAACAGAAAGTGTATCTCCATAATAAGAGATTCAAAACAGACATATCTTTGTGCTGTCGAGCAAGTTCTTTACTTGTATCAAAATCATGCTAGGCAACGGTTCAGCTATTTTTGTGCCTAGTTGCCACGTGCAGCCCTCTGCATGTGTTTGAACTGAGTGAAGGCAAAGTGGAGGGTAAAAAAAATAAAATAAATGAAGCAGAGCTCATGGTCAGTGCACTTTCAATGCCTTCTTCCTCAGAAACATATGGGGCTCCTGAGGAGTCTGCTCTCCCCTCTCCTGCCGTCACATGTTTGTCAAAGTTAACCTCATGGGAAGAAATCGCATGTACACAGTAAGACTTAGTTCTTTCTATTATTATTATTTCTAGCCCACAGGGGCTGTCCCTTAATTAATTAAACTCCGATGTGCAAAATGCTTCACTCCCTGTGATGAAAAGCAAAATGAGCACTAGGCATGTACTTCAAATACTCAATTAGCATCAGCTTCATGTTTACAGGACACAGTCAGAGGGATTCTCTTGCCCCTCGGGTCTGGTGCAAGAGATGAGGGTTAGAGGTAGTATAGGCCAGGGCAGCTGCGTGCTTGAACCTGCCAAGGACTGTGCTTCCCAGGCTTGCTCAGTGCTATTAAATGGGTCATTGAACAGCTAAATGGAGTCATTATAACGAGTAATTAAAAGAATAGCACCCAAGACTCTGAAAACTCTCCTCTGCCTGCCTCTGGGTTCCGCCGTCTTTGGGGTTTCATAGACTCTTGCTGCATAGCAGCTGCTGGAGGCACTTTCACTGGAATGCAAATCACATCTTTCCCAGCTAATTAAACTGCATTATCAAGGCTTTTACATTATTCAAATTCAGGCTAGGCATTAGATTTTCCATGGGAAACAAATTTGTTTCTGCAAGTTGCACCTTTGAAAAGCACTTGTTGGTTTCATTTCTCTGATGCAGCTTCCAAGGTTAATTCGGTCACAATGTTTTATTTTGGTAAAGAATTAGGTTTGTCTTGGTCAGCTTGGAGTCTAATCATGAAATCCTTATCAGGGCTAGAGATTTTTCATAAGCCTGTCTATTTACTTGGAAAATGTAATAAAGATGTGTTTTTCTAAATATGTCTAGTCCTCAACCGAGCAAGTCATGTCTTCTGATTTCCTGTTGTTTTTATTTAAATCTCTTGCCAGATGAAAGTGATCTCAATGCAGATTGTAACTGATGTTCACATCAAACGACTGAGATGCCAATCAGTGGGAAATACCGTACATAAAAATATACAAGCAGAGAAAGAGACCATTGTCTGTACCTCTTATCTAGAGCTGATTTTGGGTGAGAGGTGGGGTTAAACCCTGAACTGGTTTCCAGTCCATCATGGGACTAATTCATACAAAAACACATTCACACCTATGAACAATTTAGAATAGCAAGTTGATCTTATCGGCATATTTTTGGAGTACGGAAGAAAACCGTAGCCACTGCGTTTTAAATGCATGCCATTTCTCTGCAAATTCACTATTACTATTCCGTTTGCAACCCATTTAATGTTTTTCTTCATTCGCCTGTCTTACGTGCAATCTTTGAACACAATATGCTGTTCCTATTGTTTTCTTCATGGCTGCATGAGAAACAACCAAGACCTATTCTGGGCCATTACAACAAATTACACCAAATAACTTTTGGAATAGGCCTGGCGAGCTGCCAGGGTGTACTTTGCCCTCGCCCAGAGACGGCTGAGATGGGCGCCAGCCTCCCCACCACCCTAATTAGGATTAAGCAGTTCAGAAAATGAACAATTAATTTTTTTTTAGAATAATGTTAAGATCAAAACTTCTTTAAATATAAATTAATCAGAGATTTTGAGGGGAAAGACTTTGCCTACGCCTGGTTGAAAACCTATTTCTTTAAGGCATTCTGTACTTTGTCATATTGCAGATTTGTACGCTTTGCTTATTTGTTTGTTTGTTTACTCTGGGTTCTCCGGTTTCTTCCCATCTCCAAAAAAATAAAAAATAAAGTGTCTGTGGACATAAATGAAAAAAATGAAAATACTAACATTTGGAAAATGTCATATAGCAATATTATTAAAAATTTTACTTCATAATTTACTCCCTCAGCTCCACGGTTCAATTCAGAGTGAAAAGAGATAAAATGTGCAATATGGGCGGTGCAGCAAATTGTGTAGGGCTTAATTAGTTGGTCTTGCTTGCCGATCACAGCCAGCATTTACTCTGGTTAATTGGAGTATGGGATTCATTAGCATTAGATCAATGTCTAGGGATGAAAATAAAGAATGGTTTATGCACCAGGGAGGTTGCGTCATGACAGGAAACGTTCACCGGGCCAACCATCTCAAATTGGCCTTTATCGATCTTCTGTCACACACTGAGCTAAAGATGTTCATGGTCAGCATGCAGACAGGCAACATTAACATATAGTAGAGAGGATTGGAGTAAATGTGAGTGTAGTAAACATGGAAAGACATTTTGTTGAATGGATTGGGAGTAGAAATAGGATTATTATTATTATTATTATTATTATTATTATTATTATTATTAATAATAATAATAATAATAATAATAATAATAATAA
>JAQMYF010000001.1:39546984-39561720 GCA_030014195.1 Neosilurus mollespiculum
AGCAGTTAATCATTGCCTAGCCTTCCTGAATTTTACATTGAGAACAAGACAGTTAGATATATTCTTAAATGATTGCCATACAGCATATATTATAATCATGTTCCCCAAGTTTGCATTTTCTCCCTTTTGCTTTTGCAGCCATTGGTACTATCAGTTTGTCACCATTCTGTTTAGACAGCATAAATTATCGTTTACATCCCAGAATAACCAGACAAAAAGCTGGAGGTATATCACACATCATCGATAGCAAAAAGTTCTTCTTTTGCAGCAACTTTTAGAGCAGTACATCAGTCTGTAAAGTGCAAAGGGAAAAACACTCCTCCCCGTTCTTGCCCTTCTTAAAATGGAGTCATAGATAGCTATACAGACGTCTAGAAATATTTCAAAAGACTTGGTTCAATAAAAAGAGACTTTGAATAAATCAATGTAGACAGCAATATGTTCTCCTGCTCTGCTCTCAGACATGAACCAGAAGAGTGCAACACTCTATTTGAGGGTATCGGGTGAAAATAGTGCAAAAGCTTTTTTAAATAACATGAGACACATGTAAGTTTCTTCCCAAGGAAATATCTGAACAATTTTATATAGTTTTCAGGTCAAAAGCTTAGTGTTTGGTAACAATCTGCGAATCTTGATACTGTTTTCTGTCTAACAGAGAAAAGTTACTCTAGGTAGTTAGGATACATTTGGTGAAATAATGACTATAAGATGGCGGCACAGTGGTTAGCACGTTTACCTCACAGCAAGAAGGTCCCAGGTTCGATTCCCGGGTTTGGGGCGTTTCTGTTTGAAGTTTGCATGCTCTCCCCGTGCTTAAGTGTGTTTCCTTTGGATAATCCGGTTTCCTCCCACAGCCCCAAAAACATGCACAGTAGGCTAATTCCCTGTTCCGAACCACCCCTAGGTGTGAGTGTTGTGTGTGTGTGTGTGTGTGTTGCTCTGTGATGGCCTGGCGAGATGTGTAGGGTGTACTCCGCCTTCACCTATAGTCAGCTGAGATGGGTGCCAGCCTCCGCGCAACCCTAATTAGGATGAAGCAGCTTTGAAAATGAATGAATGAATGAATGAATGAATGGCTATAAGATCATGTAACATTATACGTTTATATTCTGATCAGCCTTTAAAAACTTTTAAAACTATTTAGAACAGGGGTGTCAAAGGCATTTTTACTGAAGGCCAAAATTTCTAGGTCACCAAAGGTATGGCATGACATTAAATTTGAATGGCAAAATGATTTGTTTAGGTATTTGTTCTCTTTTTTTCCTTTTTTTACTTTCCTTTAATGACACTTGACAGCGATTAGCTAGCTTGCAATCTTTCTTGAGTCATGATTGTCTAGCTATTTATTTAAATTAAGTTGCTGTCACCTAGTGGGAGGATGATGAATTACATTATATGGTAATGGTTGATGTAATCAAGGTACGATAATCATATTCTTTAAAAGCTCTCGCAGGCCACATAAATTGAGCAGGCTGGCTAGATTTGACCCGCAGGCCTTGAGTTTAACACCTGTGACTTAGAGGTCAATGATTATCTCATTACAGTGATATCATATCTGCCATGGAGTGAGGTACATTAGGCAGCAAGTGAACCAGGTGGGGAAAGCACAACAGAGGATGTATTTCCTTAGGAAGCTTCAACAAGCCCGCCTACCCCGACCCCTGCTGACCAACTTTTACCACTCCGCCATTGAGAGCCTCCTGACCTACTGCTGTGCAGTGTGCTTCAACAGCCGTACTGTAGAGGACAGGAAGGCCCTACAGCGGGTGGTGAGTACAGCAGAGCGGGTAATTGAAACTACCGCCAGCGCCCCTAACACCCACCCCAGTGGCATTTAAACTGGCAGACTTCGGAGGAGAGCCAGTGGAATTATCAGAGACCCCACACACCATGGACACCCCCTTTTCATCCCTCTCCCCTCCGCAAAAAGGTACAGGACACTAAAAACAAAAACTAACGACTCAAGAACAGTTTTTACCCACAAGCTGTTAAATGTGCAACCCCACCACCACCACCACCGTCATACACACTGACTAAATAACCATCATTCAGACCATCTTCCTGGACAGTGCAATATTACTCTTTAAGTGCAATAATCATGTTTAGAGCAGGTCTCGAACATCATTTAACATTATAGCATCATGCACTTTATGATTAAATAACTTTATAATAAGCTCTACCTCTAACCCTGTGTATACCATGCACCTTTGACATATCATGCACCCTTCTGTGTATGTGTGAATATGTGGATAGATGTATATGTTTGCATATTGCGTATATTACATATATGTATGTATATGCACATTGTTACCTTAGTTGTCTTTTGTGCACGTTTTTGTAATTGCTGCTAAACAGATTTTCATTGTTCATGCAACAGTTGACAATAAAGATTTCTTTTATCTAGTCAGTTCTTGAAGTTGAGGTGTTGAAAGCAGGAAAAAATAGGCATGTATAAGATCTGAGTGACTTTGACAAGGGCCAAATTATCATAACTCCACAGGTCTTGTGGGGTGCTTCCAGAAGGATAGCCTTTGTTGTCCCACAGAAAATGTTAATGCTGGCAATTGTAGGTAGGGACTCAAACCCAGGACCTTCTTGCGGTGAGGTGGACATGGTCACCACTATGCCACCGTGCCGCCCTATAGAAGACATCTTTTGGATGAATTATCAAGCTGCTCAGACACTTGTATGTTTAGTTTTACAGATCCAGTCTACAGTGCAGATTTAAAAAAAAAAAAAAAAACAAAAAAAAAAACAAGATTTAGGTATAAAATAACTTAATTATGTTTTGGGTTTATTTTATAGACCGTTGTGCAGCTGGAAGCCTCTGAATGACCCCAGCTGTGGAAGAGGTAAGATTCAGCTGGCTGAACATCACGCAGATATTAAAGAAACATAACTCGAAAGAAAGCAGCAATATGAGTTCTAGCAATAACCCTTGTGCTGCCAACTGTTGAAGGGTTATTGCTGCATAAACCCCTTGGTGCGTACAGAGTGCCTGATCATGTTCTTCATGATTTGCTTAAAAGGCTTGTGCAGGTGTGTGGAAAGGGACAAAAGGCAAAATCTCATAACCTTTGTAATTGGATTGGACAATTTATCATTTTGGCAAGTTCAGTTCTGAAACAGAGAGGCTTGGCATCCACCTGCATGTTGTCTCTATTCCTACCACCTTATTTACCATAGAGGTAGAGTGTTCTTCTTGAAAATGGAAGGTTGATGATCACAGTTCAAATGATCAGATCGCCAGCACACACCCAATCATTCAGACTCCCACCATGCCTAGGGGCAATTTGGAACAGCCAATTAGCCTAAGAGACTTTGTGAGAATTGAATACTTCTCGCCGACACTGAGAGAAGAATTGGACTCAAATTTCTGAGAAAACTGCTCTGTATCACCTACTTGGAGCATAAGACCAATAACTTTGTATGGAGTAAGGTCGAAAGTGTTGTGGGCCCACAGGGACCTCTCCTCGCCAATGTCAAGCGACATAAGATGGGTTGTTTGGCCATATTGCTCGGCATGACAGCCTCATTGTGCAGGGCACGGTCGAAGGTGGACGAAGGCGGGTACAGCAATGTAAGACCTAGTTTGTCAACCTAATAGAATGAAAGAATGGATGGACATCACCATGCCAGAGCAACTGACAGCCCTCCAAAATTGAGGATCAGATGACAGAGAGAGACAGAGAGAGACAGAGAGAGAGAGAGAGAGAGAGAGAGAGAGATGACAGTCTACTGTGCAGGTCTTTAGACTATGGGAGGAAACCAAAGTAATCTAAAGGAAACCCATGCATGGACCGCCAAACACAGGACCTTCTTGCTGTGAATGTTATAAACAATCACTAACTACTACACCACCTTGCCACCCAAAACAAAAACAACAAAAATTAATAGAACAGCTATGGAAACAAAAGTATGAGTCCACGTTTAAATGCGACCACATCTTTTTTTTTCCCCCAAGCTATGGCTTATATTTAAATGATGGGAAGAAAACAAAGTGTTCAAGAGACATGGGTGGAGGCAGAGAAGGTTGAAAAGGAGTGTCCAAAGGTTTGTGTTTGTGTGTGTGTGTGTGTGTGTGTGTGTGTGTGTGTTCTCTTTATAAATTGAGGAGACGCCTGTGCCCCCTTATGATTTAACAAAGGTACTGTGGACTGTTAATCTTCATCACTTTTATCTAAGGTTCTAAATCTCACTGTCTGTGGCATTATGGGAAGGCAGAAGGTTTTCTTGGATAAAATAATGCGAATATTCCACATCCGAAACCTGCTGATGCGTCAAGCTCTAGCAGAATGCCTGGGCACCCTCATCCTAGTGGTGAGAATGAACCATGCTTTTATCTTACACATCTGTAAACCGCTTTTATTTGTGTCGTTAATGATAATTTCGCAGGAAAGCATTTCTAAATCCAGCACACACTCGGTTTTGTCCTTTGTTCTTTATTTCCAGAATGTAGCCCTTTGATTGTTTGTTTTTCTTCTGCAAAAGTATATATAAATGTGGAAGGATTTGGCCTTGATAAAAACTTAAATGTGACACCCAATTAAGAAAAATATCCTTAAGAGTCTTTAAGACCTCGCATATAAAATGCCCAGAAGAAATAGAAAACTGCTGCAATTAAATGCAATGAGATAATGATTCAAATATAATCAGACAGCTCCCACAGGGATACAGACCCATTTATTTAAATCATTATATTTCAAAGTCGACACATGTCTTTCCATTCCAACTCCCATACAGTTAACTGTAGTAACTTTATACCAACTAATATCTAAAACTGACTTATTTAATATAATCTTCCGTGTGATATTACGTTTCCTGCTTTCAGTCAAAATAACTACACGCATTATTTAAGCTTATTTGAGAGAGTTCGAGAAATATGATAATATGGGGTGTAATGATCGTTCTTGCTCATCTACTCAATAACAGGCTCTTAGCTGAAACTGAAACATTAATAATGCATAATAATATTTTTTAAAGATTCAATAATGTGTTATCCAATTTGGTTAGAAGGAAAAGTAGATCCAATCACTGTATCAATTTTTTCTTCACTTCAGATCATCAAGTATGCAACAAACTATTGACAATCAGTTTTTAAGAGTGTGGTGCAAAATACATATAGGAGTGTTCCAGCATGAGGGAAAGAATTGAATATTGATCAATTTTGCAATCATTGTAGCAATCCATTACACTCCTCAATATGTTTTTGCATTTTGCACATTTCACCCTGCTTAACACGGAGCCTACAGATAAAGAAGGTGTAATTTATGTAAAAATTTACATTTTGTACTCATTTTCATAATTGAAATAAATAAACAAGCAAAAACAACAAATCAGTCCTACCAAGTCACATGATTAACATCAGATGTTCCTGATTAGGGGCTATTAATAACAACCGCCTGCAGGTGGCACTTGTCTTATTTAAACCGGAACACTTACATTTGCTGGGGTTTTTGTTTGTTGGTGTTGTTTGTTTGATTTTCAAGCTGTTGAAGTGTGTGCTGTCATTATGCCAAGATCCAAGAAGCTCTTTGAGGTTTTTAGGGGAGGTGGGGAAAGACGTGAATGCTTATGGGCCTTGCAAGCTGTTTAAAAGGATCTAAATAAATCTTTCCACTCTAAAGGCAAATAATCTACAAGTGACATTGATTTTTTTTTTTTTTTTTTTTTTTTTTATTTAAAGAAACTGTAATGCTAAGGGCTGGCTAGCATAAGAATATTCATTCTGTCAGGAGACTATCTGATGTGAAAAGAATTCAAGACTCCAAATTATCTTCATATGATCCATGTAACTCTTGCAACAGTTGGTGTGAAAGTGCATATGCCTACAAAAATAAATAAATAAATACCGGAAAGATTTAAGTTGTATGTCTAAAAAGAATATTAGCCAACGACTAGGTCTTTTGGAATAATGAGCTCTGGAAAGATGAATCAAAGTTAGAGCTGCTTGGCTGCGGTCACAGTACGCTGTGACTGTGCACAGGAGAAGAAGCTCATACCATCTGTGAGCATCGGTGGTTGGAATTGTTATGGTTTGGGATTATTTCACTGCCTCAGGGAATGGGCAGCTTTCCAGTCATTGATTTAACTATGAATTCTGAATTATATCAAAAAGTGCTTGAAGGCAAAATGAGGCCATCTGTCTGAAATTTGAAGATAAACCACTGGAATTTTCAATAGGATAATAATCCTAAGCATACTAGCAAATCTGCCAAGGAATGGCTCAAAAAGCACAAACTGAGGTATTGCATGGCCTCATCAAAGCCTAAATCTGAATCCATTTGAAAACGATGGTACATGAAAGAAAACCCTCAAACATCGTTTAACTCTAAGTAAGAGGTCAAAGATTTTAGTGAACCCATGTCAGAGACTGGCAGACAAGTATGCAAAGTGTTATTTTTGTGAAAGAAGGCAATACTATCTCCGGACTGGACTTTAAATTCAGACGTGGGTCATGTGATAAAAATGTAAGTGGTTCTTAATTTAGTTCAGGTTGTGACTGGGACAGAATACCTACAAATCCTTTAGAATTTTTTTATTACTTGGCTAAGGTTTGGATCCTTTTAAGGGATAGAACAGGTACTGCATTCAATCACTCTCTCTCTCTCTCACACACACACACACACACACACACACACACACACACTACCACTTTCCAACATGTTTTTTTTATTTTTTTTATTTTATAAATTAACTTCACATTCATCCAGACAAATAGAGGTCCACTAAGCCACTAATCACAACCATTTCCTGTACCGTAATGCTGGAATATTTTCCATATTATAATTCTGGGGGAAACCAACCCTCACCACCCTCTATTTTCATGGTGTTTTTCTATATGAGGATTCGAAATAGTGAATGTGAATGAATAACTTGATACATTACAAATAAATCTCAGCTACATGAGATTTTGGTAATATATCAGGTTCAAATGCATGTAAATACATGACTTTTCAATCCAAATGCTTCTCATTTATCTTTAATAAGCACTTCATCCTAGTCATTGTCATGGTGGGTTCAGACCCTATTCAGGAAAAAAAATAACTTTATTAATGTCTAGGACGTGGGGGGGGAACACCTTGGATGGGGGTGCACTCAATAACAGATGTACCACGTACACACACACACACACACACACACACACACACACACACACACACACACACAGAGAGAGAGAGAGAGATGTGGAAGCCCATGATGACAGACAGAATGTGCAAAACTCTATACAAACTGTAACCCGAGCTCAGAATTGAACCCTGGAGCTGTACAATGTCAATTCAATACTTTTTTTTTTTTTTTTTTTTTTGGGGTGTCCAATGATATACTTTTATTAACAGTATGAACTGTGATGATCGTAAACTAAATGAACTAGTCAAAAAAAAAAAAAAAAAAACCTTTGTGTTTGCTGCTCTTGTGTCATTTTTTAATGAACTTGTTCAGTTTGAAAAAAAACAAAACATTTAACATATTCATACTTATTAGATTACATTGCTATATAAAAATGCTACAACTTAGGTAAATTATTAATTGTAAGAAGAATGGGTGTCAACGAAATTGCATGTGTTTGATTTCCCGATGCATCATGTTGCCGAGAACACACCACTGCCAACAAGCTTTCATGTTACAGTAGACATGCCAGACACTGTGAATGCAATGTGAGTCATCATCAACTTTTTTTTTCCTTTTACATTTTAACACCATGAAAATATGCCTTTAATAATTCACAAAGCACAGTAAGAATCATATTAGAACTGAAGATAATTGAACAATATTGAAGACATTTCATGCTATTCATAAAATGAAATGACAGCTATTTTGCCTCACCTTAAATGAAACACTTTAACAAGAATCAGACCAACAGACCATAGTATGCTGACAGTTATTAGATTGTAATAAGATTCACATCTGTGCATGTAATACTTGAGGAAAAAGAAAACTATAAAGTACAGAACACTATAGATTTTTTAAACTGAAAAAAATCTCATTAGTTTTTCCACATACGCTTTGAGATTCTAGATAATAAAAAAAAAAGGAAATATTAGACAAGACGGCTTTGTTATCAGACGGCATATTACTAAAGTGGAATGACTCCTATTTCCTTATAACAATTTTCTATATTTGGATTCCATATAATATATGGAATGTATTATAGACCTAACAGTATATTTAGGTCCATAAGTATTTGGACAGTGTTACAAAATTTGTAATTTTGACTCTGTATATCACCACAAGGAAATCAAGATGTGATTGAAATATGGGCATTCACCTATAATTTAGGGCTTTTACCAAAACTATTGCACTAACCTTTTTTTTATTATTATTATTTTTTTATTATTATTATTATTATTTTTTTGTGGGTCATGGATACCTTTGTCATTTACAGTCAGTGACAATCTGAAGTCTGAAACCTATGGACATTACCAAATGCTGAGCTTCCACCCTTGAGATGGGATCTTCATCAAGCCTTTACTGTGGTTGCTGCTTGTTTATGGGTTGTTCTGCCCTTGGTTTTGTCTTCAGTAAGTGAAAACCATGTTCAGTTGAGTTGACTGACTCAGCCATTTAAGAACATTCCATTTCTTTGCCTTGAAAAGTTCTCGGTTACTTTCACTGTATGTTTTGTGTCATTATCCATTTTTGCTGTGAAATGCCTTCCTATCAGTCAGTTATGCAGCATTTGACTGAATCTACGCTTCAAGTATAGCTAAGTACACTTGAATTTATCATGCTTCTTCTAGCAGCATTCATCATCAATAAACACCAGCAACCTGGTTCCACTGGAAGCCATACACACCCATTACTGCTATGGTTGACAGAAGATGTGTTATGCTTTTGATCACAAGACCTTCCTTTCCTTCTCCATGATCTTCATCATATTGGTATAAATTCATTTTGGTTTCATCTGTCCAAATAATCTTGTTCCAGAAATGGGCAAGCTTTTTAGCAAAATATAATTTGGCCTTTCAATAAATTGGTTATTTACATTCATAAAGGTGTGTGTTCATTCTAAACCTTAACAATCATAAGCCTACCCCCTTCAATAGTGTTCTTGAATTGGCTAGATATTGTAAACTGCTTTTTCTTCACCAAGGAAAAAAATCTATGAACATCAAGCTTAGTCGTCTTACATGGTCTTTTGGTGTTGCTGAGTTCAACAGTATATTACTTCTTTTTTTAAAATTAACCACATTGTTTACTTGGCCACTTCTAATGTTTCTGCTATTCTTCTGGTAAGTGTATCTATTTTTTCATCCCAATGATTCCTTTTAAAAATCCTCCTTACATGCCTTCCAAATACAAAACCTGGCATCAATTCCAGACTTTTTATCTCCTTTATAGTGGTGTACAGGGAGAAATTTACAAAAATGATTACACTGGCCAAATATTTATAGACTTATCTACACAGAGTATTTCCGATCAAGGTTTTGTTTGGTTATTAATAGCATTAGCCTAGAATTTGTTACAGAAAAAAATACAGCATGTGTTATCATTACAAAACAAACTGTCCTAGTACATAAAAGCTAAAAATATTCATTTAATCTTCTAAATTATATTGCTTTTTTATTACAAATGCACATTGCCATTATGGGTCAACTACATTGTATCCTCTTTTTGGTGTGCACTAGATACATGATAGAGGCTGCAGTGGCTAAACTGACATTTGTGATTACAAGATACCGTCCCTACGGTTGTGTCTGCACAGTAGTCTCCAACATACTGCAGCTCCTTTATCATCAAATGACTGCATTTACTCAAGAGAATACACCTGATTAATTTTAGCTATTTTAATGAGGTGTCATTTGGTACACTAGTTCTGTATCACCCCTCCAAACTGCCAGAGTGTACTGTTTAAAACCTGGATACTCCATTTAGCATGCTGAGTCATTTGATGACAGTGATGTTACTGACTGTCACCATGGTTCCTTTTTTCAACTTGCTGCCTATGCTGGGACCACTTGTAAAGTTTAAGCCTGTCCTGTGCTGCTTGTCTTCAGTTACAGCTAGAGTTTTTATTTTCTCTGAAGCTGTGATAGTCTCTATTGCTTGTTTGCTGCTTCTCCTGCTGTGGTAAGTGTAGCCATTCCTTATTTTTTCGGAGCACCATCTCTGAATTGCTTGCTGGAATTGCTGCTGCTAGCTTAGCTGGTTAACTTACAATTTGTGGTGTCTGACTGCATCCATTAAACTGCCCGTTTGGCTGTCCAGATGCTAATAGGATTGAAATGCTGCTCCCCTTGTTTTTCCTCACACAACACAAGTTCATAGTGCTAATAGGCAATAAGGTACCTCCTCCATTGGTGAATGCTGTCAGCTGTGATTTTGTATCTTGCCAGAAACAACTCACACACATCTTTTAGCCTGTGGAAGTCCACATTGACTGAAGCATGTAAAACAGCCCTATGTAGGTCGCCCTGTATCCCTGGGATGCTCCTTTGTCCTACAGCCAGAAAGGCCCTGGATAGGATCACAGGTTTTAGAACAAAAAACCCAGTAATATGTAACATCTAGACTGTTATAGCTAAAGGTCTGGCATACCACGAAGGCTATATCGAGTGTATGTGCATTTAGATCCATACTCGCATGTCCCCAAGAAGCACTCCGTCTTGCTGGGTCAGTTGCTAAGCGGCATTTCTCAATCAACAAAACCACACAAAGCCTACCAGTAAAAACTGGGAGCTGCAGGTGAGATGCTTCAACAGTCTTCCATATTGGACAATGACTACATCAGATCCCTGGGTCTTTATGACCTTTCTGGACGTGAACCAATTCCATTTCCACGATCAGACCCCAAAACCACCACTGCACAAACTGAATTTCTTCCTGGACAGAGGCACAATTAAGAGAGAAGCCCATGCTGTTCAAAACATTCAAACCATTATTAGAGAAACTAATAAATGTTGTTCAGTCATGTTTCCATTACACTGTCAAGGTTCTCCAATGTGTGATGATGACAAACTTCTCATACACATCTCAAATGCTAGTCACTCACATTGTTAGTTTCAGCAGAGATGATAGCATTCCTTGCAGCCTGACACATAACAGTCATCACAAAGCTCAATTAACATAAAAGCCAACATTTCTAATTCAACTTCTTCCAATAGAGAATTTTATACCTGCTGGCAATTATCACATCCTTGATGCCCTTAGTTCTGCTAGAACCAAGCTATTTACAGAGATGAGTCTTTATCCCATGTTTGGGAAAGTGGTTCCTGTCCCCATAGGTGTTATGGCAGAAGTAGGAAAAGTTTAAATAGCCTCAGATGGATTAGCAATCAAACCACAGAGTTCTACTTGAGGCCCAGTATGGCCATCAAAATCCTGGTTCCTGCTGTTACTCTTGCTAGTGAAAGGAATGCCCCAGCAGTTTCTATAAGGCAGACTTATTCTTACAGATGAAAAGAGAGGAGTGGCATTTTCAGCCAGACTGTTTGAATCTGGTCCATCTTGTTTCATCAGGGGTACTACTGAGAAGTTTACCCTACAGCTAACGGGACATAACCATATACCTTCTCTAGATTCTATATGATAAACATCCTTCTCCAACAGTGTGAATGCAGTATTTTTGAAAACATTTTCAAGTGGCTATAGATGAGTCATTGTGGTGTAGGTGTTAATATCAACATTGGCTGTAAGGAAAGGTGAAACAGAACACTAAATGTAATTGGTTCCCTAAGCCACAGTTGTACCTGTAAATGGTGTTCTACCAAGTTATACATTATCAATCAAAAGTTTGGACACAACTACTTCAGTTAGAATGGGTGGGTATGTTTAAACTTAAACTTTAGGTTTGCAAAACAAGACAGACGCTACAAAAAAAGGGTATTTTTATCAGCATCACTGTAATAAAAATAAGATTGCTAATGTTAGCATTAAGATACTCATTAATAAAAAATATTATTACGTGGTATAGTGGTTAGCATGTCCACCTCACAGCAAAAAGGTTTTGGGTTTGTGTCACAGGCTCAGCAATGGTGTCTCTGGGTGAAGTTTGCATGTTCTCCCATGATCGGGTTGGGTTTCCTCCGGGTACTTTGATTTTGTTACAGTGCAAAAACATGCACATTAGGCTAACTGACTGTTCCAAATTGTCCCTAGGTGATTGTGTGAATGTATGATTGTGTGTAGGCCCTGCGCTGGTATGGCGAGCTGTCCAGGGAGTGCCCTGCCTTAGCACAGAGTTGGTTGAAATAGGCTCCAGCCTCCCTGCGACCCTAGTAGAATTAAGCAGTTTGGCAAATGAGATCAGAAGAGAGAGTTTAAGAAGGTGGGTCCATCCATCCATTTGCTAAACCACTTTTATGGTCATTAGGAGTCTGGCACCTATCTCAGCTGACACTGTTTAAAAGTGGGCACACTCTGAACATCTCACCAGTCCATTGCAGGGCCAACGCACACACACAACCATTCACACACATCCACACCTAGGGCCAATTTGGAACAGCCAATTAGCGTAATGTGCATGATTAGGGATTGTGGGAGGAAAATGAAGAAAAAATAACACAAGAAAACCAAACCCTGGACCTTTGTGCTGTGAGGCGACGTACTAACCACTTTGTCAGCGTGCCACCCAATGCTATATCTTAAGACCTGATTTTTCTTCATACTGTAAGTATCACAAATACTAAACCACCTTTAAAGTCTCATAACAGACAAACAAACAGACAACAGAAAAAATACTAACCTCCTGGCTTATAATTGATATTAATCTCTAATAAATTCCAGATAAACATTTTTACTGTCCATGTCTGTGTACTTACAGTCATGTACCACTTATCCTCAAGGTCTAGTTTTTATCTTATCGGTTTAATCTGAATGAACTTGCACTTGGGAAGTGCACCCATCTTAAAAGAGCACAAGAGAGCATGAAAATGATGCTATGAGTGCTAAGATTTATGGCTTTCCTTTTTCTACCCAGAAAGATAAGCAAACATCCATCAATCTTGTCACAAGCCGAAGGAATATTTGACTTAGGATGAGTAGTTTTGCATCTGGCTTAGCAGCCAAATCAAATGACTGCTAATGTATTCTTTTCTCTGCAGAGAATTAAAAAACATAAAGTTTATCTATTTATGGCATAATAGGTATAAAACATCAAAATTTGCTGACAAGTTTTGGATTCATATCAATTGATTGGCTACATTTAAATGTTCAAATGTGTCAAAAAAAAAAAAAAAAAAAAAGCACATTGGGTAATGCCATGTAGCCCTGCCAACATGCTTTTTTCCCTGTTGTGTGTTCCATTTAGTAACCCAGCTGTCCTGAACATACTTATGTCCTTTAGAAAGGAAAACATTATTACAGTTGAATGGACTCCCCAGATTAGAAGATAATACATACAGCAATCTCTCTATATATTCTTATAGTCTGAAGAGATTATATAATGTACATTCTTCTCTTAAAATGAGACACATTTTTTTAAAACAATTCTTGCATTTCTGACAATTCCCCATAAAGTAAATATAAATATATTTTTTTTGTATCTTTTATCTTACCCTTTAACAGTATAGCTGTAAGATAAGAAAGTAATATTAGGAAACCACTCTGCACCTTCAGTGGCTCATAAAATGGGATAAGAATATAATACAATAAGATAATAACACATCTTTTATTTTTTAGACATACATTTAGTCAGTTAAGTCATCAACCAAAGTACTTTGAACTAAAATAAATATCATTATAGCTGCTGCACAATGGCCAAACCTGTTTGAATAACATTTAGCTAATTACACTTGAATCATAATTAACAATTATTTGATGTATCCCCAAAGCCTGTTTGAGTGAATGCTGCATAGAAATATGATGAAACACAAACTAAAATGATTATCGTTCTTTATTCTTACAAATTTTAACCATGACAGAGGCAGGTCAGGTAAGCACAGCATGGTTCGCGACACTATACGTTGATCTTATTTACTGATCACTCTCATACCCTATGGAACAGTATATAGGTGCCTTGTTAAAAGTCAGAATTATTGACTAGAAAGTTGAACTTTAAGTATATAAATAAATATAATTAGAAGATACCAGTCATCCTCCAGTCTTTTTCCATTAATAAGCAGTATAGATAATGGATGGATGGATGAATGGATGGATGATTGGACCAGATGAGAACAGATAAGATATAGAGCAATCCATTAAATGAAGTATATTCATTTACACCAACCTATGCTTTAGTTGCATTTACACATTTTATATTTGGTTTGGTTGGTTAGTTACATATATCTCATATGGCCAAGCCTACTGTCATTGACTACAGTGTATCGCAGTGGTTGTCTGCCACTCACTGACCAACTTAGTCATGTAGAGATGTTCAAAGTACATGCATTCTTTATTCAAGTAGATGTACTGATTCATCTTCTTCACTCAAGTAAAAGTACAGCCTGTGAAATATAGGCTCCGCAGTATGAAATTAATAAGTATTAATTTAAGAGGTAAGGGGTTATTCATTCATTCATCTTCTCCCTGAATTCAGGAGGCAGTGCTACAAAAAGAAAAAAAAAAAAAAATCACCACCCCTCAAATGCATTACAACTAAAGTAATGACCCTAGTAGTAGAAAGTACAGATACTTGTGTTTAACTGTATGGAGTAAAAGCAAAAAGCTGTCACAAAAAAAAAAAAAAAAAAAAAATAAATAAATCTGTAAAGTACAAATACTACAAAAATATACTTAAGTACAGTATTTAGATGAATATACTTTATCACTGTCCACCTCTGCACTCATTCCTATATA
>JAQMYF010000001.1:39566058-39579427 GCA_030014195.1 Neosilurus mollespiculum
ATTTTCATTGTTCATACGACAGTTGACAATAAAGATCTCTTTATCTTTATCTTTATTGTTGTTGTTTTTGTTGTTGTTGTTATTATTCTAGACCTGAACAACTAAAGAAACCCCAGATCATTACACTGCTTCCAGAAACCTGTTCAGTTACCACTATGCATGATGTTCTCATCCCTCTGGAACATGAGGAATCTGGACTTATCAGAACACATGACCTTTTCCTATTTCTCCATGGTCTGATCTTTACGCTCCCTCGCAGATCAAAGCCTTTCATTTTGATTAATCTCACTAACAATTGCTTTTCTTATGGGCACACAGTTTAGTTCCAATCCTGTGAGATTGAGCACATTGTGAGGAAATGTTTTAACTTTCACTTTTAAACATATCTGTGAGTCCTACTGTTGATTTTTTTAATGATTCACTTCACTGAAGAATTAAATGAACTCTGATCACAGTCAGTCAAGATTTATTTCAGATTTTTTCCCCCATTTCTTCTATTAATTTACAGCTCAGTACTAACCATTCAGGTTTTAATAATGCATCAGACATTTCCTAATCCAATTCCAGTAATTTCAGCAATCTCTTTAATTATTTTCTTTGCTTCATGCAGGCCAATAATATGACTCTTGTGAAACTCAGTAATTTTTTTTTTTTTCCAAGACCACAGGATCTTTCAACATGATTGTTTAAGAAATGAGAAGGTACTCACTGCATCACTTAAAAGCTTAAAAGTTTAAAAGTTAAAAGGTTAAAGGTTTTGTTGCCAGCTGAAACATATATTAATTATTATATACACTTTTTGTGCAGTGTATGTAGTTTTTCTTTGTTTGCAGTTTGAAGGAATATGAACCCATATGAATAATGCTTTTTGTAAACATGATAAACAACATGCTAACTAGCTGTTGTGCCCCAGGATGCACAAACACTTTGTTAAAAGTTTGGATATCCATTTTTTTCCAATTTCCAAAAGATAGCAGCAGAAAATTAAACTTGAAAAAGACTCTTAAGCGGCAATCCCTTAATGAGTCTCAAATTGCACTACTTGCTAACTTGTGTGCGTTATGGGGGATTATTTAAAAAAGCTACTGTATTTATAACAAAAGAACTAAAAACATAAATCAAAGGAACAGCATGATCAACTCTACTATCAATATTGCTTATGGGTCATGGTCTCATAAAAAGCTGGAGACAATACCAACAAGACTTCATGTGAGCAGCAGGATACACCCTGAAAAGGTTGCTAGTCTATTGTAGGTCTACACAGACACAAACAACCTTCACACCTTTGAGCAATTTAGAGTAGCCAGTTGACCAAATGTGCATGTCTTTGGATGGTGGGAGAAAACTGGAGTTCCCTGAGGAAACCCACGCAAGCACAGGCATAACATTCAAATATCGCCCGGAAAGTCCACTGGCAAAAATGTGAACCAAGCTTCTTGTCACTGTTAGGGGAGTGTGTCAACCGTGAGTCACCGTGACGTTCAGGCAAAAGTCATACTTATTTATTCAGTAAATAGGATTCCATATTAGTTCTTCACAATCCAGTTTTACCATCTCAGCACAGGTGAGTGTGAAATCTTTTAGAAGAATTTGTAATCTCATTATATGTTTGCCATCTACAGAATCTTCCATGCTGTGGGTAATAACATAATCAATGACAGTTAATAAATATTTCTGGGAAAGATTTATAAAGGTCACTGCAATCATATGAAGCAAGTCCATGAGGAATTATAAGTCAAACCAATTAACCATCAGTCAAAACTGCAGCCAATTAAAGCTAAAACAGTAGGGCGTGCTTAGTATGCACAAGTGGCTGTGTATATGTGCCTGGTGGGCACTTTAATGGCAAGCATATGTGAGGAATAAAAGCATAAGAGTGAAAGAGTTAAACACACACACACACACACACACACACACACACAAAACATCCGATAGATGATGTTACAGGTCCAAGCAGCACTACTCAATAGGTAATAAATAATAAATTCATGTTCATTACTTTAGATTTAATTTTACAGACTCTCCTTGTCACATTTTTGTATTTTTGTTTTTTTAAGCAGTTAATGGGTGGCATGGTGGTGTAGTGGTTAGCACGTCCACCTCACAGCAAGAAGGTCCTTGGTTTGCGTCCCAGGCTAGAACATTTCTGTGTGGATTTTCCATGTACTCCCTGTGCTTGCCTGGATTTCCTCTGGGTACTCCGGTTTCCTCCCATAGTCAAAATACATGCACATTAGGCTAATTGGCTGTTTAAAATTGCCCCTTAGATGTGAGTGTAAGTATGAATGGATGTGTGTGTTGTCTGGCAAGCTGTTCAGGGTGTAACCCCGCCTTCGCCCAGTGTCTGCTAGGATAGGCACCAGCCTCACTGTGACTCTAACAGAGGATCAAACAGTTTGGGAAATGATGATGACGATGATAATCTAGAGTGTATCAGTACACCAAACAAATTAACGCTAAGGCATTTTGCACCTAGGGTTTCAGTAGCCAGCAAAGCTACGTATTTGTATCCAGGTTGAATAGCCAGTGCAGCTATTTACACCCAGATGTAAGGTATAAATCACCATCCACACACAAAACAAGCAATAACTGTAAATAACAACCATGCTATTTACATCCTGACCTGAACACTAACCCGAGTGGTGTGTCGACAGTGTGTGCAACTATCAACCTGGGGATCGCAGTTTTGAATCCAAGTTGGCCGGGAGTCCAGCTAATTGGATAAGCTCTCACGGAAGGAAGTGATGGCATACGCTCGGTGCCCTGTCATTGGCGTCTGCAGGCTCACTCATGTGTGAGCTCAAAGCACTTTCCCTCAGAGTGTTTTAGGTCCCTTCTAAAACATCAGGCATCATCACACATGTATGCTTACACCTCTCCATGGTTGGTGGTGGTCGTATGTAATAGGGAGGCAAAACTTGACAGGTGGGAACTGTATATGACTACATTAGGGGAGAAAAATGGGGGGAAATAAATCCTTAACACTAACCTTTACAGACATGTTTTTCTTTAGTCAATTTTTAACATTCACGTATCTGGAAATAATAACTGTGAAGCTGTTCAGTTATTTACAATGGATTTAGTAGGGCCTTTGAGTCGGTTACATAGGCTTTTATTTGTATGAAAAATATTATACAACAGATATAAATGAATGAGCTGCCATTCATGCAGCTGGATGCAAGTTGATAAAGGTCAATAAAAAAGTCAACAAAATACTACTCAAGGCAGTGCTGGAGGACCATATTTGTTATAGTTTTGTACTATACCAAGCCTGCACTGTGCAAATATACCAATTATTCAATTATAATAGCCCCAGAGTAGAAGAACTCTCATATAGACCCCTGGTAAACATCTATGACCTTTCACACCAGCAAGATAGCAAGATTCTTAGCAAAACCTAATATATAGGGAACCACCCACTAAGTGGCATTATTCCTAATAAAAAAGAAACAAACTATAATTTTTGTATGAGCAGATGCTTCCATCCTAGAAATAATACTGAACGTTTCAAGACCACCTTTGTAAATAGACTTATGTTTAAATGTAACTTATTATAGGTTGGGTGGCACAGTAGAGCAGTGGTTAGCACATCTGTCCCACAGCAAGAAGGTCCTGGGTTCAAGTATTAAGATCAGACATTTCCGGGTGTTTTCCACGTGCTTGCATAGGTCTTCTCCGGGTACATCAGTTTCCTCCCACAGTCCAAAAACAGGCACATTAGACTAATTGGCTGTTCCAAACTGCCCCTAGGCATGAGTATGAATGATTGTGTGTGTTGGTCTGGATAGCTGTTCAGGATGTATCCTGCCTTCGCCCATTGTCAGTTGAGATAGGCTTCAGCCTCCCTGTGTTAAGAGGTTAAGAGGTTAGGCGAGTGAAAGATTGAATGAGTTATTACAGGTTTTTAAAATGCATTATTATTTTTATTATTATTACATTTTTATTTTATATTTTATATAACTGCCCTGCGATGACCTGGCGAGCTGTCCAGGGTGTACTCTGCCCTCGCCCAGAGTCGGCTGAGATGGGCACCAACCAATTTTCATTGCTTATATACATGACTTATTTAATTTTTTTTCCAGTTAAAATGATGTAAAAAGATGTAATCATTTATTTTATATGGTTCCTTTTATTCACCGGTTACGAATTGTGAGATTCGGTTCTCCTCAAAAAATGAGGTTTTAATATCAACACTGAGATGAACTAAAAAGTTTAATTCTCAGTCAAGGGGCAAAAAGAAAATAGAATGTTTTTTTATCATACTACTGAACTGGGATTGTGTTTGGAGCTGCAATGAACAATTATTTCCATTTTTAATTATGTATTTGATTATATTCATAAGTGATACATTATTTGGTCTATAAAATATTAGACAACAGCTTCAAAAGTGCTTAACCTCAAAGAGATTTTAAACCCAAATTTACGAATTCATATCCTATTCTTGCAATTTTATTTATATTATTTAACACCAGACAGGGCAGATGATTACATTTCAGATATCACTTGATGAAGTAACAGTGATGATAACCTTAAAGCACACCTAAAGACAAAGCATCACTCTCTTGGTAATACAATTTACTGATTATACTTACTCAGTCCCACTGTATCTGACATCACAGTGGCAGAAAAGATGACCTTTGACAGTCACAACCTTACATCTGAAGCCACTGGAGCAGAAGAGGAACCCTGTTCAAGTTGGAACATAAATGACAGCATAGTCATTAGAGCTGCAAATAGAGAGTACAACAAGAGACATTATTTACTGTATTGCTAAGAAGCTTAATGCTAAGATGCCAAGGCATATAAAATGTGCCCATGAAAATAAACATGCTATGGCTAAGGGGCTAAGCATAGTGTTAAGGAGACATAAGCTTAGCTGTGAACTTAAACCTGGAGCAGTTACCTCCAAATCAGGAAAGGGTCTACCTTAAACACAAGTAAACAACTGTGGAAAGTAATCAGCGCCCTGAATCGTAAACCAGTCTCAGAATAAAAAATGACCTCATCAGGACTTGTTGTACAATAGTAGGACAGGATTCAGCCAAGAATCAACAGAGAGAAGAGGGAAGACGAGAAAAATGAGAAGGTTGACTCACAGTGCTAGGAGAGTTACCACCTTAAAAAAAAAAAAAAGAACAACAGATGGTCTTATAAATCCAGAGAAATACATGGATGCTGTCAACACTGTCCAATTTACATGTGGATATGACAGTGAACGAAACAAATTTTGAAGTCCATCGTTAGCAAACACATTTGAGAATACCCTGGTTAAAGTAACCAAACTCTCAAAACCTCATAATTTAATCTCAAATAACAATGAGCCTAAAAGGAATTCCAGTGACTTTCTAGGTGTCCATCAGGAAACTTGGACTGGGTTGACCTCAGGTACAGCACTGAAGTTCTGGTAAGCAAAGTGGAACCTTCCCACACTCAAGCCTTTTTACCAAAACTTTCCAAAAGATACAAGTAGAGTTAAAGTAAACTGAACAGTTCACTCTAAAAGACCTTCTAAAAAGTCTGAATGGAGTTGGCTCATGGTGTGGATCTCTTTAACTGACACAGGGAAGAAAAGGTGGCATGAATGCCCTTTCCTCCATTTTCATTAAGAGATACTTCTGATCCAGATGAGTATGAGAACTGGTCACTCTCTGAAATAGAAAGAAAACTCTGTGGGTACTTCTTAAGGATTGTCATCTGGGAAAATGTGGTCACCCAGATCTCTGACTCCAAAAATTTTCTGTAAGAAATCCATGTTGAGTTCTGCTCTGAAAATTCTAAAAATAAATGGAGTTTTAAAAATAATTGTTATATGTTTGGAAAAACAGAAGCTGTGACACATTTCCAAGGTTCAGACTGCATTAATGGCTGACAAAGGTGTTTTGCAAATGGTTATGAGTCACTGACTGCAGATTCCAAGGGCATGGTACGACCCTTTCAACAGCACTGAAAATTACAGACACAAAGATGGAATAGCAGGCCAACTTTTCTTGACATTACAAAAGAATCCACTGTGAGTTCTGTTGACTCCTTTGCAGCATCTGGCAATGCACCAATATAAGTCAAATTATGTATGGCCACACACAGCTCCAACACCGTTATCAAATTTGCAGTCGACACCACCAACCAGCATCGGCTGCATTTCAGATGGAGATGAGTCTGCTTGCAGAGCAGAGGTGAGTGCCCTGACATCATGGTGCCAGGACAACCTGCTGCTCAACGTCAGAAAGACCAAGGAGCTCATTGTGGACAAAGTTTTTGGACTTTCTCATTTTGTCTTGTTTGAAGAAGTCTGTAATGTCAGTTTTATGGTTTGAGTTTGGATATTAAAGCTTGTTAATTTGCACTCGCTAGCACTAGTATATCTATCTCTAAGTTTCTGTATGGTCATATTCATGTTAATTGTATTAGTAGTCATCATTGACGGGCCGTTCATTTGGTGCCTGGGCCTTCAGTGGAGACTTAACGGACTTAATCTACCTCTTAATACCACCACTGTCACGTCACAATTATAGAAACCATCAGAAATATACAAAAACGCAATATAACAAGACCTGGCATTGCAGAGAGAGAGGCATTTCTCGTATTGAGGGTGAATACCATTATTACTAAAGCAAGAAACCTAGTTAACCGTTTATCTGCGAATGCATCGTCACCGATACGCATGAGTTACATTTCTGCTATTAACTTAAAGCATTACCTAACATCCACTGGCAATCACTGGTGGAAGCTGTCATTTAATTTGGCACTCTGCCAAATGTAACAAGCGTAATTGTAACAGCTTGATGATATATGAATCGACTGCCGTCAAGATTGCAGACGCAATGTCACACCATAGGGTTCTGTGTGCCATTGCCTGGGCAAGTTCATCGAGAATAAGGCCTGTATACCTGGCCAAGGTGTCAGGATAAGTGATAGGTCTGTTTCCCCTCCTTGGACAGGGTAGTCTCCATAATAGTATATCCGAGATCACCTGGTCTTGATTAAGGGTTCAGACAGCTCCAAACCTCTACACTACAACATCATCTGGAGAAGTTCAGAATCAACATTTATCTAATAACATGACAAAAACATAGAAATGTTTAATAAAATACATCATACTCTCCAGAGATGCTGATTATTTATAGACAAAATCCATCATCCTTTCTTTTCTTTGACCAACCAATCAGAGGACGGAAAAATGCTGACGTTATTGTGGGTTATTGTGGGTATAGCTGTGAGGCGAATTTGAAATCTGATTGGTTAAAGAAACAGCCCCATTGCTAATATAGTTTAAGTGACATCGGCCAGCACTACTGATTCTTAAGGCCCTGGGCAGATTAGATTGACAAAAAATCTAACATCCACATACACGTACTGGAAGCAGTGCAGCCAAGAGACACGCTATGAAATGAGGAAAACAGACTGTTGGGAATAAATTCATACAATTTCATGGATCAAATACTAGAATATAAGTTGTAAATGTAGGTCAGTGCTTCTGGCCTTGCTGGCCCTGACGGCCCATCACTGGTAGTCAGTATTTTTGTGACCCTATGTCTGGATTTAATGCATTTTTTTGGCCAGCATTGTTGTTGTTGCAGGTTTGTTTTTGTTTTTTTGATTGTGGGGTTTTTTTTGCTCAGATTTTTCCGCAGTTTTAGTAGCAGTGTGTTCCACAATGTTAATAACTGCCCCCAAAGACTGTCTTTGTGGGAAACCCTTCTATAATCAATTCATGAATCAATTAATCCCATATTCTAACAAGTTAATTCAGATCTATAATCTGTTTATTATTACTTTGTTCAAATCACTCATCAATACTCATTTGCCGAGCCGCTTAATCCTATTAGGGTTGTGCAGAGGCAGAAGTCTATCTCAGACACTGGGAAGAGGCAGAGTACCTGAACAGCTTGCCAGACCATCACAGAGCCAACATACACATACAACAATTCACACTCACACCTAGGGGCAATTTGCAGCAACAAATTTGATTAAGACATTTTTTGTTGTGAGGCAGATGGGCCAATCAATACTTCATCTTTATTCAAATCATCTCTACATAATTTAAATGAATGTTTTTGATCATTATCACCCTGATTCCCTAATCCACTTCTCAAAAAAAAAAAAAAAAAAAAAAAAAGAAATCCAATTGTTTTAGGTAAATTTGAATAAATTTTTGAGCACCGGGTATCTTGCTAAAAATACAGAGTTTTTATGATTATCTGTAGAACTATAAGCAGAGAAGACTCTTCCTCCTCTTTAGAGGAATGAAATGACCCCAACCCAAGAACCATCATGATCAGGTGATGTGACACCTTCAGAAGTTAGGGCTATAAGGCGTTCCTCCAAAGGTTAAATATTTTCACATCTTTTATATGTCAGAAAGATTATTTTTCACTTTTTTAGAGATGTATTGTCAGTGTATGAATTAATCCAGAAATGTGGTACTAGCAGTAATAGCAGTCACATGGGAACAAAAAAGAAACCTGGCACACTTTTGAATCACTGTCTGTTTGTAATTTTGTCCCTGATTTTTTTTTTCCTTCTGGAAACCATCACTTAGCCTTCTCTATTAAGCCTAAATCAACAGCTGTCAACAAAGTTACAGTTCTCACAGTCTGTTGTGCTGTTCATTAAACCAACCATTAACACAGCAGTAGCTGTATTCAACGTTTATCCCATGAGATAGCTAGTTTGATTATGAGTACAGCAAAAAATGACCTACATGTTTGTTTTTATTAATTTTGCCATTATTATATACCTTGATTTATAATTCTTCTGTCACCAAAATATTATACTGTAAAACAACCTGTAATTTATAGGTCCAGTAAATGTATGTTATGATTTATTTAAATAAAAACAGCTTTAACAAAATGTACAGATGTACAATTTATTTATTTATTTATTTTAAGTAGGAGGAATTCTTTTGAAAACTTAGGCAACATGATCATGTTTTAAAGTTCATTTTAGTTTATTAATTAAATGTGTGAAGCTGAACTCATTAAAAGTTGAATTCTATTTAATTGTGAGTTTTATATCTTGAAGTTGAATTAGTGGTCATTGTTGTACTGTCTTGTCATCATGGTAGTACTGAAATAGACTTTCCTTTACCAAAGGATGTACAATCTTCTAATTACCCAACAATAATATATTTTTGCTTAAATATTTTAATCGTGGTACATATACAGCTTCCCACTGCACAGGCAATGACTTTAATCTCAGCCTTTTCACATTCCAACACAGTAAATAAATGGCAAAAATGTATCAAAATCATATACTTGTACATGTTAACTTGGGCCTTGATTACATCATCATTTTGAGACTCAGTTTTCAAATAACTGCCCATAAAATCTTTTTATGAAATATTAGAGAAAGAAATATAAAGAGATAAAGAAATTATCAACCTAAGATTTTGCACACAGAAAGAAATAAATGTAAAAATTCTAATGAGATAAACTTTTAATAAGTGCTGTCTTCTCTTTTAATTTTTACTGACTACAGATGAGCAAATAAAAATTTGGGGATTAGGCCAACTAACCACACTTAGCCCATCTTTGTCTCTACATAAGACCATTCCAGAGAATCTTCATGACGACATCAATCAGTCACAAATAAATCATCAAAACTCTGATTGCTTTACTATACAGCCCTGCCTCCACACCTTCAACAAAAAGGTGGCACTGGAATCAGTTATAATAAGGATTAATGTAATACAGAAAATCCCTTGTCACTCCCAAAGCCTGCTTGCTTGGCCTTCAACATATCCTTTTTTGCCTTTACACGCAACCTTCGGCACCTGGTTCAGCTATTCACTCCAATGAATCATTCAGTGAAGGCAAAACCCTGGGAGCAGAAGAAGAAAGAGAACTTTGTGCCTACTGACTTTGTTAGAAAAACAACACTTCCAGCTGAAATATTTAAAACCTGCTTAAATAAGTAACTAAACTCTTTTACAGTACTGCCAGGGGACTGATTAGTGGTTAGCTGATGCTAGGTGGTTAATTGTGATATAAAAAATATCTGTACCTGTGCAAAATATAAAAAAATAGTTCTGACAGTAAAAAGTACATTTGTTGCTTTGACTTTTTTACTTATTTCATGTATTTGTATTAACTTAAATCACACTGATATTCCTATCAATCCGAGGAGTATTAATAAATCACACATGAATTCTGCTATGTTGTAAAAATGAGTGCACAAAGTTTACATTATTTTTAATCAGCTAAGCTAAACTAAATTTTAAAATTTAGACTGTTACTGATGTACTATTTATTAATTATACTTAGTTGTAACATTTTATGTGTGTATATAAATATACTGCAATATAATGTAATAATATATAATACAATTAGCTTTGTTTGTGAGGTCATTGTCACAAGGAGAATAACAAAGACAGGCTGGGGATGCAAATGTGGGCAAACTTTACGCCGAATGATCAGTTTGAACAAGTCTAAATCAGCAGTCAGAATTCAAGGTCAATACACAAGCAGAGGGTCAGGTGAATAGCAAACAGCTATTTGAGATGTAATCCAAACTTGTGTCTTTGCAAACAATTACAGACAAGGAGTCCACACTCGGATTACTGATCCCAAGGTCGGGGGTTCAAGCCCCACTATCACCGAGTTGTCACTGCTTTCCCCTCAGTGCAGCTAACTGGGCTATCAAAGGCCTGCCATTTCTCTCATTGCCTGTGGTGAGAGGCATATAAAAGAACCATTGCTGTTGTTCAAAAAGAGTAGGCCACTGGATTGCCGTCAGCGTGTTTCTGCCCTGCAATGGCCTGGCGAGCTGTCCAGTGTGTACTCTGCCCTCACCCAGAGTTTGCTGAGATGGGTGCCAGCGTCCAGGTGACCCTAATTAGGATTAAGCAGTTCAGAATATTATTGAATGAATGAGTCCACACTCACAAAGCAGGGATGTTAGCAAAACGTGAGTCAAAACCCGGGGTGCATTCAGTGATGCTACCTTTATGTGATGTTAGCCAAATGACTTTAAGATAGCTAGCCAGTAGCAGATAAACTGGCAGACATACAGTACAAGTAATGCTGCATTCATGTGCTTGAGATTACAAGTTAAAGAGATGGTCACTTGCACATCCAGCTCACTCACTTCCCATTCTGCACCCAGAATGCTTTGGGCTACTTTCATAGTTTTTGTTGAAAAGTATGTTGTTTACCTGATTGCGGTGCTAGCCCATATTCTAATTCTTATTCTAGAATCAACATGTTCTCTATGACAAACATCTATTCACACTCACACCTAAAAATCTGGGATTTGGAATAACCAATTATCCAAATATTCTTGTCTTTGGACTGTGACCAGGTACAGAGCACCTGGAGTAAACCCACACAACCACTGGGAGAACATGCAGACTTCACAAAGAAATAACCTTTTCTGACCACTTGACTCAAACCCAGGACCTTCATGCTGTGAGGCAAGATTGCTAACCACTACGTCACTGTGTTTTTTAAACTTTTCCAATGCATTCAATACCATCAGGCCGACCCTCCTGGGAGAAAAGCTGACAGCGATGCCAGTGGATGCCTCTCTTGTGTCCTGGATTGTGGACTACCTGACTGGAAGACCACGGTATGTGCACTTGCAGCACTCATGTCGGACATGGTGGTCAGCAACACCGGAGCGCCACAAGGGACTGTCCTCTCCCCTTCACTCTTCATCCTCTACACAACAGACTTCAGCTACTGCACAGAGACCTGCCACCTTCAGAAGTTTTTTGATGACTGCATGTATCAGTGGAGGTGGGGAGACGGAATATCGGGCTGCTGTGGATTCCTTTTTAACATGGTGTGAGCAGAATTATCTGCAGCTTAATGTGACAAAGACGAAGGAACTGATTATGGATTTTAGGAGATCCACACCAGTACCCCTGTTTCCCTCCAGGGAGTCAATGTGAAAATGGTGGGGAATTGCAAATACCTTGCAGTTCATATTGACAATAAACCTGACTGGGTTAAAAACACTACTACACTCTACAAGAAAGACCAGAACCGTCTCTATTTTTTGAGGCGGCTAAGGTCGTTTAACATCCTCCGAACACTGCTCAGAATGTTCTATGAGTCTGTTGTGGCCAGAGCTGTGTATGTTGTTGCATGCTGGGGCAGCAGGCTGAGGGTTGCAGATGGCAACAGTCTCAACAAACTGATCTGCAAGGCCAGTAACGTTGTGGGGATGGAGCTGAACTCTCTGACGGTAGTGTTGGAAAGGCAAATGTTGTCCAAAATAAGAACAATACTGGACAATACCTCCCACCCACTTTACAACCTGCTGACCAGTCACAGGAGCATGTTCAGTGAGAGACTGATACCACCTAAATGCACCACTGAAGAACACTGGAAATCATTCCTAGCTGTGGCCATTAGATTGTACAACTCCACCATATAGCAACAACATCCACTGTTATACATTTGCATTTTGCACTACATTTACATTCTCCTATTAATAATACTGCACATATTACACATTGACAGTGTTCATTCTGTATTTGTTTATATAGATATTTGTAGCTTCTAATTTTAGATTAATAACACACACACACACACACACACACACACACACACACACACACACACACACACACAGTCTCATTTCCATAACTTGTGGGGACAATACATAGACTTGCATTAATAGAAAGAAAGATATTTGTAATTTTCTATTTTAGACTTTTTATCTTTATTCCATAATTGGAATGGAGCAACTGTGTGCACACAATGTCCTCCAGGATCAATAAAGTGTTCCTATTTTGATGAAGGTAGCATCATTTTCATTTTGACTTAAACTAATTGTATGAATTCTAGAAGGTTGCAATTCTAAAATACTTGCACTATTTTGGATTACCTGAGCACCATAACTTTCAGTTCAATGTTAAAATTATTTCTATTTGTAAGAAGAAGACAAAAAGCCTTTTTCAATGATTGCTTAGAAATCTAAAGAGCTTGTGCTTACGGCAGAAGTGAGAGGAGGTTGCACCACACTGTACACAATGTTTTTGAGAAACAAGGCGTTCAATAAACACTTTTTAGCAAACAAAATGTAAGCAAACATTGCGTAACAAAAAAGCTGCCTGAACTCAGACCTGAACAATAAAAACAAAGAGCTATGCAATTACTAACAAAGTAATAGTACAAACTGCATCACAAAGTCAGTGTCTGTGTGTGGTTCAATTAAAGTCTCTGTAGTGCCGATGGTGGTAATGAGAGACAGGTGCGTGTGTATACAAAAAAGAGAAGCTTAGCATGTGAGCATTTGGGAGTTCTAGTCAGTGTCATATCTGAATGCTATGCGAGCTCATGGGAGTTTGTGTGTGTGTGTGTGTGTGTGTGTGTGTGTGTGTGTGTGTGTGTGTGTGTGTGTGTGTGTGTGTGGGCGCGCGCGC
>JAQMYF010000001.1:39613052-39631541 GCA_030014195.1 Neosilurus mollespiculum
GTTTATTTGTAAATTTTGAGTTTGTTTATTATTCTCACTTTAACAGGTGAAAATAAACAAGTGAGATGGGAAAATCTCTGTTTTTCATTTAGTTGCATAATAATTCTGCACACTAATAGTTGCCTTATAATGGTGTACATATAGATATTCTCTTAAGAAAGCCAAAACTTCACTTTTACTACTTAAATGTATACACAAAAATACAACTTGCCTAATAATTGTGCACACAGTGTACAACCTTTGACACATTTACTCACGGGGAGGAAATATGTAAGCAACTGTGTCAATCTGTACAAATAACATTTCACTTATATCCAGTTATGTAGATGATAGTCTAATAAATTTGTTGAGATGTAGTACATATTCATATTAGCTAACAACCTGTTTTTGTAGTGCTCCAAATACTTTTCTGAAAGGCAGCAATGCTGAATGGTACACATTGCAAATTCAGCCCAGCAGTATGCAATTTCGTTACCAGAATTGTCTATTGAAGAAGTGAGTAGTCCGGTCCAATTAAATTCAACAACTCAACCCCCAGACACTAAGGAAACAAAACCAGTTAATCTCAGGAGCCGGCTGAGCAATTTAAAGACTACAGCATATTACAATGTAATCGTCTTCCCCAGAGTTCTTTAGTCAATAAAAGAATCTCTTGACTTGAGGAATTAAAAAATATGAAAACTTACAAAAACAAGAAGACATTAACAATCGACTTCACCGCACCCACCCACCCACTCACAACTGTGGTGCAGTTCATCATTTACAAAAGTATTTATTTGTTTGTATTACTTACAGTATGTGAGGTTGAGAAAAACTCATTCACTTGAAAGTGATAATCAGTCTACTTCAAATTTGTGAAGTATGTTCATTTATTCATAAATTTAAGAATGTGATCCGAGTGGCATGGTGGCATAGTGATTAGCACGTCCGCATTACAGAAAGAAGGTCCCAGGTTCAAGTCCCAGATTTGACGTGGGCTTTTCTGTGTGAGGTTTGCATGTTCTCCCCGGGCTTGTGTGGGTTTCCACTGGTTACACCAGTTACTTCTCACAGTTCAAAGACATGCATCTTGGGCTAACTGGCTGTTCCAATTTCCCCTTGGTGTAAGTGTGTATTTAAATGGTTGTGTTTGCGCTCTGGTCCTCTGATAGACTCGTGAGTTGTTCAGGGTGTGCACCTTGCCCAAAATTGGATGAGATTGGATCCAGCCTCCCTGCAACCCTAGTAGGATTAAACTGTTCTGCAAATGAAAAAAAAAATGTTCATTTTTATATTTTGCTTCTTCACATACCTTCAGCATATGAAAAAAAGCCACCCTATACTGCCAAAGACTTGAAATGAGATACAGCTCTAACCCTGTAAACAATTTATGGGAGCCTGGGGAATAAAGGATTTCAATTTTGCTTTGTCTATAACTGTCAACTGTCTCTTGACATGCAATTAAAAAAGATAAAACAGAAAGATCAAAAGTCAGCAAGGCACTAGCGCATTAATTTCTTCAGCTAATAAGTAACCAGCACAATCAATATCACACTGTTTGGTCCTGTCGAACTTGCTGCATACAGGGTAAGTGATTACTTCCTCTAATTACACATACAGAATTCCACATCAAAACACCATCTCTTTTTTCTATTTTAACCATGCATTTTCAGATGTTTCAGCGAATGGAAAACAAACACCTCATGCAAATCCTACTACAAGTTTATTTCTATTATGAAATAATTGTACACAGTAGTGGTTATATAATTCAGTATTAAGAAGTAACAGATCTCAGTCTCTAGACACTGAAAACTCACTGACAGGTAGACAGTTTGCTCTGTTTATTCACTTTCCTCACAGCTTTTACTCACTGCTCCCAGCTCGATCTCTCTCTGGTTAACAGCCTCTCTATGTGATGCACACAAAAAGAACACACACTATTAAGTGCAGACAAAAAAAAAAACACAAGTGAAACTCATCAAGTTACCTGCTAGATTTGCCTAGACTCTTCTCCACCTGTAGAGGGCGCTCAATCACAGCCTCACTGAAACAGCAATAAAGTATTTCGCTTCCCTGGAACAATGAGGTAACACTGTGCTCCCAAACTTGCAGCATGCCAAGGTTGGATTGGGAGATCTTGAGTATCCCTGCAAAATCCCTTAGTCCTCACCCTCAGTGAACACTTTGGGATCAACTGGAGCACCGAATGCACACATCAGTGCCAAATCTCACAGGGTCTCCCATGGTACTTGACTGGGAGAAGCTACTCTCTGCCCTTAACTGACACTAGTTACTGTACAACACCTTACTTTTGTATGAAACATGCTTTGCATAGCATAGTGTATGCACTGAATTGGATACAGCAGATTTTTCAGGACTTAATCTTTCTTAAAAAATCTTTTTTTAATCGGTCCAACCATGTCTCAAGACCTCTCATCCATGAGCCTAAAACCCTGGCAATTACATAATTAAACTCCCTTAATTGTGATTTGAGTTCAAGATGCAACAGCATTTTTCTAAATGTTCTACTTGCAGTGCAATGCAGTATTTATACAGGACCTCTTTGTATACAATGCAAATGTGTCTTATAATCCAACATAAGTTTTATGACAGCTCAAGAACAATGACAGCTGTGTTTAAATGTTATACCAGTTTTCTTGGCACTTCTGTTTCTGATTTGAAATTATAGTGGCAAAGTGTGAACTGTATTCTTTGTTTTTTTATGCCTCTGTTCCGGAGATTGCCTGAGCCAGCATTATTTTGGCAATATTTTCGGGCTGTCCATCCCACCGATTCTGAGCATGATATCTTGATAATGCTTTAAGGGATTTTCTTCAAACTTTGTACAAATATCTGGCTAGACTAAAGGATGTGCAGATTTTATTTTAAAGGTCAAAGGTCAAGAATAATTCAGCTTCATCTAATCCATTCTTGTGAACATGGAATCTCAAATATGCTTCAAGTGAGTGTCTTGCATTTATGTCTACTCTGATTCAAGCATGAGCAGATAAGTTTTTAGTGGGTCATAGGTAAGGTGGAGGCTTAGAGCTGCCTCATGTTCATTCTCTGCTTGCGAAGGCACACTCCAGGAATAGCTTGAGAAAGTTTTTACAAATTTGGTTCAAACATCAACTTGGACTCAAGGATGAACTGATTAAAATTGGAGGTCAAATGTGAAGGTCATTGCGGATTCATCTCTTCCTTTAGAGCTCTAATTCTGAACACACACCCCACCCCCTCGTTCTGAGATAAGTTGATCCAAAATACTTGCTCCACATCTTCAAAACACGTGCTGGCAGGATGAAGTGCAGCCAAAAATATTGTACCCACTGTAAAGCGGTAGTACTCTGTAACATCAATTGGAAGTGAACACTCATTCCTTCTCATCATGAAATATTAAGAGCATTCAAAGTAAAACCTTGGCAGGGCCATTTTCTGATAAAATCTTATGCTTGTTACAAAACTCTCGAAACAGCAAAAACTTGTATTTTAGAGTGTAATGTCAAATGCCAGGAGATGTTAAAGGAAAAAGGAAAAATGGATAGCAACACACTCTTCAGTGTTGCTGAGGACTTTGAAGGTGAAACTATGCTTGTTCTTAAAAAAGAATATGTATTTGAAAACTCTCAGTGTTACTGTTCATTTTAATTAAAAAAGAAAATTCACAAGGAAACGCAACATGGGGAGAACATGCTCCACACCGAAAAAAGCCCAAGCCCGGGAATCAAACCAGGCCTTCTTGCTGTGAGGTGGACGTGCTAACCATTGTGCCATCGTGCCGCCCCATTATAAACAATTAGCAGCCATTTTGTTAACCTTAAACTTGACCTACAATGACCTTTTCATAAATTGACAAGTAAAAAAAATAGCAGCTATGTAATTATAATAATTTGTTACTCCCCTATGTCCTAACAAACTGTTATTGTTCTATAGTGGTGCTGGCTGAACTTTAATTTTCCAAGACACTGAAGAATCCTGGGTCACTCAGTTTATCTTTAATGTGTTGAAAAAATGTTTCATATTCGTGAGACCTCATCACAGTCCGCTAGCTTAACTAATGGGATGTGCTTCTGTATTTCTCTGTATTTTTTTATATTGAAACTTGGGTACTGCTCACTTCTGTGGAAATATTTATTGTTAATAATATGACCAGTGTGCTGTGAGTTCAGAGCATATCCACTGTTTTAGTTAGCTAAAATGGTGTTTATTGAACACTTCCTGAATATGCGCTGTGCTGCATGCGGATTGCTTTATGGTACTGCACCTGGTGCCATTGTCACGTCAACACTGAAAATGGAATGGAACTATACTTCTGGACTACACTTCCCAGCATGCATCAGTCATGCTCAATCACATGAGTCACATTATTTCAGTTCCTGTTCTTTCTCAAGCCTTTGTATCATTTTCAGCACGTGCTGTTTTGTTTTACCGCATGTATTGTTTTGTTCATAGTTATGCTTCCAGTTTGCATGTTTAATTTATTAAAACATTCTGCATTTGTGTCAACCTCTAACCTTTGCAGACAAGACTGCAAGTTTTTGTTTATTTATTTTTAAATTAAGCTCAGTTATCAAGCCATTCATAAGGGTTACAAAGAAAGCTGGAACCAATCAATGAGCTGACTCTGAGACAGTCATTCTCAAGGGCACTCACCAGTCACAGTCACTGTCTGTCTGTCCATCCAGGCCATTCTTGTGAATCTGATAACTTAAGAACACTCGGAGGGATTTTCTTCAATCTTTACACAAATGTCCAGTTTGACTCAAGGATGAGCTGATTAGAGTTTTAAAGTCAAATGTCAAGGTCACTGTGGCTTCATGTGGGCCATTGTTATGAATGCAGAATTTAGAGAATTCTTAGATTTATTCTATGCAACAATTTGACATCCATACAAATCACGTGTTCTGTAATCCAATGTTTACTACAAAACAAGCTCCGGAACCATTCCAAAACTATCACGGAAAAACAACCTAGCTACAGGGTATTATGTAAACTATTGTGAGTCCACATGCTGTGAGTTGAAATGCACCTTGATGTATTATATAAGAATCTGAAAATGTATTGGTTATTGCTTTATTTGACTGGGTTGAGATCTGGTGTCCATAAAAGTCACAGCACAAGATTTACAAGATTTACATAATCTTAATTTAAATACCTATTAGTCCTTTAAGTGAGCTCTTGCACCCTGTGAATGCAAGGCCATCATTTTAATTGAAATGTTTTATTCATTCATTTGCCGAAACACTTGATCTTACTAGGTTCGCTGGGAGGCTAAATCTCAGACAACTGTTGGTGAAGGCAAGGTACACCCTTAACAGCAGGCCAGTCCATCACAAGCAACCATTTACACTCACACCAAGGGGTAATTTAGAACAGCCAATTAGGCTAATGTGCATGTTTTTGGACTGTGAAATGAAACCAAAATTCCCAGAGGAAACCTACACAAACACAGGGAAAAATATGCAAACTCCACACAGTGATGCTTTCACCGAGCCAGGACTCGAACCCAGGAGCTTTTTGCTGTGAAGAGGACATGCTAACCACTACACCACCATGTCACCACCTTTTTCAACATAGGAAAAAGATATTCAATTAGAATAAGTTTATAGATTAGCGGTGTCTTCCTTTGAAGGCAGATTGCATGTGGGCAGTGGGTTTAAAGGACTATTTGAGACCCATCAATAATAATAATTTTAATGGTAATTATAATCAGACAGTGATATAAATAAGCTTGTTTGCTTTGCTTTTGAAAGTCTTGTAAAAACAAAGTTTGCAAGAAAAAAGTGTATTGCCAAGACTGTGAAATGGCATTGTGCCCAGGGTGTTTTGAAGATTTCCATACTCTTTGAAAAATTATACATGTGTTACAGACAACAATTTGCATTCAGTTCAACTTCATTCCTTCTCATTTTACAGTGAAAGTAAAATTCAACAGCATCACCTAAAATATCATAGACATTCTAGCATTCGTTCATTTTCTGAACAGCTTAATCCTAATTAGGGTCACGGGGGGTCTGGCAACCTTTTCAACCGACATGGACATTCTAATAGAATCTATTCCTGGGCTCAGTGAGGGCGTTTCGGTGTGGAGTTTTGCATGTCATCTTCGTCCTTGCAGGGGTTTTCCTCCCACAGTCCAAGGACATGCACGTTAGGTTAACTGGCTGTTCCAAGTTGCCCCTAGGTGTTAATGTGAATGGTTGTGTGAGTGTTGGCCCTGCAGTGGATTACGAGCTGTTCAGCGTGTACCCCACCTTGCCCAGAGTCGGCTGAGATAGGCTCCAGCCTCCCCATAACAATAGTAGAATTAACCAGTAAATTAATTTATTGAATAAATAAAAGATTACAGAATGTCACACATTGTACTTTTGTACTTTTTTTTTTTTTTATTATATCTATTAAAATTAAATGTGTTATATGTTTGGTAAAGGGGTGACATGGTTGTCCTGCGATGCCCTGGCGTGTATTCTGCCCTTGCCCAGTGTCGGCTGAGATGGGCACCAGCCTCCCCGCGACCCTAATTAGTATTAAGCAGTTCAGAAAATTAATGAATGAATAAATGACATGGTTGAACCTCGGATTCAGGAGGAACAATTTGGTTTTCATCCCGGCCGCAGCACTCTTGACCAGCTCTACACACTTTACAGGATCCTGGAGGTGACATGGGAGTTTGCCCAACCTGTCCACACGTGCTTTATGGACTTGAAAAAGGCTTTCAGCTGTGTCCCTCAGACTATCTTGTGGGGGTGTGTTCCGGGAATATGGAATACCGGACACGTTGCTAGGGGCCGTTTAGTCTCTGTATTGCCAGAGCCAGAGCTTGGTCCGCATTGTTAACAACATGTCGAATTCGTTTCCAGTGGGGGTTGGACTTCGTCACCGGTTCTGTTCATAATTTTTATGGATAGAATTTCTAGGCACAGTCAAGGTGTACAGGGGTTCTGGTTTGGTAGCCATAGGATCTCGTCTCTGCTTTTTGCAGATGATGCTGTCCTTTTGGCTTCATCGAGCCAGGACCTTCAGCTCTTGCTGGAGCGAATCGCAGCAGAGTGTGAAGCCGCCGAGGTGAGAATCAGCACCTCCAGGTCCGAGGCCATGAAAAGGGTGGAATGCAGCCTTTGGGTCTAAAATAAGGTCCTGCCCCAAGTGGAGAATTTCTAGTATTTCAGGATCTTGTTCACGAGTGAGGGAAGGATGGAGCAGGAGATTGGCAGGCGGATTGGTGCAGCCTCTGCTGTAAAGCGAAGCTTGTACTGGTCCGTCGTGGTGAAGAGGGAACTGAGCCAGAAGGCAAAGCTCTCAATTTACCAGTCGATTTACGTTCCTACCCTCACCTATGGTCACGAGCTTTGGGTAGTGACCAAAAGAACGAGATCGTAAATACAAGCGGCTGAAACGAGCTTCCTTCACAGGGTGGCAGGGCTCTCCCTTAGAGACAGGGTGAGAAGTTCTGTCATCCGGGAGAAGCTCGGAGTAGAACCGCTGCTCCTTCAAGTTGAGGTGGCTCGGGCATCTGATTAGAATGCCTCCTGAACACCTCCCTGGTGTGGTGCTTCGGGCATGTCCAACTGGGAAGAGACCTCGGGGCCGACCCAGAACACGCTGAAGGGACTACGTCCCTTGGCTGGTCTGGGAACACCTTGGCGTCCCCCCCGGAAGAGCTGGAGGAGGTGGCTGGGGAGAGGGACGTCTGGACCTCACTGCTTAGGCTGCTGCCCACGTGGCCCGACCCTGGAACAAGTGGAAGAAGATGAATGAATGAATGAATGAATCACATGGTTGTGTAGTGGTTAATAATAATGAACAACCATGTTTGCATTTAATTACCCTTTCAATCTGTCTGTATATGGTTCACTCAGTTTCTATTCTGTGACCTTCTGAGCATATATAAGCAATGGGACATCATAATCTGCTGCTGATGATGATGACATTCATCCTTCAGAGTCGAAGATGACCATGTCTTCAACATCAGGTGGAAGACATGTGCCTGTGAGTGCGGAGGTGAATGATTAGGCCAATCTAGGCCCGGAAGGTTTGCCCACATGTGTGACACGTGGGTGGGTGCTGCAGTAGAGGTAGCTCAAGTGTTTCACATGGAGCGTTTCCTCTCTGCTTCAACATTGCATCTTTTCTCTGCAGTACGTGTGCCTGTAGTGAGCTTGTTTCACCAGGCTGGGCAATCCAGGGCAAGTAACTCTATAAAGTGGTAGTGACCCCAGCACTATCAGTTTCAACTCATGCATGTGTGGCCGGAGGTTGTTTTTCTCCTGGCCACTATATGGCACTGCCAGTCTTGCCAATTACCTTGATTAGTGGGCGGCGCTGCGGGGTCCTTGGACGTGTTTGTGGATGTGTTTTGCCAGCCGGCATCTCTTCCTTCCATCTCCTGTGGTGGCTGTGATTTGGCATAGCTAAGCCTTTTGTCTTGGCGTGTTGTTGGTGATGGCTAGTCTTTTGCCTACAGCATGGCTAGCTGTTGAGGCGGGGAAATCAACTGCTCTGTGGACGTGGTACGCGCTGCTACGAGTCCGCTCTGGTATGATGGTTGCTTTTATTTATTTCCTTCTCCTCAGCTTCCATCTGACTATGGTTCATGTTGTAGATCACGGTACACTTGTGCCAAGGCATTTCAGACTCTCCTTTACACACTTTCCGGGGCTGCGCCCATGCCAACAGAGTGGTGCGTATTAATTATTTTTGTTGTTTTAATGTCTTAATTTCTTTTTAATGAATCTCCTTTGCCTCTTTTAGAGGCGGCAGATCTTGGGCTGCTTTGCACCACCACTCCTGGAGGACTGCTGCTGTTTTGGCTCTGTGGAGCTTTATGCTCTGTCTGTTCAGCTTCCATTCTGCTCTGTTCCATTCAGATGTGAGCTTGTTGGACGAACAGGCCGCTGCATGAACCGCATCGACTTTGCTTGGCTGCCAAAGCATGGACTAATTGGCCAAGCAGGCGTGTGCTGTGTTAAATAAAGTTTCTGTGTTTTTATTAGTTTGTTAATTTAGTTGTATGATTTTGTATTGGCTTTTTATTTTCTGTTGCATGTGCTTAATTTTGCGTGTTATTTGGTTTCAAAATGTGTTGCACTGTGGTTGTTTGTAATTGTGTTCTCCTTTCTTGTCAGGTGCTGTGGGCCCAGGGCGGCAGTCCAGTCCTTGGTGGTGGTTCATGACTTTTCTCTTTCTGCTGTGTGTGTGAGTGTGTGTGATACCACAGGTGATTAGAGTGACGCCCCCTTCTTCCTTTTAGTGATTGGTCCTGCCGCATGGTAACCCCGCGCCCTGATGTGATTACCCTGCTTACAGTGTTAACTTAGTTTTTGAACTTGTGTGTTTGTTTGTTTTGTTTTATTTTTTTTTGTTTGTTTGTTTTTTTGGTATATAAAAATTACATATTTTTATATTGTACCATGTCTCTGGCCCGTGGTATATTTTAAGAATCTGATTGTATGGTGAACGGGGCTGCTTTGCACCAACAGTCCTTCGGTGGCATAGCTGGGTGCCTTTTTTTGCCGTGTACTGCTGCCCAGTTCTATTACACATGCACAGTATGCATTAAAACCATCTTTACGTACTTCCTCAAAAACCACAAGATGTTCAGTCAATATATGACCCAAATAAATGCAGTGGGAGCTTATAATACTCTGAAATGATCTTCAGTAAAGGTGATACACCTTCTTCAAAATGCCCTAACACTATGTTCTGCTGTGTTGATGCCAGTTATTCCCTTCATTATATGTTGAATGTCAACATTCACCTGTCCTTGGCAGCCCATTTGTATGTGCCTTTCACCGCTCTGTAATAGGGCAAAGAAGGGAACCATGAACATTGAGGTGAAGCTCCTACTAATTATTTGCACATCAAATAGCAAGTATTGAGTGCACCATGCATTTGGTGAGGTCGCTAGACAGTAATCGTTAAAACTCTCAGGATGATTAATTGGTAACTGGATAAGACATATATCGCCCCATGGCAAAAAAACAAAACAAAACAAAACAACAACAACAAAAAAAAACTAAACAAACATGGTAAAGGAGTTCCCAAGTCCATACCACACCACAACAAATCCAATATCCAATCCATCTTCTCTCACAGACACTGGTTTGCATTCCTTCCATGAAATAAATCTCATTTAATCCTTGAAGAAATAATATTATACACTTTTTAAACTTCAGAACTAATATTTTGAGTGAAAAAGTAAAACTTTGTGCTCAGGTAAGTCCATGAAGTTTGCTAATAAGGAAATCAGTCTTTACATAATGAGAGACTCAAATAAGGCTCTTAATTGCCATGTGCCAGGCTCATGGTGTTTCATCTATATAAAATGTGCTGCACCTACAACGTCAGTGTTATGATTCTCACTCATACACAAAAATAGCCATTCATCACCTCCCTCTCAGCCAAAGCCATTTGACTGTTAAACATACCCTTCATCACCACTGGCAGGCCTATTACCACACTGACTAAAGCAGGGTATCTCGGTATAGCAGCTCTGGAGGGAGAGCTGGAGGTTTGAGAAGACAGAGTGGGAAAGGGATGAAAGGGCTTGTGCTGTCTATGTATAAAATGGACAGCATATGTGTGCAGAGCTGGCAAAGTTCATCAACAGCTGGACTAGAGGCACTGCCAGAATTCATATCCATCTGTCTTGCATCCTGGCTCTTACATCATTTCAGATTTAATTAGATGATAATTTACCTTTGAATATATGCTTTTAGGTAGCCTAGAGATCACTTTAATGTTGTTAAAACCCAGCCAAGACAGACAGCTGTTTACACCTGGTATTTTTGTGAGTTTTGAATGCATCACCACTCACCACTTGTGACCGCAGTTCTTCAGAAGTCCAAATCTTACAAAATCATTCCAATATCATATCATTCATGTTCTAAACCGCTTAACCCTAATTAGGGTCACGAGGAGGCTGGCGCCCATCTCAGCCAACTCCAGAGTACACCCTGGACCACACCGACGGCTATGCAGCCTACTCTTGACGAAAATCAGCAATGGTTCTTTTACATGCCTCTCACCACAGACATTGAGAGACATGGCCAGCCTTTGATAACCCAGTTAGCTGCATTGAGGGGACAGCAATGACAACCCGTTGATAGTGGGGCTTGAACCCCCAACCTTGGGATCAGTAATCCAGCACCCTACCACCGGGCCATCACTTTACGTACCTTAACATTAAAACCACCATTAAAACAACATGCCTAATCTTATGTAGGTACCAATTACGCCAGCAGTACAAATGGGTACCAATAAAAATACTGTGGGGATAAGCTCTGGTCTGATAAGCCAGTAGGCTTGGGTGTAAAAGCCCAATAGACTTTACATATACCTTTTCACCCCTTACACTGCTGAAACAGCTCTGATTCACTGAGACATGGAGTCCACAAGACCTCTGAAGGTGTGAGATCTGAAGGCTGAAGGCTCAGATGCTAGATCGAATGGAGATCTGGGGAATTTGGAGGCCAACTGAACCTTAAACTCTTTGTCATGTTCCTTAAATCAATCCTGAACAATTTTTGCAGTTTTGTAACATTGTTTATGTAGGTGGTAGTTTATTCAGATAAATGCCAGGAACTAAGGTTTCTCAGTATAAGATTGCCCAGAGCATCACACTGCCTCCGCCAGCTTGTCTGTTTCCCATTATGCATCTGGATATCCTATGATACACACACATTCACATGATGAAAAAAAAGAAGACTTTCAACTTTCAGCATTTTATGTTTTCGGTGTTCTATAGTGATTAAAGTACTAATCTAGGGTATTAATCACTGCATACTGGAAAAATCTCAAACAACCTGGATTTTTTTAATCTCTGACCCAGTCTTCTAGCCATCACAGTCAGATCCCTTGTTAAAGTTTCTCAGATCTTTATGGTGGCACAGCAGTTAGCACGTTCACATCAAAGCAAGAAGGTTCTGGGTTCGATTCCCAGAGGCCCCGAGCCTTTCTGTTCACCCCATGCTTGCGTGGGTTTCTTCCAGGTACTCCAGTTTCCTCCCATAGTCCAAAAATATGCACAGTAAGCCGATTGGCAGTTCCAAATTGCCCCTAGGTGTGAGTGTAAATGGTTGTATGTGTGTGGCCCTGCAATGGCCTAGTGAGCCGTTCAGTGTGTACCCCGCCTTTGCCCAGAGTCAGCTGAAATAGGTGCCAACCTCCCCCAGCCCTAATTAGGATTAAGCGACTAAAAAACTGAATGAATGATAATTTTATGCTTGCTCTTTTTTTTTTTTTTTTTTTTTGCTTCCAACACATCAGGAACTGACTGTTCACTTGCTATAAATCCTAGACCTTGACAGGGGCCTTTGCAGTAAGATAACCATTATTATTCACTTTACCTGTCAGTGGTGTTATTGTTATTGCTAATTGGTGTATGTAGCCTTAGATGTATTTCTAAATGAAACTGCTGGAAGTTGATGTTAGTCAATAATATATGGACGTGGGCTTCTGACAACTGCACACCCTGTGCCCTTGAAATCATGGCTCTATTAACATGGAACAGGGCCTTAGTCTCTCTCTCTCTTTCTATCTCTCTCTCTTGTTATCCAATACCCAATACCAAACTTAAAATATGCCCCCTTCAAACCCTAACACCATAATGATCATGTTAATGTAGTTTAAAGGCCATCATAGATGAGTTAAATGAGTTTTAATAATAGAACAAAAAATATAAAATAAGAATATACATAATATTTAAAAATTACCAATAAACTACATCACATTATCGCATTACATTCTTGTACAGTATATTGTTAATAGTACGTAATGAATAGATGTTGAGAAAGACAACAGTTTTGTTTTGTTTACAAAAATGGATGGTTCAGAATTTGTTTGCTTATTCAGGAAAAACTAGCATCTTGACAATTAATGCATTTCCAGACCACCTCTGCAAGTGATGAAAAGTCACATTTGTCTCCATTCAGTCCTGCATTTAGTGCTGTTGTTTCGTGATCTGATCACCAAAATGAATGTCTGTAAGTCTGAATGGGGTTTTAGAGACAAATGACAAATTTAAAAAAACAAAACAAAACTGGTGGCTCTATCAGGATGGCTGATATAAATCGACATAATCGTAGATTTTGGCAGCCTATTAACTGCAGGCCGTTTAAGCCCATTACTGCTATATTCATAGACGTAGCAGGCACACCAAACCATAACTTCAAATTTTATCTGAAGAAATCTTTTTTTTTTTCAAATATGACACAGATTTTTTTACTTGCATGCCTGTGTGAATCTGACATTTTCAATTCCAACTGGGGCCAATTTTATCTGTGGTACTGAAATGTAAAAAACATATATTAACCTCTGTCTGATATGACCCCTGTGCAACTCAATATTTTTCATAATTTTCATGCTATTGGGGAAAAAATGATGGAAGGTGGAAGTGAAAAAGGTGGTGGTACTGCAGGGTAACATACTTGACAATCATCTGGGTTGATGATGCCCTTATAACCACCTAAGGGGTCATGCAAGGACTTGGCTGCAGTGCCAAAGGAAAGTTAAAACTTTAAAAGCAAAATGTAAAGAAATCAAGGAGAAGAACAAAAGAATATGCTTTGGCTGAATACCATGCATCTTACAATAGATGTCAATGCATCACATGACACATTGTTCCTTTGTAAATATGGGTCAGCTGAGGAGCGTGATCTGTTTAGACTAATATTATATAAAGGACTAATTGAAAACTGTGAACAGCCTAGCAAAAATTTAATTTTAACCACTCTAAACTGTGTAAATGCAGCGTTAAGGCCGTTGCACACCAATTTTCCGAATTTTCTCCAAATTTATACAGAAAATATATTTGAACAAAATTATGAAACATACCAAGAATTTGGTTTGAAGAAAAAAATGCATTTATCAGCATCTTGTTTGTTGCAAAAGTTCACATATGAAATGAGGGTTTCACAGGGTCTGATGTCACACAGTAGAAAGACTTATTACGCATAAAAGGCAAGAGTTTATCATTTTACAATTTCTTTCCCAACTATTTTCTCAGTGTGCATCATGTACCCACTGAATCTGCAGTGCCAAATAAGTTCTCTCTATGGAGTTTGAGGCAAGCGGTTAGTGAAGGATATATTGGCATGTAGCAGCTCCTTTAGACATGTTTTAAATGACTTACTGTTTAATATCATTACACCATTATATCCAACTGCCAGTGAATTTTAATTTGGCTAGAAAATTGAAGTTCCAAGGCCTGTGCTTATAGTGAGGGCTGAGGACATGTAAGCATATTGCAAGAAATTAAATGAATGCACAAACATTTATAATTAGTGCCAAACTGCATCCAACGCGATTATAACACACGTGAAATGTTAGGACCAATCCATGATATTTATTGCTCAGACCTTTGGGATTTTTATATGAGTCTATCAGTTAATTTATTCATTTGTGATTTTTCTGTAAACAGCAGCACAACTAAACAATAATGTAAACAGAAATATAGTAACTTATGCACATACATACAATAATTATTTACAAAAATGGCTGATCATGGGCTAAATCACATCTGAATCCCCCAAAATCCACAAAAGTCACTGTGACTTTTTATTAGACTTTCATTACAAACCAAATGGGGGTCTACTTGATAATTCAATGAAGAATAAGATGAAATGGTTAAGCAGTTGTGGCCACTACTTGGTTTGGATAAAAGCCTGCAGCCACACTGGCCCTTTGTGGATAAGATTGAAGATAGCAGTGTGCCATTATTTCATTCATTCATTCATTTTCTAAACTGCTTAATCCTAATTAGGGTCGTGGGGAGGTTGGCGCCCATCTCAGCTGACTGTGAATACTGTGAATACAACCATTCACACTCACACTCACACATAGGGGTGATTTGGAACAGCCACTTAGCGTACTGTGTATGTTTTTGGACTGTGGGAGGAAACCGGAGTACCCAGGAATCAAACACAGGCCTTCTTGCTGAGAGACAGACGTGCTAACCACTGAGCCACCATGCTGCCCATTTCAGATAACTTGATTCAGCTATTCTAAACAAATTTGCAAGTTTTTCATAGAGGCTGTTTTTGAATTACTATGCTTTGTGGATCTGGAATATGTAATCCTATCTACTAATTAGGCATGATGTAATGAAAGGCGTCTACTTTGGATAAATAGTGGATTTGCAATAAGGATTAAGTTTGTCAACACATTATAAGATACTTAACTGTAGCAAAAGGTCCAGCAGAGTTTAAAGTTTACTCTTCTTTTAGATATGTTGGCAGCTAATTAGCCAATGTACCTACCAATGTGAAATATTTATTTTAGATCTGTATTTATTTATTTGTTTACTGCGCCTCCCATATATACTGTATACTGCCTCAACATCTCTTTGTACCTTATCCCACAGCTCCATTCCTACACTCTCCCTCCAATGTGACAGCTAGGTGTCTGCCTCCAGCAATATCTACTCCACTGATACTATTTCTAAAAGATCGTGATCCTCTACTTACCATAATAACCATTTCACTTACTGCTCTCATATAAACTATGGCTATGGAAGATGGGCCATTATTTGATCCCATCAAGTGAGAAAACCTTTGCTGGGCAAGAAACACCCTGGAGCTTCACGATTGTTTTTATATTTGAAACTTTTTATTGCACGCGTACCTTAGATGGAGTGTATTTTGTATCCAATAAATCCAGCTGCACCTGCTGATGGCTCTGCTGTTCCAGCTTGTCACAGCCTCTATTTTTACTCAAATTTCACTCACAGCATCTGATCTTTGCCCATTCTCAGTGTTAACCCCTGCCCTTTCCTAGGTCTTGTCTGAGGTTTTTGTCCTGTTTGTATGCAGCTGGCTCTACCAATGTTCGAGTCTTATGCCTCTGTTTTTCCCCCACCTAAAGCCATGTGATGTCTATAGACTCAGAGATTTTTTATTTTTATTTTTTTGTTTGTTTGTTTGTTTGTTTGTTTGTTTTTTGGGGGGGTTGGCTTCTGACATTATGCAGTCATAATGCTGCTTTCCATAGTGCTTTATTCTATTTTCTTTATATCCAGCTTTTAGTTGAATAGTTTTTGTTTAATTTGTTTTCAACTAGATATTGATTGCCCTTGAGTCTCAGTCTGAGGCGAATGAATTCTACTGTATTTTATTGTATTGTGTTTTATTTTTGTTTCCCTGGTATACTGATGCTGTATTCCCAGAATGACATAGTTTGATGTACTTTAACTTGTTTTTACAAGTAATTGATTTGCAGTTTAGTTGGGTTGGTTTTATTAAATGCTGAGCTTGGACCCTCGCTTTTCGATTTGTCAAACTGAAGATTGCTGAGCAACAATTCAGGGATCTATGGATATCTTGACTGAAGGCCTAAATATTGATTGTCTCCCTTTGATATACACTTGGGTAGATTGATTGGTGCAAAAAGTTGTTACTATGGATACATTTTTAACTCAAAGCTTCTGTGAAAGGACATCCACTTTAATGAGAGAAATTTAAAGGATAAACAACTTGAGATGAGACAGCTTTTGAGAGAATAAACAGAGTGTACAGACTGTCACTGCTTCACAGTGGTGACGGATACATATAAGACTGAATAAATTCACAACTGAAAAAATTCCAAACTGATTTTGACCATACTTTTATATACATTGCCTTGCAAAAAAAAAAAAAAAAAAAAAAAAAAAAAAAGGTCACATACTCTATCTGATATTTTGTTGGACTGCCTTAAGCACTGATTACAGCATATAATCGTTATGGCACTGTATCAACAAACTTAACAACATCATAATTTCCATCCAGAGTTGGGTTAATTTTTCACTGATATCTTGTCTTCTCCAGCACATCCCAAATATTTTTCAATGAGGTTATGGTCAGGACTCTATGGTGCTAGTTCATGTGTGAAAATTATTCCTCATGCTCCCTGAACCACGTTTTCATTATGTTAGCCCCACTTTTAATGGGGAGCCTTTTAAGTGGTCTCTTTTTTCTATAGCTTCACATCAAGAACACGGTCATCCCAAGCATTTATCTAAATTATGAAGTGATTATTTAAATATTAATAGAAACAGCAACCTGGAACATTGGAAATGATGAACTGGCTAAGATTCCAGATTTGAATCCACTTGAACAAATATGGGATTTAATCGAGTCACGAATTGATCTTTAAAGGCTTTGGAGGTTTTCTCCAAAGACAGTCTTTAGGAAAAGTTACAGACAATTTGAAACACAGTGCTACAGAAACTGTGGGGGAAAAAACAACAAGAAAAACTATATAAAAAACATTGCCAGATAGAATGCCAGCCTTTATAAAGGCAAAAGAAGACAAAACTAAATACTGAGTATCTAATAAACATACAAAAATCAATTCTCCTGCCCACTTGTCAATTTTTTTTCCTTCTGAAGCATGAAAAGTCTCTGCTGAAATCAGATCAGCACTTCCACTGTCTGCCATTTTGTGCCAAAAGCAGTTAATCTACTAGAGGAAAAGGGAAGTGGCCAGTAGCTAGTTAGACTTATAAAGACCATTCATTCATTTATTTGTCAAACCGCTTAATCCTGGACTGGCTGGCTTATCTCAGCCAACTTTGTGCAAAGGCATACATCCTGAATAGCTCATTAGTCCATCCCAGGGACAACATACACAACCATTCACACTCAGACTCATACCTAGGTGCAATTTGGAACAGGCAATTAGCATAATTTGCATCTCTTTGGACTGTAGAGGTAACTAGGATATCCAGAGGAAACCCACACAAGCACAGGGAGAAATAAACACAAAAACACTCTTGTGATCCCAAGACTCGAACACAGGACCATCTTACTTTGAGTCGGATGTGTTAACTACTATGCCACGGTGCTGCCCCTTATAAAGACCAAATTTCAGGAACAAATGGACTTGAACAGAGAACTTTATAATTACAGTTTATTTGAAATACATATTATTCCTCTATAGCTCAGGCTCGTTACAAGGTTCCACCCCTACAGTGGTCTACCAAACACCATAAGTAGAGCTTGTGTGTTTAGGTGGGGGTAAAAAAGGCTTTGTTTCATTTATATACTTATTCATTCATTTATTTTCTAAGCCGCTTCACTGCTGTCCCCCAGTGCAGCTAACTGGGTTATCAAGGCCATGTCTCTCACTGTCTGTGGTGAAAGGCATGTAAAACAACACTGCTGACTTTCTTAAAGTTCAAGTGTAAGTTCAATAAGCTTTATTGTCATTTCAACCACATATAGCTGTCACAGTACATAATACATTTTGTCCTAGCCACATAAAGTGCAAAGTGTGCAACCATGTGCAAACAGTGCAAAAACAATACAGTGCAAAAAAAAAAAAAAAAAAAAAGAGTAGGCTGCATTGCCGTCAGAGTGATCCTGCCCTTCCGTGGTCTGACGAGCTGTCCAGTGTGTACTCTGTCCTCCCTGCAAACCTATTTAGGATAAAGCGGTTCAGAAAATGAATGAATTAATAATCATTCATTCATTCATTTTCTGAACCGCTTATTCCTAATTAGGGTCGCGGGGAAGGCTGGTGCCCATCTCAGCCGAC
>JAQMYF010000001.1:39635759-39649789 GCA_030014195.1 Neosilurus mollespiculum
CTACTTCGACGTATCGAGCACTGTTCTACGGAAAATCGACTCAAGATCTTATATATATATATATATATATATATATTAATATATATATAATTGCAAGCTGAAATTTTGTGTGTGTGTGTGTATATATATATATATATATTACATAATAAAATATAACCACATATTCCACTATGCAAAACCGCACAGTGGTTTACCAGGTACAGGAATCAGTTAAGTGTAAGGTTAAGGGCATGGAATATAACTATCTAAAATTTTGAATGTACATACAGTATATATAGTAGTGTGCACATTTATCATATTTACAGAGTCTTACTTTCTTGATCAGGGTTTCAAATTTGCCTCTGTGCCTGTTTTTGATGAAACAATATGTGATCCTCAAAACAATTTTTAAGTGACCTTTCAAAACAGCTTCTTATGCCTGCAGAGACTCCAGCCTTCTAAGGTACAGACATGTTAGACTGCTGCAAGCCCTGAGGATGTGCTACCCAGTGCATACAGAACTAGAAATAATTATACTGAACATAAGCTTAAGTAAACATTTAAAGCTTAGTTTAGGGTTTTTGTTACACTTGAAATAAGTGTTTATATAATTAAAATTAGGTAAATACAGCATAAGGATTTGACAGCGTTAATTTTTTGTACAATTTGTTAATTTGTTGTATCTTTCTACATTGTATTAATATAAATAATGAAATGAAAAATAGATGTGAAACTTGCTATATCAATCATTATTTTTCTCTACACACTTTAACTAAGTTTAATTTGCAGACAGGATTGTTGGTCTTCAAAGTCAAGTCTGTTTCCTCATAATTGATTTGTAATTGATCTGGGAATAAAATGTGCTTTGCACAAAATATCTATAATTAATTGCCATTGGTGTTGAGTATGTCAATATCTCCAATGTCAATATCATTCATACTGAATGGGAATTTCAGCCTCCTGTAGCCTGAGCAGATCCTGTCCATGCTACACATCAAAGTGTTCTGTGACGTGATCTTTTGCTCACTGGAAGACTGACTGTACATGTTTGGCAGCACTGTCTGCATATCAAAAAACCTATATAAACTGCATATTAAAAAAGACTTCTCTGTAACATATTTATTCCAAAATTCTGAGACCACACTAAAAACCTGGGATTTGTTTATTTATGTGTTTGTTTGTTTGTTTGTTTGATTGATTGTTTGTTTGTTTTTACATTACTGCCTTATCCTTTATTAGGGAAGCATGGAGGCTAAAACCTGTCTCAGATGACTTTGTGCGAAGCACATGGAACAACACACCCAGAACCATTTTCAATCACATCCATAATTAGGGGCAATCAAGAATATCCAGTTAGCCTAATGTGCATGTCTTTGGTCTCTGAGAGGAAGCCATAACAACCAGAGGAAACCCATGCAAGCATGGGGAGAACATGCAAACACCACACAGAAATCCCCTCACCGGACACAGGGCTTGAACACAGGACCTTCTTACTGTTAGGCAGACGTGCTCACCACTATGCCGCCATGCTGCCATTTATTTATTTGTTTGTTTATTTATTATTTATTTCATCATAATGAAATGTATAAATATGATCAAATTTGTGACATTGACCACTACTTGCTACCGATCTTCCTCATGCCTTTTCTTCATGCCTCTGCACTCACTGTTCACTTTAATAGAACACTTGTACACATGCACATTTATGCAGTTATCTAATCAGCCAGTGTAGCTGCAGCACAGTGCACAAAATGATGCAGTCAACAGCTTCACTTAATGTTCACATTACACATCAGAATGGTGTCCAGTGGAGGCCAATATAGATGTCCAGTTTGGGTAAGTCTGATCGCAGGAAGGCCTGTTCTGAATTGACTGACAAGAGTAAAACCCAGTGTGGTCTTCTGCTGTTGGAGTTTATTCACCTCAAGGTTAATGTTTTGTGCATACTGAGATAATTTTCTTCTTTCTTGCACAGTTATAAAAACTGATTATTTGACTATTAATTATTTTCAGGCAGCTCAAACCAAGCTGGCAATTTTCCTCTGGCTTCTCATTGCCAAGGCATTTCCTCCCACAAAAATGTCACTCACGTGCTACTGTCATTTACATTTTTTTGTTGTTCTTCATATACTCTGTAAAAAGAGACTGTTGTGAGTGAAAATCCCAGGTGATGAGCAGTTTATAAAATACCCAAACCAGACCATATGGTACCAACAAGCACACCAGCAAAGTCACAGAGATCACATTTTTTCTTCATTAATATGCAGATGTACAGATGTGTTCTTTACACATACACAGCTGTGTAAAGAATGTTTATTGAGGATTTATAATGGGATGTATGTTTGTATGCATAAACTTTTTTTGAGTGGACAGTACCTGTCAAAAGTTTGGACATACCTTGTATTTCAGTTAGAATGAGTAGGTGTATCCAGACTTTTGACTGTTATGTGTTATAGCAGCTGTTATAAACAACCGTTCCCTCACCAAGCTTGTATTTTTTCCTTTTCCTGAAGTAATGCTACAATCCTGAAGTCAAGGTTTGTGATGAAAGAGTGATGGGATGGTCATTCAACTCATAATTTGGGAAATCGGTAACTAGGGCAACATCCAACTTCTCTGACATTATTCCAGTGACTAAAGCCAACTTAATATAAATAAAATATTTATCTATCTATCCATCCATCCATCCATCCATCCATCCATCCATCCAAGTGTTTGGTTATTTCAGCATGTGAGAGAATCCTATTACAGTCCATCCCATGACGATCTGTTGTGGGATGGGGTATATTAGCATGTGAACAGTCAAATCTTGAAGTTGATGTATTGGAAGGAAGAAAAGAGAAGTAACTCTATGATGCTGGCTAAATGACTGGGTCAGTGCATCTCAAAAAACACAGATATTGTCCTCTGCAATGGATTTACATATAAATATTAAAGATGACAATTTAATTTATGATGATGCTAGTCTGTCAAATTACTTATGAGACCTTAAAAGGGTGCAAGCACATATAAAAGCTGTGATTCACAATTCTCAAATTAAAGCTGAAAATCAGACTCACAGAAACCCATGGGAGCAAACTGGTTGAACTTTCAGAAGGATGGCATACACTCGCTTCCCTGTTACTTAAAGTAATCACAAGCCAATCATGGGGTCTGGGAGCTTATGCATACAAGGGGTCAGATATTGCTTTCCTTCAGAGTATTTTACACTGACCCTGAATATGTATGCACAGCAGTTCAAAAACATGTGGGCATCTGGCATCAAGTGTCTCGAAGGAAGCACATGCCTTTCACTGGTTGGTGATGGTGGTTGTGTAATAGGAAGGCAGTCTTTGGTTTGGAATTGGCTTCAAATAAATTAGGGAAGAAAAATGGGGGGGGGGGGGGGGGTTCCTTGCAAATACAGCTGAAAGTCTGCCCCCCCCCCCCCCCCCCCCCCCCCCCCCACCGTGAAAATACAGCTGAAAGTCTGCACCCAGATCATTATTTATTTTCATTTTTATTCAATAATTTTTTTAATCAGCTCCTAAGTCCACAAAAGCACTTTTTGCATTCAAAGCTGAAGTCTGAAACATTCTTTTTCTCTGAAAAGTTTGTGCACTGTTCATAATTTTTGCTTACTACTTCCTGGATTCTTATATTATTAGGTACAGTGTAATATGATAATATAATATTACCTGGCCTTTACATAGAGAATATAATAATACCTCACTTAGAGAAAATTCCCCAAAACATTTTGCTTTGTTTATATGCGAATCATTTAAAAACGAGAAACGTTAGCAATTATCTACCCAGTTGATTTTTGCTTATGCAGCATAGCCTGCCTGCAATCTGATCAGCAGCTAGTGCCAGGATAGAACTCTAAAATCATCAGTGCAGTAAACTACTGCTGGGTTGTTCTTGTATTCAGTGCGCCCAGAGTGAGTCATGGGTCTCTCCAGAGTGACACAGGTGCTCTGAGCGTAGGGTATGAAGCCAGCCCTTAATGAATTGGCTCTGCGTCCCCCATTACATGGCAGCACTCCAAGATCCATCTCAGAGAGCTGCTCTCAGCACTCATCAATGCGTCTTGAGTGCACATGAGAAAAAAATGGCACAGCTCATTGGACCAGAAGAATGCCAACGATGCCTGGCATTCCAGCAGTGCCATAGCAGTCTTCTCCAATCAGACCAACATACTCTGGCTATAGTGACATAAATAGTATGGTATAGTTGCACCAGGGATGGATAGACAATGTAACTGGGTGTATATAGCACTGCCAGTATACAAGATAGCCGTGTGATGGCCTAGGGAGCTGTTCAGAGTACCTTGCCTTCGCCCAGAGTCTGCTGAGATGGGCGCCAGCCTCCCTGCAATTCTATTTAGGATTAAGCGGCTTTGAAAATGAATGAATGAATGGATGAATATACAAGATAAGCACCAAGGTGTTCGTAGTCAGCCATGCTGTTTACACCCTAACCCTTTCCCTGACTGGTTGTAAATAGTCTCAATCACTGTGTATATATATATATATATATATATATATATATATATATAAAACCAAATATCTGTTATATTCAGCTGCAAATAGACATTAAAATTATCAGAACAGATACAATAAAAATAGCTAAGGTAGGTTTCCTTTGAAATCATTTAGTTGAGATGAATGTTGGAATGTTAGTTGCTCTTAGCACTTATTATTGCAAATAAAAGACTCAACAAAGACTTCAGTGTGTAGAGGTTCACCATCTTCAGTTCAATATAAATGAAATAGATTTGTTGTTGCATAGCAAAAAAAGAGATTGCATGGATTTAGATGGATGAAAGTCAAACATTTTACATTCCTCTATAGTCATACGGTGATTCCAGTGTATTTATGAATCTATTTATGAACTTATACCGATAATACTACTATTTGAAACAACTGGGGTGGAACAGTGGCGTAGTGGTTCGCATGGCTGCCTCACAGCAAAAAGGTATGGTTTAGAGTCCTGGCGTTTACATGTTGTTCCTGGGTATTCCTCTGGGTACTCCTGATTCCTTCCATAGTCCAAAGCCATGCACATTAGGCTAATTGGCTGTAACAAATTGCCCTAGCTGTGTACGTGAGTGTGAATGTTGTGTGCTGTGTGTGTGTTGGCCCTGCAGTGGTCTAGCAAGCTGTTCAGGGTGTACATCGCCTTGACCCAATGTCGGCTGAGATAGGCTCAACCCTAGTAGGACTGAATGGTTCAGCAACAACTGGAAACAGGGTTAAACTAGGTCTATAAATCCTTATTTTGTGAATTTATTATATATATAATAAATTGAGCACAACAGGCTTTAGAACCAACTCACGAGCAGTTGACGTCTAGCAACGCACTTACTGTCTTACGTACATAGAGTAATGAATAATCTTCAAATAACTGTTTAGAAATTAGCGAAAATGCATTTGGGTGCTTATATATTGTAAATACCTTTTATTGGGTGCTTATATATTGTAAATACCTTTAGTTTTAATACAGTCTTGCACTGGCATATATGTATCTAAGTCCCAGAACTAAACACATTGTGAAGTTCAGAAGAATTTTCCAATCGTGAGTCGAGTTCAACAGCTTATGATGTTATTCATTCACATATATACTACATAAGGACACAATCTGTTTGCTTCACTATTCAGAGCTTAGTAAACATTGTCCCGAGTGGATAATGCTCGAATCAAAATGATGGACAAACACAGTTGGAGCAAGCACCGTCATCAGTGTCACACTTAAAAACTCAAAAAATCCTATTTTAGTTATTTGTTGTTGTTGCTGTTGTTGTTGTTTCAGCATATTATGTACTAAAAGTTTTAATGAGTGTAAAAGCACACTGTTACACTTACACTGTACTTATGTTTTGATTGCAGAGCGCATGGAGCTCACCTGACCCACCTCTGTCAGAGTTAAAATTTGTAAGAAATGAAATATAAAAATCTCGATTTACATTGCTTGTTATGTTTCATGTAGTATATACCAAAACAGTTATTTACCTCAGGCTCAGTGGATGTCACTAAATTAAATAGCATGTAATAGACTATTCACTAAGCTTTGGTGAATAATGGACACCAAATTTGGACATCCACTAAGCTTTGGTGAATAATTGCTAATTAATTAATTAATTAATTGCATAGTATGAAACTACAATCTGTATGCTATATACACAGGAAGCACATGATACATTCTGTCAAATGTTTTTCTCTTATACAATTTTGGCTCAGATTTGTTATCTTTTTATGCTGCGTAACCAAATATCACACACAGTCTGCATCTTTTGACATTTTCATCCCATAGCAACATGTTGTTTTACAATAACAGATGTTTCAACATGAATGAGCAGGAACTCTAGAGACTCTATAAACTCAAAATTCAATATGTTTTGGCCCTTATGAGCAATCATAGTCCTCCATGTCTCCATATTGCATTGATTAGTAGAACAATTTGGTCTGATTACTGATTGCCTGTCAACTGATATCATTGTTGCGGATGTTAGCGTGCTCACTTCTTCTGCCACCTGCAGCTATAATCCAAGATAATTGCAGGAGAGGAATAGTTTTAAGAATTATGTCAAATGTCAAGGCTTGTTGATATAAATGTCTTTTATGCCATTTTAACATTAGTCAAAAAGGCATGTGGATTAAACTGTATACCCAACAATAGCGCTGATACCTGTATCATGGAATCATGAAATATCAGTTATACAATATCTGTGCTATTTATTATTTCTTTATTGTATATTTTATGTATTTGTTGTTAATAATAACAGCAGCCTTTAATTTGTCATTGCTCCTATCGAACAAATAACCTAGAGAGTATTTAAACCAAAGAAATTGCTTCACATCAACAAGCCCAGTGAACTTCAATGTATTTACAGTTTATGGAGGGGATGTCCATCTCTATTACTGAGATGATGTGATACACATCCCAATGCATTGTCAACTGCTTTACATTTAAGATACATATAAAGAAACTACTAAAGTGAAATGTAAAGATTCACCATATTGTGATGTGGTGCTATTTGACAAGATTTGATTCAATGCGATATGAAGCGATGCAGAAGAATATGATGTTATGCAGTTTAATAGAGTACAGACATTATTGATTGATTATTTATTTATTTATTTATTTATTTATTTATTTATTTATTTGGTTTTATTTAACAGTTAAGCAATTTAGGAATGCTCAAGATTATTATTAAAGCATAGCGCAGTGTGCTGTAATTCCTACCAGCAGACAGATGGGCTTTACACTTTCAATAGGCCAGGTGCTCTGTTTTTCTCCCACAGTTGAAAGACATGTACATAGGGCTAATTGGCTATTCCAAATTTACCCTAAATGTGAATGTGTAGGTCAGAAGAGGATTTGGGTAACTCAAACCTGAAAGCTCAAACCTGAAAAGAAGCAGTCAGAGGAAGCAATGGAGAGCTCTGGGATATGCATCCATGACTCCTGAGCCTCAGGCATGAGGATGGGAGAAGATGATGATGACACTTTTTTAATCAGGGTAATCGCATCATGTCCTGTTGAATTAGTGCACCGATGTGGATCAGTGAATCTTACCATTTGTAGTTTATGATACTTCAAATGTATTTCAAATTGATTATTGTGGAGGAAGTCTTTAGCCCTATTAAATATATCCATTGTGTTACCTGTCTTCATTTGTAGCTATCAAATTAGAAACATAATGACCAATGAGTCCATTTTCCCTTACCTTTCTACAAGTGTACAGCTTTTGTTTTTTGGCATTACAGAGTCTGATGAAATAGTCTCAAGCACTTACTTGTGGCATGAACTCAGGAAGGCAGAATCATTGTTAACCATTATTCAGCAGAAGCAACATCAAATATAAAGCATTTTTGTAAGCTGGAGCCGAGATGAATAATGAAGCCTATCTCAATGAGTCATACAGTACCTCCAGACTAAAAGCATGGATGATGACTAATGTATGAAGACACAGGATCTCCCTACAACCTGTAATTACAGTACAGCTGAGGGTAAGGTGGGGGAGGTAGATAGAGGGAGAGAGTGTACCCCATGTGATGTGACATGAACACAAAACCTGATGATCACTATGGACCTGAAACATTACAGGATAATATGCATCATTAAGCTACATTATTTAGATGATTAAACTGAGCAATAGTTGAATATCACAACTCATCAGTGAAGAACACTTTAGGCAAATATCAACAGGACTGTAGGAGATTTAAATGCTAACATGCATGTACCATCACCCAAACTATTGCAGGTCCAATGTACTATCAAGGTCATCTCTATAGCTTGTATCATTCTTTCATCCATTCAGTCATTTTCTGAACTGCTTAATCCTAATTAGGGTCGCAGGGAAGCTGGCACTCATCTCAGCCGACTCTGGGCGAAGGCAGAGTACACCCTGGACAGCTTGCCAGGCTATCACAGGGCAGAAACATGCTCACGGCAACCCAATGGCCTACTCTTTACAAACAACAACAAAGGTTTTTTTTTTACATGCTCTCACCACAGACAGTGAGAGACATGGCTGGCCTCTGATAACCCAGTTAGCCTGTATCATTTTATTATAATTTTAATAAAGCCAAATCAGTTGTCTTAAGCAGTAAAATATGTACTGAGGACTAGTATGATTTCCAAAAAAAAAAAAAAGTTTTGTCCACAAACAAAATGCGAGATAAATGCTTTTGGTGAAAATCAAAAAGACTATAAAAAATCTGGAGCCTATCTCAACTGAAACTGGGTGAAGGCTGGGTACACTCTGAACATTGCAATGCAACACACACAGTCATACATAGGGTCAATTCGGAACAGCCAGTTTGACTAATGTGCATGACTTTGGACTGTGGAGGAAACCAGAGTTCCAGAGGAAACCCAAACAAGCACAGGGAGAACATGCAAACGTCACAAAAATTGCCCGAGCCAGGGAATCAGACCCAGGACCTTCTTGCTGTGAGGCAGACATGCTAACCACAATGCCACTGTGATCCCATTATACTAAATCAGTTTACAACAATTCCTGACTGGAGTATCAAATCCAATTACTTTTTATCCAAGCATCATTAACTGCTGCTATAAAGCATCCAATAAATGGTGCTAAAACTGAACAACAAAAGCTTAAACACTTAAAACACTGACCTTGGTGCCAAGATGTGCATGACTCATTGAAAACTGTGTACAGATATACATAAAATCCTTGCCATCTTCTCATACTACTCATAATCTTGGACACTTTGAAGAAATTTGCTTTTTCACTAGGAGAGCAATCTTGTACCTCTTAACCACTGCATGCCTCTGTCCTCCACTGGATGATAGCAGGAAACTTTATTTTATGATTCCCACATCACCTTTTTTTAAATTCTATTTGCTGAAATAATAGCCAGAACATCAAACATACAAAACTTCATTCATTCATTCATTTTTCTGAACCGCTTAATCCTAATTAGGGTCACGGGGAGGCTGGTGCCCACCTCAGCCGACTCTGGGCGAGGGCGGGGTACACCCTGGACAGCTCGCCAGGCCATCACAGGGCCAACAGTCACACAACCATTTGCACTCATGCTCACACCTAGGGGTGATTTGGAACAGCCAATTAGCCTACCGTGCATGTGTTTGGACTGTGGGAGGAAACCAGAGTGCACAGGGAAAACATGCAAACTCCACACAGAAACGCCCGAGCTGGGAATCATAGGACCTTCTTGCTGTGAGGTGGATGTGCTAACCACTACGCCACCGTGTCGCCCCATACAAACAGATATCCTCATCATGATTCACTGTTATGTTCATACTGGTTCTGTGAGATGGATAGGCAGCCGTCTATTTCTTGTAGTTGATTAAATTAAAACACTGTATAGTCTCACGCATATGAGTAAAGCATAAAGTCCATAGTAACTGATTCACAACACACACACACACACACACACACACACACACACACACACACACCTTGAGCATAACAATTCTAAAACCCCTACTTTCACAACACAAAAATTTAAATTGCATTAACTTTAGATGACCTTATTGCCTGTACTTTTTTCCTCTTTTTGCTAATTTTATGCTTTTTTTCTTCTTTTCAGTGTTTTTTTTTTTTTTTTTTTTTTTCTGTACAAGAATATCTCCTAATGTTTGAGTTTGTATTAAATTTGGGGACGAAAGAGCATGTACTGTAAAATCGTTTAGTAGAGAATAGAGCCTGTGTATGTGTGTGTGTGTGTGTGTGTGTGTGTGTGTGTGTGTGTGTGTGTGTGCGTGCGCGTGTGTGCAGGTGGGTGTGTTAAGATAGACACAGTGATCATGTGAGAAATATGTAGGGACTGTGTCATGGGTAGGGACAGAAGGAAGGCAAGACCCTGCTGGGGGGATCAGTCAGCCCATAAAGCACTACAGTTTCTCAATCTCCAGCTATAATCAAACTCAGCTGATTGATCAGTGGATAACTGAGCTGTCCTTACAGCAGCCACATTTCTCATTTGCCCATTTCTCTATTTTTGGCCTCAGTTTCTTAGCAGAAGTGCCTCCTGATGTCTTGGTGCGAGGTCTGCAGATTGGGCCAGGGAAATTATACTTGTCATGGAACATAGCAGCACCATGTCCATATTAATTAATTTCCAGGGTGATGGCACCTGCTGCCCTAAAGAGCAAGAGCGGGTGTGCGGTTGCACTTTTAAGTGGGGACAGAAACCTTTCTACAGCACTTCCTACTGCTGACTGTGCCCACATGAACAGGGAGAAAGAATTATCTACAAACTTTTAATTAATGTTTGTATTGTTTTTAGCTATTGTGTCAAATTTACTGGGGTGACACAGTGTGGTGCAGTTAGTATTTTCACCTCAAAACATGAGGGTCCTGTGTTCAAGTCCCGAGCTTGGCGAGGGCGTTTCTGTGTGGAGGCTGCATGTTCTCCCCATGCTTGCATGTTTGCATGTTCCAGTTACCTCCCACGGTTCAAAGACATGCACAGTAGTATAATTGGATATTCTTGATTGTTCCTAGGTGTGAATGTGGATTTGTGTGTGTGTGTGTGTGTGTGTGTGTGTGTGTGTGTGTGTGTGTGTGTGTGTGTTGCTCTGTGATTGTCGGGCAAGCTATTCAGGGTGTGGTGTGTGAGACAGGCTTAATCCTCACCGCAACCCTAATAAAATTAAGGATGACTGAATGAATACATGATTTAATAACAGTGAAATCCCCTTCCTGCATGGCCAGATCATTTGACATGGCAAGACAGCTAGTTCCGATCTAGAAATAGGTTTAATAATCTCAGATTTTATGTCTTGCATTCTTTTAATAGGAAATGCTAGAAGATTTTTACAATATTTAAGATATTTTAACTTGTTAAGATGTTTTTGCATTTTTGCAGGGTATAATCCACAGACCTGCAGTTTACATCTACATACTACTACAATATATTTGAATTGCCCATAGGTGCGAATGTGTATGTGTATGGTTATTTGTGTCTGTGTTGGTATGAAAATAACCTGATGAACTGTTCAGGGTGTACCCCTCTCTCACCTAAAGTCAGCTGGGATTGGCTCCAACTTTCTCCGCCACCCTGACAGATAAGCAGTATTTAATTAATGTCAGTATTGTGGACTGTTGTTCTTTTCTTTGACCTCTAGAGGTCCTCTCTGAGCTCTCTCACTCTATGTGCTCTCTTGTAATTAGCGTTATTGTGTTCACATGTGTCTTTGAGTAGGTGTTCTTAAATGGCTTTGTCTCACTTTCTTTGTTTGGTGTTTAGCTGCTTTGGAGCCAGCACCCAAGTGAGTCTGTAACTCTATGACCTTTTTCACATGACTTTGAATTATTTCTTGTGCTTTGCTTTGTTTTGTGATTTTTTTTTTTCCTTTGCTGGAGCTTTTGCTTTTGAGCATTTGGCACTCTTGAAATATTTCTGAGGCCTGCCCATTCCAACTGTTTATGTTATTGGAAAATTTTTGTTCTCTTGATTTTTACTCACTCTTCGTGGATTTTTGCTGCCCAACCTTCTTTGAAATAAACTGCATCTAAAACTCTCTTAAGTGCATCTTCCTATTGGGTTCACCATTCCCCTGTGGCTCAGCAACTGGGAATCAGGCTTGCACACCGGAGACCTAAGTTCAAGTCCTGGCCATGACAGAAACATCAAAATCAACTATGAACGCAGAGATGCCCTGTGCTCAAGAACTTTTAACTACCATTGCTCGCCATGAGAATTTGTTTCAACATCAAGCAGCATTAGCCAAACTTGATGGCTAAGCACTTACAGTTACTGTCTGATGTCCTGACCTTTATCTGTCAGATCCCTGATTGGCTGCCTACTACCCAAGCTGTTGCCTCTGCTGTTGTCCCTGACCTCTTCCAAGTCCTCAAGTGCCAGACCCTCATGTAGAACCAGCCTCCACCACAACACTTTTCAGGAGACCCCAGAGATTGTCATGGATTCCTCACTCAGTGTTCCCTTACATTTGAATTAGAGCCATTATCTTTCTCCTCAGAAAGGGCCAAGATTGCATATGTCATTACGCTCCCCTCTGGAAAAGCCCTCATCTGGGCAACATCTGTCTGGGAAGCCCAACACCCATTCTGTTCAAAAAGAATTCAAGAGAGTCTTTGATCACCCCATTAGTGGCCAGAAAGCATCTAAACGACTGTTGTCTATTCGACAGGGCTGCTGCAGTGCAGCAGAATGCTATCCACTTTGATACTTTTGCAGCAGGAAGTGGCTGGAACAATGAATCTCGCATGACGTGTTTCCAAAATGATCTTTCTGAGGTGCTCCAGGATGAGCTTGAAACAAGAGAGCATGTTAATGAACTTGAAGCCCTTATTGACCTTGCAGTTTGGCTGGATAACCACTTGAGGGAAAGGAACCTGAGTCACCACCTTTTCACACCCCTTGTTAAACCAGTTCCCACAGAAAAGTAACCACTGCCCCACGGAAATTGGGTAGTACTCAGATATCCCCATCAGAATGTGGGCACCGCATGAAAAAGCAGTGTTGTCTTTACTGTGGGCTGCCTGGGAATTTCTGTAATGCCTGCCCAGAGCGCTCGGGAAACGCTCGGTCCCATACAGGCAAGGGAGGACTGTAATGGGAATTTCTCACAGTGCCCCACCTTTCAACTCAGGATTGTTTCTCCTAGTCACACTTACCTGGGGTACTCATAAGCGTCATCTCAAGGTCTTGGTAGATTCAGGTGCCGCTGGGAACTTTATGGAAGTTTCCTTTGTCAAAAGTCTCCAGATCACTTTTGATCTACTCCCTGCACCTTTGTCAGCTACTGCCCTGGATGGAACACCTCTGAGTCCTGGGTAGATAGCACTTCTCAACTCTCTCCTGGGCCTCTCCATTCAACAACATCAGGAGGAGTTGTGCTTCCATCTGATACAGTCTTCAGAGTTCCCTGTGATCCTTGGTCACCCCTGACTTGTTCAACATAACCCACACCTTGACTGGTCCACTGGTATATGACTGCACCATTGATTTGCTGCCCAGTGCCTGTCCTCCCAGAGGCTGCATCTTCTGCTTGTCTTCTCCTCAGCATGCAGCTATGGACAATTATATTGAAGAGTCGATTGCTGCAGGGATCATTTGTCCGTCCACGTCCCCTGCTGGGGCTGGGTTTTTCTTTGTGGGTAAAAAGGGAGGAGGGCTTCGCCCCTGCATTGATTACAGAGGTCTCAACAAAATCACTATCTGTAACTGTTACCCCTTGCCACTTGGCCACAGCATTTAAGCTACTACAGGGAGCTTCTACTTTACTAAACTTGACCTGTGCAATACCTACCACCTTGTGCACATTAGATACGGGGCTGAGTGGAAGACTGCCTCCCACATTGCTCCCACTGGGCACTATGAGTACCTAGTAATGACCTTTGGCCTTACCAATTCACACCCAGTGTTCCAGGCCCTGATAAATGATGTTCTTAGGAACGTGTTGAATCAATTTGTTTTTATCTACCTGGATGATATCCTTATACCGTGTTTCCCCGATAAGACACTGTCTTAATTTTTTTTTTTTCGGCTCAAAAAACACCATAGGGCTTATTTTCGGGGTAGGTCTTATTTTAATTAACATTAACAGCG
>JAQMYF010000001.1:39651616-39674439 GCA_030014195.1 Neosilurus mollespiculum
TATATATTATTATTTTTTTTTTTTTTTAATATTTATTCAGTATTAACAGTGTGGAATTTTAATTATAAATGTGTGTAATCATGTAGTTAGACTGCCTAATAACCATGTTGGCTATGCACCATTTTTATTGTGAGCCACCTTTCTCAAAAAACCAACAGCTTGGTACTTGCATACACACATACACATATCCTACTGGTAAACTATCATTATATTAAATATCTTTCACTGCTTTGTCTTACAATTAGAAATTTTTTTGTAAAAGGAAAGGAATTTAGGTTTTATTAACTGTCACCAGTAGTAAGGGTCAATATGAAAGACTTTTGAATGGAAAGAGAATAACTGTGCAGTGAATTAGTTCTGAAAAATAGCATCACATAAAGAGGTACCTAACATTATATTGTATCATTACTTTTTTTTAATTCTGATGTGCAACCAGTCTCAACATGAATAGCAGAGGAGCATGATGAAAACTAATCAGGCTTTATTCATGTACTCCTGGACCTCTAACTGTGTTGTTATGAATCAAATAATAGGCTATTCATCACCTATGAGCCATGAATTCAGTAATATTCCTGGGGACACCAGTGCTTACAAAACATTCAAATCAGTATTCTAATAGTCATCGCATCGACATATGAGGAAGTTTATTGCTTCAAAAAATCCAGATGGCCCATCACTAAACCTATATTACAAAAGTAGTCCATGTCCCACAGAGAGTAGATTGTTTTTGCGGCACCAAATTTCAGCACAGCCTACAGATTGTGGTTCAGTGCTAATAATTAAATTAAAAATAACTGGCCACAGTGTGGTAATTACTTTTCATTGCCTGCTTTCTCTACTCGCTACCTCCCCCCCCCTTTTAAAAGGCATTGTACAAAGAAAAAAAAAAACAAACTTCATTCAATTAATCAATTTGTCAAGAGCTACTCAACAAATGCCTTAGCCTGACACCAGTGTTGAGTGATGCCTATCTATGTGGTGCAACTAAGACTAGAGATGTATTTTCTTTTCCATTTATCTTATTATTTACTTGTTCACTTCATTTCTGAGAACAAACGACATCTCTCTGGTCCACTGCACTCAGTTGCTAATGAAAAAATTGAAAAGTGCAATAACATATTACTCCGATCTCTCACCATTCAGACTGGAGAAGAACAGCAAGAGAAAACAGTAAGTGAATTAGAAATATGTCAGCCATGTCCACTGGGCTCCTGGGGTCTGCCAAGACATTGCTGCCAACACTGTGACAGTCCACGAGGTCTGCGAATACTGAACTGCACCAGAAATTTTCTGACATCTGCATTTTTGCCCATTGCGCACTCCATGGATTTTACTTTATATATGGCACTGAAGATTCCATTAGTGAGTAATGTGAGTGAAAGTGGCCCAGCATCAGGTTAATGCAGCCCCAGCAGAGCAGACTGTGGTCAGTAAGTTAATTATTTAGGAGGCTCTATTTCCTGCACGCACTCTTGTATTTTCACCCGATAACCATAAGCAGATTGATTATGCATTTCAGCCAGCAGAATGTATGATTATCATCGGTAGCTTGCTGATTTGGATCTCATCACAAGATGGCTTGACTTCCCACAGCTTGTGACATGGCTTGTCTAGCAATGAGCAGGGACAGTGAGACGACTGAATGTATGGCTCGATATAAATGAGGGCTGAAAGTCTTTTGATTTTTTTTTTAATTATTATTTATTTATTTATTTCATATCAGGATGTAACTGAATATATCAGACCTGGAATCCTACGGGATGCAACTAAAATATCACCAGCCAATTAGCCTAATGTGCATGTCTTTGAACTATGGGAGGAAGCTGGAGCACCCAGAGGAAACCCATGCAAGCATGGGGAGAACATGCAAATTCCAGGGACTCAAACCCAGGGCCTTCTTGCTGTGAGGCAAACATGTAAACCACTTCCCTATCGTGCCACATCTTTGTTTAAGTTGAACAAACATTAATAATTGCTCAAGTTGCTTGAAAAAAGTATTTAGTAGTACGATGTAGTTATGTTCACAGACTACAGTGACAGTGCTTAAAGTTTATTACCTCCTCCAACAAGGATATGTTTTTTGTCAGGTTTCTGTGTTTGTTAGCAGGATTATGCAAAGAGTCTTGTACAGATTTTTATTAAATTTCTGCCAGAGGTGGGGCTTTGGACCAGGAAGACTCCATTAAATTTTGGAGATAAACCAGATCATTCTGGATCCAGGATTTCTTTTAATGAGTCTTTAATATGGTGATATATAATGATTTTTTGAAAGTGTGGGTCTCAGAGTGCTCTTGTTCCCGCTCTTACTACAGCATAGTTGTATTCCTATCAAAGGGCTCAATCTTCTCCAGATTTAATGTAAATACAGATAAGAAGCATTAAACAGATAGAGATGTGTCAGGTAGCACTGTAGTGTAGTGGTTAGCACATTCACCTCACAGCAAGGAGGCCCTGGGTTCAAGTCCTGTGCTTGGGCTTTCCTGTGAGGAGTTTGCATGTTCTCCCTGTGCTTGTGTGGGTTTTCTCTGGGACATGCACATTGGACTAATTGGCTGTTCCAAATTGCCCCTAGATGTGGATGTGTAATTGTGAATGGTTGTGTTTGTTTTGGCTCTGCAATGGCCTGGCGAGCTGTTCAGGGTGTACCCTGCCTTCGCCCAGTGTCGGCTGATATAGGCTCCAGCCTCCCCGTGACTATAGTAGAATTAAGTGGTTTGCCAAATGAGTACGTGAGAGATAGTTGCACTGTGTTAAATCTCATTCAATATTTTGCATGAGTATGCCTGACCATCATTAAAATATGCATAAAAAATGGTTTATTCACAGCCAAAATTCTACATACAAGACTCCCAACAAGGAAATCCAGATTTATAATTGTTTATCCAGATCTTCCCATTTAGTGCCTCTCTCTCCTGATATTATGGCCTGGAATAGAAGAAAGCTCAGATTATAGATAAGGAACTGATGGAGCAAGTTAACATGCAAAAAGCAGTCTTCCATTCGAAGCTTAAGCTTCTATTGTGAATGCAGAGAGATGGAGAGATGAACCTGCACATCCCCTGTGACATTCATGAGGCTTTAGGTCCCAAGCATGCTGTCAAGAGGGTCCCCAGACAACTCAACCAAAAGCAGAGTGGAGGGATGTTCTGCTTTGTGCACATTGTTCACTAACGGTATCCATTGGACATAAAGCTCTGCTGAGAGCGCTGAGGTTAAGATGAATTTTGACATTTGTTTTAGAGGTCACCTCATCACTGCATGGATCAATGTGTGCCATCCTTTCAATTTCACCTGAGCCAGACTCAAAAAGCAAGCATGACTGCATGCCTATTACTTTGGGCTGGTTGGAAATAGGTGCCTAGACATCATGACTGTTTGAGAAAATAGCCTGTCTACTCTTGTTTTCATTGTGTTTCCAAATATCATTGGAGTCATTTAAGAATTAGCCTCAATAGTCAATTCTGTGTGGCTATTTTAACAGATTACTTTAATAAAAGCTATTTTTCTTGTGACTTCAATGAGTTAGTATTAAATATGAATTTGAGGACACAAAAGGAATTTAAAAATGTATTGTTTCATCTACTCCTTTAAAACTGTATAAAACATAGACTCCATTTCCGCAGTCCACATAATTTTCCAAGTAAATCAAACGGAAGCCTCTTTATATATGTATAGCGCTTTAATAATGTCATTACTCTCACTGACACTGGGTTTATTGAGAGAGTATATCTGAGCTGTGTGGCTGTGTTGTTTCGCTGCGTCGAGGTGATGCAAAATTGCACTGGACACTGTGGCAAAACGCCTGGCAATATATATAAAAAGTAAAAGAGACAAAGGGGTAAAATATCTGATCGCATATTGCACACTTTCCCCAGACCTACCCTGGAGTACCCCGAGGTAAAATGGGCTGAAATTGACTAGGATGAAATACAAATCTAATTGGTGAATAAACAAGGATATTGTTGCACTGAATTCAACTCAGCACTTTCAAAACCACCTCAAATAGGCCATTGCCAAGAAACATGCATTGTAAGGATAAAAGACTACAAAAATGATAGAATAAAAAAAATAAAAAATCAGGTTTTCCATAGTCTATAACTAAAACACTCTCATAGAATATTCTTTTAAAGAATAAATACAGTTTTATAAAAAGTAAAATGAACTGTTGTTCATGAATGAGCTGAGCTCATGAAATCAGTGGTTTAACTTCTAGAGGGTTTTTTTTTTTTTCCCAACCACAGTTCAGCTTCTTTAACCACTGCAAAGCTGAGATTAATAATCATATGCGTTCACATCTTTTGTTCAACACAACAAAAGCCTGTTCATCTGATACAACGATCATGCGTCCTGCTGTGCCCCATTTGCATCTGTGCAATCAATGGACTAGGTTGTGATCACAATGCATCATTAGATAGAGGGGAAAGAGGGCAATCACCTTGAATATGAGTTCCTCCCACAGATTTAACAGCCAGGGGAAAAGAAAGGTTTGCTCATCAGGCTTTTGTAAATTTTATACGTAGTATTTCTATGCAACCAAAAGTGAACATAGCAAAAGGTTGGACTGTGTGTAGTGAGAAAGTGTAGCAATGCCTGACCTGCAACCATCAGGCACATAATGCTTTACTGCTGAAGGACTGGATCGCTGTTTCATACAGTCTGAATTGAGCAAACCGATCTGCCAATCATAAGTGAAGAAAACGAAACTGTGAGGGCAAGAATGGGCGTTGCCCTCAATTTCAGCGAGAAGGGATTTCTACAGGATTAGGAAGAAAAGCTGCATAGTAATAGACACAATTGCACCAATCAGTTCTTCATGGTTAAGGGTACCAGTTTGCTTGCTCATCTATGGATGATTGGTCCTCTGACAGTTTCACATTCAGGCTTGGCTAACCATACATTAAAACCCTAAACCCAAATATGTCATTGTTCCAAGTAAGTAGAGAAAGGAAAGAAAAGAAGATTAAAGACACTGTAAGTTAAGACAGACTTCAGCGATCTGTACTGAAAAGTGTTCTAGATGACAGACTGCATTTAAAACACTAAAATACGTTGTGAATCGTTCCCATTCACCGTGCATGGAAGATATGAGGCTATTAAAACACAATGAGCACACTCATTTAGATGCCTGGGAAAAACTCATTTAGGTGACTCACATTACACGCCTAAGCGCGAATTCAAGGACTGTTTGCTCTAATCGATTGGCTTCACTTTTCTGATTGAAGTCAGTGAAGTTATCAGTGAGAAGGCATGGTGGTTAGTGCATGCAAGGTGATGACACAGCTAAATCAATTGCCTGGGTAAGTGCTTCACAAGGAAAGAAATCTCCAGTTCTGCAATTCAAAGGAAATGGTCCGCAAAGATTTCTGCTGCATGTCCTGTAGAGGACAGAAAGAGCAACTTTGCAACAAGATTTGCAACAAACCATTGGGTTTGTTTATAAAATCAAAGCAACTCCTACTCCTATCTACTTAGTTTATAATTATGCAGCTTTGTACTTAAATATGCATTCATGTACATTGATCAAAATTAGATCGCGTGGCATTTCAGGTTTCTAAAAATAAATAAATAAATAAATAACTGAACTGGGCATAGTACAACATTCTCAGAGCTGTCTCTCCATGGCATATGGAAACCCTTTGCTAATGTTCATTTTATGACTAAAATGACTCGGGCATTGGGGGAATAAGGGGAGGCTGGCAGCATTGAGATGACATTTACTGCTGTCTCTCAATCTATTTACAGCCTAAAATAAGTGACCTTAGAGACAACTCAGATCAACCACTGCCCCGCCCTCATGTACAGCTAGCTCCTCTGAGGCAAGAGGCTGTCACAGCGCAGTGCTGGAGGTGAAACTGCAATGTTTTGCTTAAAACGTTCCTGATCTAGCTACTGGATGTCAGTGTGTGTTAGTAATGAGAGCCAGAGGGAGGCTTGCCTAAAGCTTGAGACAATTGCACAGGCTGTCAGGAACACGAAAGGGAATGTATTAAATGGGATATACAGTATTTCATTAGTATTGTTAAATGGGATATGCAGTATTATTTGTGTGTTTGTATGTGAACATACATTTGGGTACCAGGAGTACCTATTAAATCAAAGCTCTGAAATAATACAACTCAGGGTTATTGTATTTTTGGGGGGATTGCTTAGATCAGAAAAGCTGCTCTCCTTAGGTCAAGACAGGAACTCGTTACAATAATATTTAAGTATCTCCAGCTACAGCTTGTGAACTGTTTGATGTGTCTTCTTTCCCACATGTGCCAGACAAAGTTAAACACGGGAACTGCTCTGCTGTTGGTTGCACAGAACAGGATGCATTGTTATATCTACTCCCCAGCCTCTTTAGCCTGGATAGAAAGGCAAGATATTTGTGGTGGTACAATCTTATTTTTGACTGAAGCATATCAAGACCTCAGGGAACTGTGTCAATTTATGAAATTGAGGTATAATATGTCTCTTTTAGGCTCCTTGCAATTAATTGTTTTTCTGTACTGTCCTTATAGGATACCACAGGCTGAAGAATATTGAACAAATGCATATAAAACATCCCTGAATAAAAGGTTTATCTGCAAACAGAGATTTATGACTGCATGCTGTTCCCCTACCGACTCTGTTTAAAAGAGGTTTGAGCTGGAGAGTCATACAGGAGGTTAAATACTTGGGCAATAAAAAGTACTTGGTATCACAAAGCAAGATATGTCTCCTTCTTGTTCAATTTGGATATACCAGGCCTCTAGCCGTGACCGAAGATGTTAAAGTCATCCATCTGCAAGCCATTAACACCAATGGTGCATTTGACAGTGCACTCCTGTTGCCTGGCTTCTGTTTGTCATACTCTCAGTTCGGATGATTGTTCATTAATGAAATATCAATAGAAGCTTCATTTTTTTAGATAAAGGATTTGAGTTTTCACTGGTCATCTGCACACAAACCATCCTTTTAATGTGTCAGAACATTTCTCCAGTATCCATGGGCAGACATGAGCACTTCTGTTTCAGTTTCCTCCCATTTAAAACCAACAGAGTGGAACGTTTGTGTATTAAAAGCACACACAGATTCTGTTAGCTGGAGCAGGGAGTTAAATATGAAAATATAATGCAAGGCAGTGAGGCTGAGTCCCCTGTAGATAAAAGCCTCCCATGGCAGCTGAGAGCACGACGATGGAAATGGCCCAGGGTTAATGAATATTGACACAGAATAATCTTTTCAGCCAGGTCTCAGGTGCAGTCTCTGGGCCACATTTAACTTACTGAATCTGACATGAACAGATCAAAGGCAGGTTTGGAGACCAGTATATTAACAACACATGACAAGTTCCTCAACGATGCAATCCACAATGGAAAATTTAACCAAAAACCCTCCCATTGAGAAAATAAATAAATAAATAAATAAATTCAAAAACTGGATTTTTTTTAATTTGTTAGATAATCTGTCACTCAAAAATATTTTTTCTGAAATAAATCAAGTGCTGCCAATATCAATACAAGAGCACTCAGAGAATGCAAACCTCCACCAAGCCAGATATACTACCACACTTCCAAAAAATGGGATTTCCCATGCTAAATTTAAATTGCCACCGAATGCACAATCTGGATCATATCCGAATGAAACTTGGTCTGATATAAAAGCTTCTTACCCTGACAATAAATTCAGAGGTGTGTTCAAATTGGATGTGTTTGAAAAGAGATATGTTTTATTTATTTATTTAGTCTATTATAAGACTTTTTTTGTGTGTGACATCATATAAGTGTGTGGATTCATTTTTGGGTGATCACCTATCCATCATAAAATTTTCAGACAGATCAATAACTGTGGACAGGAAGTTGCTAACAGTCAGACAGACAAACAAAGATAAATAAACCCACGCAGATAAAAACACAACTGAACTAAAATAGCAATTAGCATACAGAGAATGTCAGTAAGAAAATTTCCCCTCACACACTGGGGAAACTGAACAAATTACACAAAGGCCTAGCGTTTAAATAATGCTTTGTAACAATCCCCCTGTAGGCCAATTATTCATAAAAGTCAATTTAGATGTACAAGTAAAGGACATGAAATCAATTCAGCCATGCAGATGTACAAACAAGTTAATAACTTTGGAGGAAGCCACAGAAACCTCATTAAATTAATCCAACTTTAATAATAATAATAAAAAAAAACTATATGTGCCGTTTGTTGCCCTTTATGGTCCAAGAAGCTAAGCAAATTGATGTCACTCTGGAGCAAACTACACAAGCTCTAAACGAGAGGATAAGAGTGCCAAAATAATTGTGGTTTCACTGGAGTTGAAAATTGAGCAGCGTGAGTAAAAGTCCATTCTAATGCTACCCGTGCTCACAGCCCATTTTAAATGCAAGGTCAGGTGGCTCAGAGAATGAGTACATGTGGGACTTAGTTAACGCCAACCTGCCTGTTCCAAGACAGCCTCGAACAGACATCTGGCCGCAGACTCACAACTGCCTAATATTTAAACAAATGAAAGGTGAAAGACAATAGATAACACTACTACAGGAGCATGTTCCAAACTTCAAAAAGGTGTGCCTGCTGTCGGGTCAAATTAGGACAACCTCTTAGAGACTGGGTAACACACAACCATGCAATTAAACTCAAAAGTGAATGTATGCAAACTGCAGTAGTTTGCAAGTGCTGTATTTTGCATGACAACATCAGTTACTTCACTGCGGATCAACGATTTTGTACTCACTGTAAATTTATCCCCTTGTTTCCTTTGCTCTAGAGGAATAAGCCACAGCTGCTTTATTAAGAGACCCAATCTACTGGTGATTAATTATTTTTGTCCAAGATGGACAGTAAATTTCAGGTGTAAATTAGGGCTGAAGATAGACTACGCAATGAGAAAGCAACCCCCCTTACCCACAGAGGACTAAAAATGCGGGCCAAAATCTAGGTCTGAATGCAGAAATAGACTGATATAAAGCCCAAACTAAAGTAACATGCATCAATTATACAACGACTGCCATTAAGCATTTGCTCAGAATATGTAAAAAAAATAAATAAATAAAACTGTAAGCAGGTTTTAGCTAAACTTGCACCCTGTTGGACCTGGACCTTTCTGCGGGTAAGATTGAAGAGTGCAGAATGCCATGCATAGTTTCAACTGTGCATTTGGACCTCATGTGCAATTTAAAGTCTGAGCATTTTGATCGATACTGCTCCATTAAAGACACCAAGTGAGGTTCGGGACCTTGTTCATTCATATTGTTTTCTATTAATATGCCATGTGCTCTCAGGCAAAGGGCAACTTTGATAAATATGAATGTCACATTTGCATAAATTAGCACTGGGACTGCAGTATACAGACACATAGTAAACAAGAGAAAGACAAAAACCCATGCTTGGATAAACTACAAGATTGCTGTATTTGACTAACACATACTTCTTTCACTGAGTCAGTCACCACCTCATGTTTTCACCACGTTGAACACACTTCTCGTCAATGCAATAAGTCTATGTTGGGATAAGGTGGATTTCTTCATTCAAATAGAAACTGCATGACAATTATACTAGGAATAAGAAGCTGAAGCAATTACTCTTAAAGTTAGCTTATAATTAATAAATTCATGCCGAAGAAATCTTTGAGTTCTCAAGAAATACATGATAGAATTTACTGCTTAAAACAAGAACTTTCAGAGGGTAAAAAAAAAACTCTGCCAAGCTCAGAAATCCCCCATACGACCCATAATGTCAAAAATCATCATATTTCAAAATGTTAAAGAATCCTTTAAGAAATTCCTGGAAATTCGTTGTGTTAACTGTACTATGCTGTTGATTGGTGTCCTGTCCAGGGTGTACCTCGCCTCTCGCTCAGTGTCAGATTCATTTCTGGAGAATAAATAAATGATGTATGGATCAAAAGAACAGGACTCTTTCATGTTAAAATTTAAAAATATTATGTAATTTAAGAAGTTCCTGGATCCAAAATTTGATCCGGATCATCTAGAAAATATAATGAAGTCTTTAAAATCTATCTTTGTTCAAAGCCTCACCTTTGGTAAAAAATTTGATAAAAACATTTTTGCCTAACAACAAACAAAAACCATGGGTAAAAATAACCTCCTTGGTGCAGGTAATTGGAAATTTTTAGCAGATAGAACAAAGCTAAGGGGTGACACAGTTCAGAGGTTTAAACGGTCAACTCACAGCAAGATGGCTATGGCTCTGAACTTAATTTTCTCTTTGTGGTAGCCCTGATATACTGTTGATTAGTAGATGTCCAGGTTGTACCTCGCCTCTCACTCAATGTCAGATCAGATTTGCTACAGGTGTATAAATAATGGATGTATGAATTGATAGAATGGGACTCTTTCATGTTTTCTATTAAAATATAAAAATGAATTTAATATGGTTCATTGTGATCATTTCATAGAAAATACAAGATTCATTTGACAGTTTCAACCGTATTGCCATTTCACTACATGATGTGCTAATAGGTGCATAAACAAGCTCCAGTTAGTCCAGAATGCAGCAACAAGCGTCCTTACTAGAACAAGAAGACATGAGCACAGCACCCCTATCTTATCTACACTGCACTGCCTCCCAATTCATTTTCACTTCGAATATAAAATACTACTTTAAAGCACTTAATGGTTTTGCACCATATTATCTCAGCGAACTTCTTGTCATGATCCACCGTGATCTACCACGCCCTAATGTCTGTCTTCCTTCTAGTTCTCTTTTTAGTTATGCTCTCATAGTCAGTCGTGCTGGAGTCCCTTCTTGCACTCTGTACTAGTAAACACTCTTCTTTAATCATTACACTGCTATGAGCATACCTAACAACACAACCCCCCCCCCCCCACCCTGCCCCTGTCTCTTTTTTTGTTGAGGTACACATGCTACTTCTGAGATATCAGTGATCCTGATCCTTCTGCTCTCTAAATCCTGGATTGCATCCTATTGTGCTAGTACTGGTTGGAGTTCTCATCTAAGAATGATGCTCATGATGATGATATAGACCTAAATATACACTCAGAAACAGTGAAGATGACTGATGATGAAACAGTGAAGATGATTTAGGACTACTATTACTGCTATTACCATTACAGTTATAAGATAACCAGTTAGACTTCATGCTAAACTATAATGAAGTTTCTGCTTTATGGTTTGTATTATTATCTGGTTTCAGTCAAATGAGGATGGGTTTTCCTTTTGAGTCTAGGTCCTCTCAAGGTTTCTTCTTCGTGTCGACTGAAAGAGTTTTTCCTTGCCACTATCGCCGTGGGCTTGCTCACTGGGAATGTGTAGGGTTTGTAGAAGAAATGTTTAAATTCTTTTAATTCTTTTTCTTTACTATGTAAAGCTGCTTTGTGACAATGTCAGTTCTAAAAAGTGCTACACAAATAAAACTGAATTGAATTTGCTAAGATGTGGAATGTGAATTAGATATTTGGACTCTAACTGAACCATTTCAATGTTTTGTCCCTGCATATAAAATATGAGACAAGTAATATCATCGGCAGATAAATAATCAGTCATCACACTGTTCTATTTTTATTCTGCTTCTCCTACATTTTTTGTGCATGGTATAAATGGATGTATTTTTTGAATGCAATATAATGCCTTTGGATACAACATAATTTAATAAAACAGATTCCTCAACTATGACAGATAGCAACCCTAAAATGATGGACAGGCATCCATTTGGCCTGTCAGTTATGTATGAAATTGCATTGCGAGACTAAAACTTACTCAAAAAGGCTTAATTTGAGCCAGTGATTATAGACTGTAAGGGTTATACTTGTAAAACCTGACAAGCAAGAAAGATGATTATTATAAATCAGGAATGAGGAGACTGATGGATATGTCACAATCGGATCAGATGGATCTGATAGTTCATCTTGACCAGATAGAGTGCTAGGTTTCATTCCAGTTTCATCATCTTCTACAGTACCACAGCACACCCACTACATTGATGTCTAACAATGCTAGAGTCATTCCCTCTGACTACCATGAATGAGGAATTTAAAATAAAAAACATGTTTGTAATATAGCAAACCATATAAGCAAACTTTATAAATACCTAACTACATATAACTAAAATATAATCTTAGATATTAAAAAAGAAAGAAAAAAAAAGCATTTGCCATTCATTTTGTCATGTCATTTCAGACATCATTACATCTCTGTCGAGCTCTTTAAAAGACAGGCGTTAAGGTATAAAAAGCACAATCTTATTTTTTAAACATTCCAGGCTGAAAATACTAACAGGATGTTGGTTATAGCAAACAAGCTTTACGGTGTGTGCTGAAAAAAGCATTGGTTTGCTGGTCCGTTTCTGCTTCCAGCACAAAAACAGCAGCCCCATGCCACAAATCTTAAGGGACAGCAGGTTGTCAAGAACCATCCTATGATTACAAGGGATTTCTGCTCTGAGCACTGTCTAATTGGATACATGAAAATGGTCCAGCCTCCCATAGCAAGGACAGAATTATGATAAGAGGCTGATGCACTTCACTGCTACAGTAATGGCCTGATATCCATCATGCTATGTCTAAAAACTTGGTTCTGTAACCATGGCTGACATAGACATGAAAGGAAATAAAAAATAGAATAAATTGATAAGCTTCAGGTCAACTTCAAATCAATGTATAAAATATCCACACTGGATGCATGACCTGCCTAAGCAATAAAAATTCAAACAGGAAATTCCATATCTGCACAAAATGTAAAAAAGCATACTGATAATACATTATTAGGGGTCCAACCCCAGCAGGGCTGGGAACCATATTGTTTTCACTTTTTTTTATTGTTTCGCTTCTTATTATTTTTCCATAAATAAAACGTGTTACACAGCCCAAACCACTGGGCTTTTGGAAAAGATATTTAGCACATGGGTACAGTTCACCACATGGACTGCAGAGACAAAAATGTACACCTATTGTCCTACAGGGAGCGCTGCAGTAGAAAAAACGCTTTTTGGCTGTATGTCGCACTTTCAAAAAAACGTATATGCACGCATTTACTGGACTGTTTATGCCCAATCTGCATGAAAAAAGTTTGCAAAATGTTACGACCTGTGGTTTTCAGGTGTAACACAAAGTAATCAGATAGCAACAATAACTAAGAGCAAATATAGTTCTACAATACAATTATTTATTATGGAATTGCAATATGTTCAACTAGCTGATAGAATGCATTAATGAATTATTTTTACCTGAATGAAAGGTCCAATCCTGTATATTGCAGGAGGGCCAAAATCTGGTAAGAGTCTGAAAGTTCTAGATAATTCCAAAGGTTCCAATATTGAAACTGTGAAAGTTCTGTAGGTTTCTATGCAGCAGTTCCTGAAGTATCTGAGAGTTCCAGAGAGTTCCAGGAGATACACTGTTGATTATGTATAGATTGCACAAGGTTCTATGGTGCAGTTCCAGAAGGTTCCTTACAGTACTGTTCTGTTATTTCCATGTCTTTTCACATCCAATAATAATCCAGCATAAAAACCTGGTTTAGAGTGTAGCAAAATTCAGTATAATCCAGATATCTAAATGTTAATATTCAACTGATCCAATATAACACACTACAGCACTATAGTCCAATATAATCCAATCTGCAAAGTGATCTTATTTTCCAATGATGGTCTTTTATACAAATGAATGATGATATCTTTCAAAATTTCAATGTTGACTTCTCCAAAGCACAACTCTGACTGAAGAGCTGTGAGGCTGAAGGCCTATTTATATCTTTCCATGTAGAAGAAAGTTCTCCATTGTTCCATTTGTGTACTGAGTCTGTGTCAGCTCAGTAATATGCAACCAAGCAGCACTCAGACCATCTTTACAATATTCTATATATCTATTTCTGGAAGGTTCTAGAAATGCTTTGTTTACTCATACAGATAAACAACTAAATTTTTGAATGAAGAAACTGAATTTTTCTTCATTCAAAAATGTGCAAATTATTAACAAACAAATTTCAGTAGCTATCCTGCTAATTACAAAGCTTTACATGTACTGGCCACTGTAAATGCTATGAACATGAAACATAGGACTCTTGTCTCTGATGAGATTCGGATGCTCTGGATCAAATTTGGCTGGCATTGGCCACTAGGGGGCACTATAAATATGACACGTCTATAGTCCGCCACTACAATGGTGTTGTGATTGATTAGAGTGGGTGTAGCCTATTATGTTAGCAATTATATTTTTTTTAGAATTCACCGATCACGTTCAAGAGAAGAGTCAAATTTAAAGCACAGACAGAAATGCTTTCTAGAGCCTACTTACTAAAAACAGCACATGTGCACCACCAGGTGGGACTAAATCAAGGGAAACATGTTTTGGTCCATAACTCCCAAAGCAAATATTGCCCATTAAAAATAATTAAATCTCCACATTGCCTGAATTGAGCTGAATTGGGCCCGCCAAGTTCTCTTTAAAATCTTGTAAAATTGCAAATTATGTGAAACCTACTTTTTTGAACTCCTTCTAGAGTTTTAGCCTAATCTGCATGATGCAAAGTCATCCAAATAATTTTAAGTCTGATAATTATTAACAATCAAATTTTTGTAACTAGCATGTTAAATACAAAGTTTTACATACCTTAGCCACAATGGTTGCTATCAATATCAAACTTAGGACTTTCTTTGGGGAAGTCTTAAACTTAGTCCTAACTTCAGACGTTTTTTTCTAATGATACTCTGGATTAAATTAATGGGGATTGGCCATTATTTGGCCTGCAATAGACTGGTGGGCTGTACCCCACCTAAACAGGATAAGTAGTATGGTAGTATGGTTAATGAATGCATTATTGTTTTTATTATTAATCATTATTGTATGTGTGTGTGTGTGTGTGTGAGAGAGAGAGAGAGAGAGAGAGAGAGAGAGAGAAGACATAAGGATCAGTAATGGGCTCCATTCACTATCATTACAGACATGCTTCAGTACCTCTCTTGGACCACTCTATGCTCTGAAATGGCTGAGCCTCCAGGGCTAATGCAGGACTGTGTCATGCATGATGTAGTTAATACACAAAGAAAAGAGAGATATGTACTACTGTACATATCCACATAGTACCTATCTCTCTAATCTGAAGAGTTTAATAATACATTGATGGAAAAATACAACCCTCATTCATGGACTGGAATTTAAAGATGTCTTTGCATGTATAGCAATACAAAATAAATGCTAATAATAAAAGAGATAACAAAACAGTATAACAACATTGGGAAAGGTGGTTGCAATAAAGCCTTAGAGTAACTCGAGTGAAATGTTTTACACCTTTACTGTTTCTGATCTCACAGTGGTTTCTTTGTTTTCCTTTATGATGTTAGGTAAATTAGATTGTATGTGTTTTGTTTATTATTTGGGCCTGGCCAGCTTCTGACGAAGTGACCATTAAAAATAAAAGAAAACCACATAACAGTGGTCATGATCTCTTTTATTAACCCGTATGGTATGGCTTGTCCTAGACCAGGTCATAACACTGAGAAAACCTGTCTCTTGGTCAAATGTTGGCATTTTCTAGCATACAGTAATTCTAAAAACAATTTTTAGAGAAGCTCCACAGCAGTCATGGAATATGGCTTGGGTGGTTGTTCCAGGTCTGCCTGGTGCATGCCTACCACAGGAAATCCAATAAGGCTGCTGCGTCGCTGAGTTGATAAGAGTTGAAAAGAAAAAAAAGTTTATTATTAATAATAAAACGGAAACTCAAAAAATAAAAGCTCACCACCTCCCAGATTCGCACAGAATAAAAACACACAATCTAATTCATTTAGGCAGAAAAATTTGCAGGTAAATAAATATCTGTGGAGCAAATGCTGAAATCAAAAGTGGCGCAAACCCAGGCTCGGACGCCTATCAATACATCTTTCGGGAACTCTTCTTTTAAGCAGTGCTTGAATCCTGAAGTGTATTTTCCTGATATTAAGCTAAAAGATGTGAAATTCAGGGAGGATTCCCTCCATCCATCCATCCATCCATCCATACTACTTATCTTAGTAAGAGGGAAGCTGAATCTTACTTGACTTCAGGTGAGCGGCAGGGTACACAATTACAGCGGCAGGGTCTATTACAGGGCTAACTGAGTAGCCAGTTGATTTGCTCTGCATGTCTTTGGACTGTAAGGGGAAACCAGAGTACCTGGAGGAAATCCACAAACGTACAAGAAGTACATTCATGCTACACACAGAAAAGTCCCAGTCAGTAGCAGGTTCGAACCCAGACCCTGCTTGTTGTTAGCAGAAAATGCTAACCGCCACACAACAGTGCAACTCCAGGGAGAAAATATCATTTAACTTTCACTCAAAGCTTTCACAAGCACCTTTACATTTATAAACATATTATGCTTATAGAAAAGCAACCAAAATTGAACAAAGGAAAACAAATGAAAAAATTGATTATCAACCTCATCCACACCCATCTCTGTCTCATCAGCTGAGGTAAAAACTCACAGCACTTAAACACAAGCATCATCACTTTGGGGAAAGAATTATGAATAATCTTCTCCTGAATTCAACCCCACTGCCATCCAGTGTTTTTACTGCCAGTGACAGCCGCACATACTATATTATATATCACTGGCACCTCCTCATGTTCTCACATTCTTACTTTTACTTGTTTCTTTTCACTGTTCTTTAATATATGGTATAAAATACTACAACTGCTTTTCATTCTTTTTTGTAGGAAACAGTGTGAGCTTGATGGGGTTACTGTCACTTCATTACTTAGGGGAGTTTCACCCAAAGGAATTAGTTAAGCAAAGAACAGTGTACAACGATCCCATCATTTTCATAGACAATACACTGGAGAAGTGAATGAGATTCCAAGACAAAATGTTTATCTTATTACACAGTTACTTACGGAATCAATAATTTGACACAAAATATTGATTTGACTATGATTTATTTGCTTTTAATGTGATTTTACTGCTTCTGCGAATGATGCACTCCATAGCTACAGACTATAAAGTGGTGTGTGTTATAAAGAAATAACAGATAGCTAAATTACAGTCCAATCAGAATTAAGTACTCAAAGCAAGGTTATAAAAAGGAATGACCACTTCATCCAAAGAAACACATAGGGTTCTTAACACTTAAAAGGCCAGAGATGTAATTTTATAAAGCATGCGCATATATTATTATTATTATTATTATTATTATTGTTATTATTAATAATATTATTATTATTATTAGCAATTATAATTTAAATGACTGGAAGATCACTCTACCAACAGTCACATACACACAGAGCACTCAAGATGTAGCTGCATATTGATGTAGAATGACAGGAAACGAACCCTTGGATAGTACTCTGGAAACTGCTGGCACAGACCATGCTAATACACACATAAAAAAACAGAAGACAGTATCTGCATGTAAAATATTGCACAGAGAGAACTATAATTCTCATAGCCTACTAATGGAAATGAAGGAAGCCAGGAGCAGGGCGGCAGTAGGAAAGGAGGCTGCTGAAAGGAAGGAGTCTTGATGCTGCACACCACAAATGAATACACCACACAATCCAAATAACACCTTGAGTACTCAACTGTAAATGACCAGTAAGGGGACTCCACCAACAGAGATCAGCCTTTCTCCCACTTTGCTCTAAGAGCTCCTGTGCAGTAGAAGAGAAGAAAATAAAAAAAGCAACCAAGACACAATACTAATAATCATAACATCATTACTAAACACTAATTCACAAACCACTAAAAGATTAAAACTGAAAAAACAGAAAAAAAATAATAAAATTAAAAAAAAAGAAAGAAAAGAAAAGAAGACAAAGAAAAAAGTAGCACCACCAGGAGGGGAGGCAATGAACTTCACCATACTGCAGAGTCAGGCCTTCAAATGCCGGAAAGCAGAGGTGCAATTCACCCAACCAGCAGAAGGCTGAGAGCTGCAAAGGCCAAAGCTCACTAACCAGTGACAACAGCCCAGAGACTTCAACATAAACCTAGCTGCCTTAATCAGGACTCTGTCATGATTGCACAAGGATTGCAATGAGAGCAGGTTGCAAGTGCCAAGGTTTTTTATTATCAAAAGTTCAAACTCCAGTGTCCCGAATAACAAGGTCAAAGGTGTGAACAAGTTGCAGAACAAAGGAGTACTTAATGAGCACAGGCTGAAACAAGAGCAGGTAAACTAAGGTTGGAAAAGGGTGTAACTAGCTAGACAAAGTTCTAAACAGGATTACTGAGTATTAGGAATAGCAGGCTAAACAGGAAAACACAAATCTCTCAATAGAACAGCAATGGCAGGACTAACAGGAGAATAGTAACATGTTAAATACATATGGATTCCAAACACAATATGAAACATAGTCAGAAAAGACGCACACCCAGGATCAGAATCAAAACATGGTCAAACTTTAGAATATGGTACCATATGAATAATCCCAAGACAATACTGACCAAAGTACTACCCAAATTCCCAATAAGTTGGCATGCTGTGTAGAATGTAAACAAAAACAAAGCTATGTCTACAAATTGTGGCAGAATCTCAGAATGTAATGGAAAGGCTAAAAATCAATATTGGGTGTCAGTGATCTTCTAGTCCTCAGACGGCACTGTATTAAAAATAGGCATGATTCTGTCATGGAAATCACTGCTTGGGCACAGGAACACTTTCATAATTCACTGTCTGTAAATATTCCCCATTTTCCTAGATTCTCTGAATATACTTCCTAATTACACAAGCAATGCAGAACAGCTGTGTCGCATTCAAAGTGCCTTACTGTGCATGCTGGGAACCGCAGATCTGCTCATTAACATAGATGGAGCCACTCGCTCTGAAATGAATGTTGCACCTAGGTAGAGATCTGACAGTTTGCAGGTGTAACAGGTTCAAAGTGGAACAATACTGCTCAGCAGCAAATAATCGAGCACACTTTACTTAAAATCATTACCGATCATGGAGAAACTGCAAGCACCAACCAACTGACCATGGAATCATACTGGAAGCAAAGTTCCTGGGAGGGAGGTGATAGGGTAGAGGATAATGCTGAGAAGGGACAATCAACAAATTCATCATGGAGACAATTAAGTGAGCAGGAAGAGAAGAGGATAAACAAACCTGCCACATTACTTAAACATGCACATGTGCTTTATTTTTCGTTTTACCTTTTCTACGAAATAGACCTTTGTGTTAAATTCAGCCAGTGAATCTGGAATCAGGAATCCAAGTTGACGGATAAAATAAAGCTTCCTTGCTTTAGAAAGGTAATAATTACTGTATGTAAGCTAGCAAAGAAGGATCTTGGGCTTGATTATATCTTAACATGGTTAACATATACACTTCACAACAACAGATCAGCCTGACTGGCCTGCTGTTTGTAAGCCCCATACACAGGAAGCTGTGGTGCAGTGCTAGTGGTGGTTCGGTGCTTGTGCACAGGGTACGAGTGTGCTGTAGTGCTGTAGATATGTGACTGTGTGTGTGCTTGTCATTACACATTCTGCAGCTGCTGTCTAGTTTGGTTTGCAAAAAGGGGGCAGAATACGAATGCTAGTTAACTTACTAACTAATATAATTGAATAGCATGCTTGCCAGCTAAGCGTGATTATATTCTTTAGGACTGTCAAAATGTGTTATTTTGATTAATTTATCAAAAAAAAAACAAAGTGTTAAAAAATTAACTCTTTGGCCCAGTGGCATTCTGACTTCAATGGCTTTGTAAAATGAAGGAGGTAAATGAGAGCATGCTTCTTGATCCAGTATATAGAATATTAACGTTTTGATGGTCATAACCCAAATGACTCCTTTCTGCCTATACACATGCATTGTGTACAAAGTAATGGCTGCTGTGCTATCTAGTGCACTACTGTAAGATATTAATTTAGGCATTGACTAATAGCAAAGATTCCCCATAAGAGATTTGTGAGTTGTGCTTCTTAATTATTGCACTGGTCTTTTTCTAAATAAAAAATTACTAGAAACATTTAAAAACTCCTTATTTGCCAAAACAACTTTATTTTACTGATATAAGGATTCCATGATCAGAATTTTGAGCTCTGTGAGGGCAGTTATGTATGCATTCCTTTTGCAGCAGAAAAAAAGAGGTTACTTCATTGATTTGGAAAGAAATAAGTATTTAACCTAATCTAAAATGTTTTTAATTTGTTGTTGGTTGGATGTTGTTTCGGTTAAAGGTACTATTATTTGTATTCTTACCATATCCCTCCTCTCATCACATGCTTGGCTTATAACCAACAGACAGTGAGGTTACGGCCTGGGCTGCTCTCTCTCTCTCTTTCTCTCTCTCTCTCTCTCTCTCTCTCTCTCTCTCTCTCTCTCTCTCTCTCTCTCTTTCTCTCTCAAACACACACACACACACACACACACACACAAACACACACACGGAGACATTTTATGAATATCAAGAATGGAAACACTTTTTATATACATAATTCTATATTTAAAACTGTAGTCTTAATATTATATTTTTATATGTACTATAATAGTACATATAAAAATATAACATTAATACTACAGTTTAAAGTATAGACCTTTGTGTTATATATAATAGTACCATTGATTATTATATTATATAAAAGTATAATGTTTAACATATAAACACTTGGGCTGGTTAGCGATAAAAAAAGGAAACAAATTAATTCCATGCTTAATTAATCCAGATTATTTGCATTAATAAAGCATGGAAAAATTAAGTTTCTTGTCTTTTTTTTTTTTTCTTTTTTTCATTGCTAGCTAGCCCTAGTATTTATACATGAAACATTGGTGGGGTCACTAGCTAGCATTCACTATTGGCTGTAGCAATAGCCAGGTTTTCTCATTTACTGTTCCCCTGTGTGACATTGACTGTGATGACACAGACATAGTAGTAACTATGTGGAAGTTTGCTGCTGAAAAATCCTGCTTGGTCTGAGCAGCAACCAGCTGTCCAAAAACGCAGCTTCATTCTGGTCTGGAAAAAGTCTCTAAATTACCACAATTAATGTAACACTGTAAACAAATAATTGTGAGGGAAATTGCATATCAATAGGGCAATTGTTGACAACCATTGTGAAAAATTCAGTTTAAGCTGGCCAGCTCCCCGCTTCCAAACTCAGTCTGAACAGTTCATTCAAGTTATTTTCCAGCTTCCTGATTACGAAAATTAACTGGTCAAAAAATGTTTGTCTCTAGCATTGTATTATTAGCAGTGATTTAGAAACTACTTCTATTTAAATGCATTTATTTGTGTTTTAGATAGCTAGAAGCTGCTCAGGCCAAGTTTGTTAGCAGGTAGGGTGAGGAGTAGTGTTACAGAATGAATACTGGGCCAGTGTATACATCCATCCATCCATCCATTTTCTAAGCTGCTTAATCCTAATTAGGGTCGCGGGGAGTCTGGTACCCACCTCAGCCGACTGAGCGAGGTGGGGTACACCCTGAACAGCTTGCCATTGCATTGCATGCAATATATAATTCATATATATATATATATATATATTCAATATAATGAACTATCGGTGCGGTAGTGGTTAGCAAGTCCGCCTCACAGCAAGAAGGTCCTGGGCTGGACTCAACGAGGGCATTGCTATGTGGAGTTTTTTAATGAAAAGGTTCCACCAGAAGATGCAAAACTCAGAGAGACGCTCATTCGTTTGCCAAACCACCTAATCCTACTACACTCGTAGTGAGGCTGGAGCCTATTCCAACTGACTTTGCGCGAAGGTGGGGTACACCCTAAACAGCTCACAAAGCCATTGCAGGGCCAACAAATACTGATATTCACACTCACAAAAATGAGATGGGAAAGTTTAAAAATTACTCCTTCACAGCAGGTAATGTCCCTGTACCATAGCTCAAATGGAGAACATTTTTATTTCTAATGAGCTAGGAGAGCACTGCTCCTGCTAAGGTTTCACACATTAGCGAGAGTCTCTCAAGGTCAGGTTCGTGCCTTCTCACATACATCCACTGCACCTCCTGAGAGAACATCCTAATTACTGCAAAGACCAACCACACACATGGTGAACATGGGCAGTGTTGCATTATACTGTAATTACACAGTATTTATTTTATTTTTCCCAAACACAGTGTGTTTGTTTAAAAGAATTTATACCCAGATACAGCATTTTCCATGAATAAAAATCCCATTACCAGCTACATTTTAGGGTCTAACAAATTCAAGGCTTAGAAAGAGTTATTTTCCTAGACCATTTAGACCAGTTAGTTGAAATTTACCATCCAGTGTATTTATTATTCTGATCCAGTATTATCTAAAATCTCAGATACTGTGATTTTTAAAAAAAAATGGAAAATGTTTTCCATTTTAATGTGCAAGCAGAGCAGACAGGACTGCTATAATTCAATTATATGATATTATATTAAACAGCAGCAGCAAATATATGTATGAAATATTCAAAGTATTTCCATTATGTACTTTTAAGATTTTGCTGGAGAAGAAATGAATTATATTCGATTTGGCTCTTCAAACATTATTAGATTAATATTTGTAGATTAAAGAAAAAAATCTAAAAAGAGAGGAACAAGACATTAAGATTATTATTATTCAGCCAAAATTTGACAGGCTCTACCGTCAGACTTGTGTAGACATAGAGGCAGGCCAGTCACTAATATGAACAGGACAAAAATGAGCAAATTGGGCCTTTTATTCACACCCACACTGTATTTGATCCTATTTAAGCATTAAACATGGGACATGAGGCCTTGGCCCTTGGGAAGAAATTATTTGCACCCTTTGACCCTCTCTAACAGCAGGATACAGCCTCTATTTACATTTATGGTATTATAATAGACGACTTACAATTTTAATGTAATTTATACTGAGCAGTTAAGAATTAAGGCAGGGGGCTCAACAGTGGCAGATTGATGTTACTGGGGCAAAAAATATATA
>JAQMYF010000001.1:39687508-39697826 GCA_030014195.1 Neosilurus mollespiculum
TTTCGTCAAGAGTAGGCTGCATAGCCATCAGCATGTTTCTGCCCTGCGATGGCCTGGCAAGCTGTCCAGGGTGTACTGTGCCCTCGCCCAGAGTCAGCTGAGATGCCTCCCCGTGACACTAATGAGGATTAAGCGGTTCAGAAAATAAGTGAAATGCACCATTGTTGATTTCATACACAGACATTTATTTGTCTACGTTTTTGTAGATAGAATAAATATAGGCACAAACTGTTAATAACATCATAACTATCAGAGGTCATCAAGAGCAGAAATGCATCACTTATATAAAGGACATTCCTTGGATACTTGGCTAAGTGTTTCTTATGGTACTATATGCATTATATATTAACAAAACATGCGTTTTATCCTCAATTATATTTTAACCCAATTGTTTACAGTATGAACATACTTCTATGAACATACATTCTTTCCAGACATTACTTTAAACCTGCCACATGTAAACCTTGATAGCCGTATTCTTAAATGAGGAAGGATATTGAACTATAAATACCTTTTCACATTCAACAACGATTGAAACACTGAATCATTTGAGTTGAGAGAGAAATGCCAACCTTGAAACAAGTTATCATATAATCTTTGCTTGAATAGTGAATTGACACTAGCAATGTAATTTATTTCCTGTGATAACCAAACAAAGACAAAATCATATTGGAAGAGTATATGCTTAACATGTAAGACAAAGATAACTCTTCCAGCATCATCTAAAGGCATAAGGCTGAGATAACACTGATGTGGTAGTCTATCCTTTGGTAAGGAAATCAAATATGTATTAAGAATGGCCTATAGAACCAATTAAAACTATTTTAATCTTTGTTATTAATTTACATATTTTATTTCAGTGGTATTATGCATCCTATCCAGGAGGAATTGAACTCCTAGTCACTTCACGTTACAGAAACCGAGAATAAGCACCGGCCTGATGAGCCACCAGGCTCAGGTGTAAAAGCCCAACAGACTTACCTATCTTGTGCATATATTTGGACCTATATTTTCTGCCATGCTGCTTCCAACACTTTGTTAATTGCCACGGTGTTGCTCTGATTTGCTATAAGAATTTTATATTCATTATATATTTTAATTATAGGTTCTTAATCAGCTGGGGTAAAAAAGCTGTTTGTTCTTTAACTACCATATCGCTATACCTTCAATTGTCTTCTAGGTTCGCCATGTGTTGTGTGCTTATGCGCGAGTTGAGACTGTCAAATTCATGCTTAAATTATTGGGAATAAGTTGCCCCTGATGGAACACACTGAGCCTGGATTGACCGACACCAGATCAAGTGAAGCCCTAATAATTCATGCATTTATTATCTCTCTTTGTGGAAATAACTTATGCATCATTAAGTATAAGCAAAAGCCCATTCTTCTGCTATAGGTATAAATATACTAAAATAAACAGTATTTCCCTAATTTGGGGGGGGGGGGGGGGGAGAGATAAAACTCCTCTGAGTGGCAGGCACTCCTGTATTTTGTGATGTGAGTGATTGTGATAGCTCAAAGACTCGATACTTTGCATCAGAAAAGAGCTTGCAATCACACACACAAAAAAAATCTACTTTGTCAAGGTTCAAAAATTGAAGCAAAATTAAAAAAAAAAAAAAAAAAAGCACACAGAGACTGACTAGCAACAACGTCAGCAGACCAATACCACTTTTAATTCAAATATGCAATGAACACCTTGATAATTCACAAATATATCTTTGTTCAGTGCATTTTTAAGAACTTCAAAATAGAAAAAAAGTAGTAAAACACACACACACACACACACACACACACACACACACGTCTTACTAATATATACAAATAAAATATAAAATGCATAAAATACATACATAATATACATATACATATTGGAAGAATTATATATTATATTGCACTTCTATAACTCATTCAAGGCTGTCTTCAAACTCACTCACACATTTGCTAAACTGCTTAATCCTCGAGGGTCACAAGATTAATCTCAGCTGACATTGGGCGAAGGTAGAGTACACCCTGAACAGCTCGCTAAGTTACTGCAGGGCCAACACACACAAGCATTCACACCTGCACTCACACCTTAGGGCAATTTAGAAAAGCCAATTAACTTAATTTACATGTCTCTGGACTGTGATAGGAAACAGGAGTGCAGGGAGGACGAGGAGGACATGCAGACTCCACACAGAAACACCCTTACTGAGCCCAGGACTCAAACCCAGGACCTTCTTTCTATGAGGCGTACAAGCTAACAACATACCACCAAAAGTGCAATATAATCTCCATTAAAAATATTTTCTCATGCTAGTTAAAATAGGACAAGGTCTAAGAATACTATTATTCTACAACCCTGTTAGAGATAAAATTGTATAGCAATAAAAACCCACAAGTCAAGGTTTCTACCCCCACTCATTAAAGTGCTTGGTGAAGAAGTAAGACTGCATTGTTTGTTTGAACAGCCAGGGGGAGTTCATTCCAAAACCCGGGTACCTTGAGGGATGAAAGGTCACAATGAGCCACTATAGAGACTCAAAAGGAAAGCACAAGATGATTCCACTCTGTTTCAGAGTGGTATCTGATAATTTCCTGAAGGTAAAATGGTACAAATCCGTTCTTGGCATTGCAGGAATGCATCAGTGTTATTTATCTACAGGAAGCCATTGGAGAGAATATGTCAGTGATGTGGTGTGGAAAAAAAAAAAAAAGAAAGAATAGTGTAGGTTGAAATCAAGTCCTGCAGCTGCATTTTGGATCAGTTGCAGAGTTCAGATAGCACACGAGGAAGATCTGCCGGGAGTAATTTGCAGTAAACCTTCATGGAGAGAAATGATTTCTGGAAGAAATTTGCATGTATCATAAATGTGAATGACCCATGAAATACTTAAGTAGGTGATTCGTTATTTAGGCAGTGTGCAAATAAATGTTACTATTTTGTTAAATCAATATGGAAAATCCTTTCAGAGCCAGAATATAGTCTGGTTATCGATTGTGTTTATTAAACTTAAGAGTCTATTTCAGATAGGAGAAGGTTAAATAGCAAAACAATAGGATATAACCTCAGATATAAGAAGCTTATTAGACTTCATATATTGCTAATAAGTTGTACCTTGTAGTGACCTTGTTAGTATCAGGTGAAGATAAATTGACTGTATTACAATATTAAGTAAACGAATATTGAACATTAGGAAGAAAAACAGGACATATATGAAAACATATACAAAGACGTTAATGCTACTTGCTATGAACACCACCACACTGTCTTGATTGGGTTCTTGAGCAAGCTCTCTTTAGCTGTGTACGTCATTTGATTTGATACTGGGTTATGCATATTTAATACTAGAGAAGATATTACATTTCTTTATTGGCAACCTAGGTTTTTTACAGGGTGGTGTACTCTGTGTTACAATTTTTTAGACCACATGACAGAAATGCAAATATTTTTTAAAACTTTTACAGTTCACATTTTATTTGTATTTTCTAATTCAAGAAAAATAAATTAAGAAATTACTTATGTAAAAAATGCAAAATTCAGTCTGTGCAAAACACAGACAGGATGAGACAATCAACATACATATTAGTTAAGTCCAACTAATAGCAGAGCTCCAGAATACCACTGATATGGAGAAAGCATCTAACCATCGAGTCCATCGATCTTTTGGAACATTGAGAAAAACCTTTAGCGTACATCCGTTCATCCCTCCGGTGTATGTGTACACATGGTAACCCTGTGTAATTCTTTGAAAGTTTTATTATTATCAGGCAATAGTGATACTAAAAGTAATTCAAATATTTCAAAATTGTTATTACTTCTGTTAGTTAATTTTTTGTTTTCTGATGTCATGTGCTTTTTGTTTTGATTGTCCCCTTTGGCTTTCCACATCCTCATTATTGCGCTCACCTGTGTCTCGTTGCCTGCAATACTAGTCTGTCTATTTAAGCCCAGCATTTCCCCACAGCCATTGCCAGATTGTGCCAGAGTTTTCTCCTGTGCTTTTCCAGCATTTGTAAATCTGTTGCCTAATAGTTTTAAACCTTGTCTGTTCCTTGAAAATTCTTGCTATTCTCTGTGATTTTTTTGGATACCTCTGCCTCATACGCTGTTTTTGACTTCTTGGATTTCTTTGACCATTGCCTGTTTTTTGAACACGAGTTTGCCTGCCACTTTGGATTGTTTGCCCATCTATTAATCTTTGTGCTCACCGAATAGTTTGGTTCTAATATTAATCTGATTCTCTTTTTATTAGTCTTCATTGACTTCCTTGACTTTACACATTTTGGTCAAGAAAATGCACATGAAATGAGCACGCGTGGTCTGGAAAATATTGCGTGCGTATGTGATGTCTGACATGTCAGCTACAAGTCTAACATAAGTATGTCTAAATCATATTACTTTGAAACATAGGAAGAGACAAGGGTGCTAAATATAAATATACAAATAATAAAATGTGAACATTTTTAATTACTAAAGCATCTCTACTCAGCAGATTTTATGTCTCGAAAAAGGAGAAACATAATATTTTCTCTAAATCTACAGTTTCTGAATGGTGTACTTTACATGTCAAGACTAAGTATTGGTTACCTCATTTTTATTCTCTTCTATAAACAAGTTATTAAAATAAATTAATCTTGATATATATGCAGGATACGTGTATGGGGTTTTAGAGTTTCCATGAAAAACTTGTCAAGTAAGGAAAATTATATACGAGCTCCACTTTTAGGCAATGCCTAAATCTCTATTATGAATGGCTGAAGTGTGCCCAACCAAAATATTGGTTGCCTCAAATGTTGATTGCTTTCACAAATACAGTAACATGTTAAATTATATCTGCCCTCGTCTGGAAAAATATAGTAAGTCACATCTTGGTCGTTTCAAGGAAAAGGGTAGGATAGCGGAGTGGCGGGGGACTGATTAGGCCTGATGAGCATGAGCATGATTACTGATTGTGTGGGACATACTTTATGGATCATACATTATTATATAATTTTAATAGCTGATTTGTTTACATTGGGACTTACTAGGTTTTACCTGACCAAATTGACAGTAATCCCATGGTTGATCTCAAAATGACCAACATGTGAAATACTATGTTTTTCTAAACCAGGGCAGAGAGTCAACTGCCATGGTCTTTGTAAATCACATGATCTATGTAACTGAACCAGATAGGTTCCTGATAGTTACTAAGTTCTTCATCACCAGGATTATGCAAATGTAAAACTTATGTAAGAAAATGTATGAAATGTAAGAACATTTTTCTGATCAATATATACATTGTTTATTTATTTATATTATTTGCATGTTAAGATAAGGCAAACTAATATCTTATGGACATACAGTAGTGTGCAGTGAAGATTATACACCACCACTTTTGTCTAAAAGGGTTCCTAATAAAAAGAAGTGTAAAATTACTTCTCTATAATATTTTGGTGAAAATGTATTGAACAATGCTATTGTAGGCAATGAAAACCCAAAAAATAATTCCGATAAGTATACTGAGGTAAAAGTATGGCTAATAAACATAAACACTGAAAATACCAATTTTACAGAAAAATCGAAGGGTGTCACAAATTTTATTTTTTTGACTTTTGCATAGCATGAATGAACTTCAAACAATATGGAATGGTTTAGTGAGTGAAGAAATTAAAAAATACAGTAGTGTGATAATTATACAATTAAGAAAATGAAAATAAATCAGAAACCAAGTACTATTCAAGTATTTATTTCATGTAATATTGGATCATATTGATGAGAATAAGTAAACTAGCAACGATATATAGTACTAACAAAAATAACAGTCTCTTTTTTGAGAAAAAAGTCAATATTTATTATTATTTTTTTATTTATTTACTCGCTAAACTATTCCATATGGTTTGAAGTTCATTCATGCTATGCAAAAGTAAAAAAAAATATTTTTTCTGAAAAATTGTTATTTTCAGTGTTTTTGTTTATTAGCCATATTTTCACCTCAATATACTTGTCGGAATTATTTTTTGGTTCTCATTGCCTACAATAGCATTGTTCAATACATTTTCACCAAAAAAATTATAGAGAAGTAATTTTTTTGTTCTTTTTATTATGAGCCCTTTTAGACAAAAGTGGTGGCGTGTAATCCTCACTGCACACTACTGTATACATAGTCCATCCTATTAAAGATGTATCCAAGCTTTAAAGGGAATATGCACATACATGTTAGTTGCGTCAAAGAATTGACACCTAATCCTGAAGATAGTAATCTGCTATACAGTATAAGCGTTATATTAAAAGACACTAATGTAAAGGGACTACTAAACAGGAATAGATGCATCTTCTTGATTGAACTTCCCTGAAAAGCTGGAGTCGAAAGCATACCTTGTTAAAAAAGACAATCACATTGGTCTTGGATACTAATAAGCCTCTTTGCTTTCAAGGGCTACAACTGTATATCAGTCAGTCCATTAGGCAATCGAAAGCAAAATATTAATTATTAAAAGAATAAGTACAAGTAGTTTGCTTACTACATTATTTACTACATATATCATAGAAATACATCATCATCATAATAATAATAACAGATAGATAGATAGATAGATAGATAGATAGATAGATAGATAGATTTTTACACAGTTTTACACAGTTTTTGAGAGTTGCATTTAAAAACATGCAATTGTATACAAGTGACTGTAACACAATATGCTGCAAATGTTTTAACTTGATTTTATGTCTGAGTTCCAGAGGATGCTCAGGTCTGTAAAAAGATGGACTCTGGCCTCAGGACAGACGGGGTCATAGACTTTTATCTGGAGCTATCATTCTGAACTAGATTACAGTTATTAAGGATGTAACTTCAGTGGAGGCTTTCTTGCTACACAGTGGGAATTAGAAAAGGATCCTCACTGTATATATGTGACAAGATAGAAACACAGCTAATTCAGTTCTGGCTTGGGAAGGGTACAGTAGGTTCATACAAGATTCAAGAGGCTGGCTAAAACATAAATAAGTGAACCTGACAACAGAAGTGTTGCTCAGGCAATAAGAGTTAACCCTATATGCCCAAGAAACAATAGCATAGGAAGTTAAATGGTACTAGTAAAGGTTCACAATACAAAAGTTCATAAAACAAGACCAGATTCTGTCAAAATCCCACAAGGGTCAATTTTATAAGAAATATCCTACCAGGAATCATCACTAAATATGCAAAAGGAATTCATTCATTTATTAGTTTGTTCAATTGCGTAATCCTGCTAGGGTTGCAGGAAAGCTGGAGACTATGCGTGAAGGCGTGGTGAACACCCTGAACAGTTCACCAATTCATCACAGGGCCCCAGTAAGTACTGTTTTCTTATAATAGAATATCAGACCAGAAAAAAAATCTAATCCATATAAAACATGACTAATGAACTGAAAAATCTATAATAACTCATATTTGAACATTTATTGATGATTCCAGGTAGTATGTGGCCTATATAGCTTGACAAGTATAGGATTTTGACAGAATTTGGTCTTATTTTATGTATTATGAAACACTAACAGCATTACTCATAATTCACTTTTTCTTTTTTTTTTCTTTTTTCTTTCGGAAATTGTGCTGCACTGAACAAAATCTTAATATAAAGCATACATCGTCTTTCTGTCTCTTGCACTCCAACGATCAAAAGGAGTCCAATAAAAATGCTTCAAAGTTGTTAAAAAGCAGATTCTCAACTCTGATGAGGATACAGCTTAGACCTATTATTCTTTCTATCCTATATTTCACACAGAAAGTTCCACTGCTAAAAGAAGTGCTTATCACAGTTATTTTATTCATTTTTTTCACATGGTATACAGTACAAGGACGCTTACACTGAGAGGATTCATTATCAGCAAAATAACAGCTTTCTGTTTGCTAAGAAAAGGCAGGCAGTTTAGGATCAGGGCCTCAAGATAATAAAGATTTCTTTGGGGATACAGTTACATACTAGGACAGCTCTAAGAAACTGAACAGCAATGACGACTTGCCAATATGACAAATCTGTTACATGCTGCAAATAACAGTATTTACAAACAAAAAAACAAACAAAAAAACAAACAAAGATTTTAAATAGTTGAACTGCTGCACTAGCTCTTCAGGTGATTTTATCTCTTAAAAAACTCGATTCGTTTCACTTGGATGTATCACCTGGGTACTCAGTATTAATGAATTTGCTGTCAGTTACTTCCTGCTACCTCAGGTGAAAAAGGGTTCCTATGCAGTCCTGTTTCAAAATTGGCTATAAAGGGCACCATAAACTTTAACCCAAATAAATACTCCCCATTTTTCATGTCAGTTTCTTATTATCACTAACGCCCTTTGCTTGAAGGCCCAGAATCGGACAACAACACTACATGAGGAATTTTCCAAGACAAGACCATAGCTTTATGTTCTGTAGTCACAAATAAAATGAGGACACCCTGAAATCAAGTTGGTCCAGTTAAAATGCTTTTGTCCAGTTTTATAAATGTGTATGTTTGAAAGGAACTTACTACGTATTATCCCTGCACCTAATCTTTCATTAATCAAACATTTACGCTATTCTGTAATTGAGTGATTTCTGTTTTTATTCATTGGAGAACTTCAAGACACTGTACAATTATCTTTTGTATCTTTTGAAAATGTGTTTTTTCCCTTCAATTTCAATTCTATTACCAACAAATCAATACAGCATAATTAGTAAACTAATCTACAGAGAATTCTGTATTCTATAGAATAGAATCAGGTGAATATGTATATGAAAAGTATAAAATGAAATAACATGAAATAAAACAGAATAAAATAGCATTTATGATATAATATGGTACTATGTGAAAGAATAGTATTATTAGTTCAAAATTCTGTTACATGTTATTTAGGTATGCAGGATAGATGTGCAAGGAAAAAATCAGTCAGATTGTGGCCTGGTACTGGTAGTTGAGTTATAGGGTCTGATGGCTGTGGGTACGAATGACCACCTGTGTTGCTCCTTATCACAGTGAGGTTGAATAAGTCTGTGGATGAAAGAGCAGATTATGCAGTTACTTTTTTCCTAAAGGCCATGCTTTATATATATATATATATATATATATATATATATATATATATATTGTATTAATCCCACAAGGAAAATTGTGCTTTGTATTCAATCCATTCAGACTGAGCACAGATAGACACATAAACAACAAACACACAATCAGAGCAGTGGGCAGCCACACTGTAGCCCCAGGGAGCAGCTGGGGGTTAGGTACCTTTCTCAAGATATCTGTGAATGTTAAAGGTGGCGGAAGGGGAAGGTGTTATTCCCTCCCCACACATTTTAGTGGTTTAAGAATTGAACCAGTGCCTCCCATCAATTATTGTTTCAATCACTTTAGTATAGGTTAAATGAGCAGTGTCATTGTTGTTTAAAGATAAAATAAAGATAATATAAAAATATAAAATATTATATATTAATAAAATATAAAAATAGCCTAAATATCATTAATGGTGTTATCAAGCAAGACATAATTATTCATATAGATGGAAATTTGGTATATGGAGGATACTAGCCATGAATTGGCTTCATACATTAGGTTTGTTAGGGGTTTGCAACACAATCTCAAACAAGATTTCAAAAAGTACATGTTCCATTTTCATCCACTCCATTGGTAAGCTAATGGGCTATTTAACAATTTTTTTTTACATTTATTTTGGACATTTATGGCACATGAAGACAGCTTTTGGCAAATAAATTTGGGGTAAAATCATGACACAACTGCTTTAATCTCAGTTAAAGTTTTTGTGCCTCATTTCCGTATTTCTTTGCAGATTCCAATCTGTCTTATCTTATTATATGGTCTCTACATTTCTCCTCTTGGAGGCTTCTTCCAGTGTTGGATTATGATATCTGCACACCAGCCCTGTGGAGCTTGGAAATGATGTCACTGAATGTTTTTTTTTCTTTCTTTCTTTCTTTCTTTGTTACTTCTACTCATTGCACCACAGATATCTCATTTAAAGCTACACACATCTCCGTTACCTCCCAGGAACACTCTGAATTGCATGAAACGATCATAATAATTTCTGGCAGTCCACATTTCCCAAAGTCCCACTAGCTGACAATAACACAGAGAAAGGAGGAATGGAGCAAATTAGATTGGTTATTGTGGGCATTAATCTAAAACATGAATGGTGTGGCTTTCAGCATGTTATGCTGCACTTGACTCATTGCTCAAGATATAAAGTGCAGGGGGTGGACACCTCCATTTTTGTCTTTTGGTGCTAACAAGCTAGCCAAATAACTGCTCTGAAGTGCATAGTCAATGATATACAGTACATCTAGAATATATATATATATATCTATATATATATAGATATATA
>JAQMYF010000001.1:39703138-39738624 GCA_030014195.1 Neosilurus mollespiculum
AGATTCCTTCCTAATTTAATTTTACTATGTAAAGCTGCTTTGTGACAATGTCAATTGTAAAAAGCGCTATACAAATACAACTGAATTGAATTGAATGAAGTATTTTCCGCTACGAAGCATGCATGTGTACATTGCAAATCTTCCTTAGACAACCCCACTCATATCGGCTTTGCCACGTTTGCCACGTTTCCGACATACGCATGTCTGAACTTCTTTGGGATGAACTGGAAAACCAACTGCACCTCAAATCTTCTCAGTACCTGATCAGGACCTGATCAAACCCCAATAGCAGTACCTAATGTCACTAATGCTTGTGTAGCTGAATCAATACAAATCCCACCTTCATGCTCCACATCTAGTGGAATGCCTTCCCAGAAGAGTAAAGCTTATTATAACAGCAAAAATGGGATTAAATCTGGAATGAGATGTTTAACAAAAACATCTGGGAAAACCCTTTGCCTACATAGCGAATGTAGTTGGATCACTTTATCCTGATGTTTTTCATTTGTATTGAATAAGAGTAGCTCCCCAGTGACAGTGTTTTCAGGGTAATATGAGGCTGGTCTCTATTTATGTGTCTGAGGGTTGGACAGTTATTTTTTTCAGAAGACAGTTGTCCAACTAGAACATTGCATTTGAGGATAGATTCTGAAGAACATACACAAGCAGAGATAAACTTTAAAGATAGTAAGAAGTCTGTTTTTCTGAAATGTCAGGCTACCACAAGAGATGTGAAGTTGAGTCCAGAGAGGAAGAACCAAAAGGGCAACTGTTTAACACAAGACAGCTCTGCCATTATTATGTAAAAACATTATAAAGGGAAATTCCTAATGCACGTTTTTTTATCCTATCAATAATGTGGAGGAATAATTTGGAGGGATGGAGTGGGATGACTTTCATTTTAATGCAAAATGTTCAGAATAAGATATTACGAAACTATCAAGCCTCAGCAAAACAGATGACAAGTGACATGTTTAATAAAGCCATGCAAAAATATTAATGCTAAGATGAAGATGTAAGATTGCCTAAAAACTCTAAGGGATATTCAAGAGGCGTTCAGCTTGGGGAATGACAGTTATATTACTGCACTCCATTATGGTGCTTGGGATCTCCTCACTTGCATATTTATTATGAAATGTCAGTGTCAGCATTTCAGACATCATTATTTTTAGGGACATTGTGCTACAAATAAGTGAGAACCAAAACGAATAAAGCAGCAGTAATTCGTGTTCAATCAGGATTAAGTGAGAGAACAATAAACATTAGAGCAGGACTGTGAGAAAATTACAACACAACTCCACACAATACAACATGAACTAACATTTATAACTTTTTCACAGCTGAAAGGAAAATTAATTGAAGTGACAGCAAGTACAGCATTACATGTATCTGGGTGGACTGTTAGAAAACCTTATTCTAATATAAATGACTATTTTGTTTACCTTTTTCCCCCCTATGCTTTTATGGCTTTTTTTTTTTTACCACTAGTTGTCAATCATGATTCTGGAAATGAAGTGCATACTTAGGAGTGAACGTACTTATTTTTATTGCAACAATTGTGTTTAAAGCTAATAGCTGACAAAAATGTAATTCATCAAATCACCAGACCTTGTACCCAGGTTTTGAAACATTTCAGTGATTGCTGGCTGTGTGACTAGAGCTTAGAGGAAAGTAAGAAAAGGTACACTGATTCTACAAATCTCTGAAATGTGTATTGTACTATACTGTACTGTATGGATAAAAAAAAGATTAAAAACTCTACTTGTTAGACACATGTACTGTATGTTGGCTTGTTTTCAAACCATTATTTCATGAACAAGAAGTACTGTGCAGAGTCCAGAGACCACCATTTTGTTTTCTCTCACGGCCACTGCACAGCAAGAAGGTTCTCGGTTGAACCTCGCAGCCAACTGGTGCGCTCTCCTCATTTCAGTTTCCTCTGAGTGCTCCACTTTCCTCCCACAACCCAAAGACATGTATGTTAGATCACTGAGCTAGCCCAAATTGCCTGTAGATCTGAATGTGTGTGTGAATGATTATTCATCTCTGTGTTTTTCCTGCTATAATTTGACAACTTGCCAGGGGTGTAGCCCACCTCTCACATGAATTCAATTGGGATTGGCTCTGGCTTCTTCCACGCCCAGTATAGATAATGGATAGATTGTCAAATAGCCTATATTATTTATGCAGGTCATTGTTGCACATTACTTTTTTTACTGTTCAAGGTTTTTAATAAAATGGTAAAATGTATTAAACAGAAAATTACACAAAGCAAAGATCTAGAACAGTAAAAACTGTTGATTAATGTACTGTACGGATTCCCATTATTATAATTTGCCACCAAATAATTTATAACTGCTACTAAATGTTGGCTTCTGTCTTTTGCCCAATACTGCACATGTAATTACAGAAAGTTGCATAGCACTTGCATGGAAAGTAAATACATGTTTTAAGTCACAAATTAATTAATCTAATGCAATCAGTCTTTTCTAACAAAGAATATTAAATTCTGTCTTAGTATTTAGACATGTTGTCTTTATGTTCTTACACATGATTCAGACTGTTTAATTACTCTTTTGACAACTAGCCATTTAAACTGCTATTCTCTGTACTGAAATGTTCAGTCAAATGAATCCAGTTAAAAGGTAAGCATGTCTAAATCATGCATTTAAAAAAGAACATGCACTGTTCAGATTGTAGTCCTTTTTCTGTAAATAATGTACATTTTTCCCATCAGTGTAATTAAATAGTTGCTGGTACACAATAGTAGGATACATATACTTCAGAAAGAATAGTACTATATAAATGTTTTATGACTTAGCTGTGTACAATGAATCAAGTAAAAACAGACTGGTGTGTGAGCCAATTTCACACAGTTGAATCTTCTTCTTCGACAACATGCTCACCTTTCAATTAACCCTCAATCTCTCGCCTGCTCAACTGAAGAACAACAAGATTGGAGTTTTGCTTCTGATCTTTTTAAACTTTTGCTCTCTAATGAGCAACAACCTTCCTATGTACGGTCAAAGAGATCAGGAACGTATAACCGTTTCAGTTAAAAGCAGAGTTTCATTAAGTTAGAAAAGTGAGCTCATGAGGATGAGTGCTATTTATGCTGATCACAAGCCAGTCTAATCAGCAAAGCATTTCCTACTGACGTGTCTGAAGACAGCCTCCTGAGAAATCCTTTCAGCACTTCCCAATTAAATCTCACACAGTCCATGTTGCAGTGAACTCATTCATACTCCATGCCTGCCATCCACATTGAACACTTTGCTACATGCAGTACAAGCACATAGAGCTGGTATAGTCTGTAACAGATGTTTATCTTATCCTCAACCGAACAAAGCCTGTTAATGGATTTACTCCATTTCAGATTGAAGCTCGTTTATAGACATGGCTTTTCAGAGGTCCCAGGTTTGCTCCTGACTGTAATCAGCACTAATAACAGATTGCTAATCAGGAATTACTAATCACTAATAATTAAACTTAATTATCTAGTGACTATTTTCATATAAATGTGACAAGAAATTCAATCAAATGGCTTAGAAGAACTTTGGGCATGGTGAAATGTTTTGATACACTCAAAGTTTGAACAAAGCTTTAATTTAGTTTCTTTGTGGGGCTGCATATTTTCAAATAAAACCAACAAAAATATTTCAATGGCACTGTTTTACTAATGTGGACCAATATTTCAGATTGGCAAGAGTTAACCACAGGGGTTTATTTGCCTCATTAAGGACAAAGCAGCACTGGCAGCACATCAAGTTTAGCTGTTTGCGTGATGTAGAAATAATGGGAATCTATCACCGCCTTTGTTTTCCACTGACAGAGATATTCTAATCACCAGCTGTGAATTTGAACAATGACACATGAGTAATAGTGCCCATCATTACCCAAACATTGTCCAAGTTTGAGTGTGGTAAAGCCTGGTTTTGTAGTCAAACCCCATCAAATATGGACCTGCTGTGGACGCTCATCAGCAGGTTAGTGATGAGACTGCTGACCTTTGTGTTAACTCGACGTCACCTTCTAACAATGACAGATTTTGAGCTGTTGGTTTCATCATTGTGCCTGTGTAGTATCGTGCTTGCCTGGTTTTGATCGAACACCACCTGTCCAAAATCTCCTGGGAGGCCAAACCAGCGAGGCTTTTGACACATGAGTGATTTGCGGTGAGCAGAGTCAATTGAAAAAATGTGACTCACTAGTTGGTGCAGGCAGCGCATATGTTGCTGCTGTTCAGACAGCACCAGGGCAGCTGGCACGGGGACACCTTGTTTTTCTGTTTTAGAGGCGAACCAGAGGGAGTCACACGTTCCCAACAGCACCTTTTCCCACTGTCAGTGCAGAATGCTCTTCCGATTTCTCCTGGTGATAACATGAAGATTACACCAGTGCCTTTGCAGAAGTTAATTTGCTGTGGCACATGTGTCCGTTTTCTTGCAAATGGCTTGGGGAGGTTAAAAGTAAACATAGTCTAGAATGACCTTGCAGTAGGCTCAGCTAACCTGACAGAGGTGAGACACAATTGTGTGCTGTCAACTCCCATCTGCAAAGCTTTCAGTGTAGATCTGGGCCTGAAACATAAGACACCATAAAAAGAACATGAACATTAAAAGTTTGAGGCCAAAGAGATTCTGCTGTCTTGTACGGCTCTGTAGCTGCAGCAGGAAAATACTTGCATAATGTAAACTATGTGTTAATAGCAGTGTTAAATGTTAAGCATCACACACTGGTTACAGCTATTCACCAGGCTTTTTCATGTATGCACTGCATGACTTGTTTACAAGGAAAAATATCCCGTTTTAAACCAGCCATGGTTTCAGAAAGCTTTTAGTGAAGCTATAATGCATAGCTTTTTTGTTAATATAAAAAAGGTCACAGCATTTCTGTGCGGCGTTTGCATGTTCGTGCCATGTTTGCATAGGTCTCCTCCAGGTACTCCTGTTTTCTTCCACAGCTCAAAGAGATGCAAATTAGGCTAAATGGCTGTTTCAAATTGCCCCTAGGTGTAAGTGTGAGCGTGAATGGTTAAGGGTGTGTTGCCTTGTGATGGACTGGCGAGCTGTTCAGCATGTACCCTGCTTTCACCAGAGTCAGCTGAGATAGGCTCCAGCCCTCCCCCTGGCCCTAGACAGATTTAGCAGTTTTGCAAATTAATAAATGAATGTTTCTAAATCCTTTAATAGTCATTAACAGTAAGCTCTATTGTCAAGGGATGTAGTCAGAATTGGCTGGAAATTTATATTTGTGCATCAAATATCATCATGCCCCAACTTCTACCAAAAAGAAGACTACATGAAGGAAGACAGTAGTAGGCAAAAGGCTCTGGCTTACTGATGCACCAACCTGCCACTGGTGGGCCCTCGAGCAAGGCATTTCTAACTGCTCAGATGTATTAAAAAATAAAAATAAATAAATAAATATATGTCACTCTGGATAAGGGCATCTGCCAAATGTAAATGTAAACAAACTGAATTGAATTGAGGGAGTGAAGGAGTCAGAAACCCACACAAGCATGGGGAGAACATGCAATCTTCACACAGAAGCACCCTCGCTGAGCCCGGAACTCGAACTCAGAACCTTCTTACCATGAGGTGGACACGCTAACCATTGTCACCGTGCTGCCCTTTAGCAAAGTTGGTGAAAGTAAAAGTACAAGAAAAATGTAAAATTCATTGTGCCCCAAGACTTGCTCCCAAATTTAACCTGTGATTTGTATTTAATTATGTGCTTGTACAGTATAGTATTAATTTTATTTATTTATTTATTTATTTATTTGTTTGTGTATTTGACCCTTTTCCACTAATAATGCAGTAAAATAAATAATGATGCTTGGACACTTGGTGGTCATGTATTAGATATCAACTCTGGAATAACGACCACTTCTAAAGCCACCTTAAAATCACAGTAGATAGATGCAGACCCAATTAGATGAGATGAAAATTGCTGGTAGAGAAGGTTTGGTAATGTTTATGCTATGAAATTCGGAAGACATGCAGTAGTTAATTAAACATTTATTTCAGGATGCAGTTTTCTATAGCTACAGTTGTGAAGACATTAAATTACCTATAGAAGAGTGCATTCTGAAATGTTGATCAGTCAGATGCAGCATACCATCTAACAATGCCAAGGAGTGAGACAGAGGGGCCGTATCCCTTTTTATTCTAACCCCCGACTTCCTGACCCTTACAGAATGTAAAATATCTGGTAATTTTATATCATAAACTCAAATGCAAGATATCTCACTGTACTGCATATATTATGTAATGTACTAGGTAATGCTTCATTACCACCAAGGGTGGGGAGAATTACCTGGATACCTATTTGTAATCATTGCCACACATGCAGTGACATTTTAACATGTCAAAGTGACATATGATGCTGTATTTGCAATAAATACCATTTGGGTAAAGTGTTCACATATTTCTGGCCATAAAAGACAGAGAACAGCATTTTTCCCTAATGAGAGAATAATCTACATGGATGTATGGTTTTACTTTGTTCAGTATGGAAACTCAAAAATGTAAATGCTGTGTTATTTACCCATTTCTCTTTAACCGCTGTTAAGCATGAAAATCAGTTCAGAAAGTACATTTCATGATTCCATCTCTCCAAAGTCTTGAGATCTGTTGTATTCCCTGATCTCACAAAAGTAAACTACGGCCCAAAAGCTCCACAGAAATTGATTTCTGAATGTTGAGTGGTGCCTAATTTGTAAAACATGAGGCACAAGAACGCAGGGCAGAAAGAAATGGTTCTGAAACATAGAAACAATAATACGGTAGTGTTGAATGCTGTCATAGTCCTGGAGCATGTGTTAGGCTTCCCAGTATGAACTCAACCTCACAATAATCATTTGGCTCAAAACATAATACAAATATTACAAAATTCATTTATTCATTTATTCATTTATTCATTTGCTGAACCGCTTAATCCCATTGGGGTTGCAGGAAGGCTGGAGCCCATCTCAGCCGACTCCTGGCAAACACATGTTGTGTGAAAGAAGCTGCAATACTATCTGGGAAAAGAAGAATGCAAAAGTTTGGTGATATCAGTAGTTCACCAGTTTGAAGCAGTTATTCAATACAGTGGACAACCAGGCTTGGGTGTTTCTGTGTGTACTTTGCATGCACCTCCTATGCTTGTGTGGGTTTCCTCCAGGTACTCCAGATTCCCCCCACAGTTCAAAGACATGCGCATTAGGGTAATTGGCTGTTCCAAATTGCCACTAAATGTGGATGTGAGCGTAAATGGTTGTGTGTGTGTTGCCCCCACCTTCACCTAGTGTCGGCTGAGGTAGGCTTCAGCCTCACCCTAACCCTAATAGGATTAAGCAGTTTGGCAAAAGAATGAGTGGTACCACATATGGTGTGGTACGTGCCTAGTGCAGAATAAGGGAGACAATTTGCACTGCCTTATCTAAAAGGAGAAAGGGGAAAAATAGAAAATGGTTAGTAATAATGTGCTCTAAATTGAAAATACTTCTTGTTAATGGTAGATTTAAAATAGAACAGTTGAGGAAGCAAAAAAAAAGATGTGCAGCAATGCTTCTGCAATCATTTACTAAAGTAACTGTTTAAAAAAATTTAAAATATAAAAAACATTTTAGTTGTTTTTTTGTCATTTCTCTCTCTCTCTCTCTCTCTCTCTCTCTCTCTCTCTCTCTCTCTCTCTTGCCAGGTACATTGTGGGAGTGTTTTGAAGTTTCATTCCATCGTGTACATGTTTTTGGACTATACTGGGAATTAACAATCCCAGTATAGACTTGAGCAAGGTGCTTTTTGTGAAGCCCTATAAAACAACTCATTTCAGTGGCCAGCACGTAGGAGCAGTTGGGAGGTTGTCTATAGGGGTGTTAACTTTTCTTTCCAAGTGTTCTGTGTTTCTTATATGATTTTCTTAATGTGAATAACTCGTGTGGTTATTTATAACCTATAATGTGAATTTAAATAGTAATATGATGTTTTCCAGATCACAGGCCAACACATACAACTCTTCACAGTTGCATATACACTTCAGTGCAATGAGAATGTCAAATCAATCTAATATCTTTGGATTATTTTAAGAAACTGGAGCAACCAAAGGAAACCCATGCCATATTTTAAATATTAATATTTTTTATTTAATTATTATTATTTTCACACATAAGCCAGAGCAGCCAGAAATGCATAGGAGGAAATGCAATGCTAGCAACTGTGCCAATCACAGCTGTCATAGTCTGCGCAATTGCGAAGTGTAGTAACATTTCTGGAGAGGTGCATGATAGACTGCAAAAGGCCATATGGCTAAGCAATGCATTCGAGTGTAGATTCAATGCAGAAGCTCAAAATTAGCCTTAAGTTTGTAAATGCCAATCCGATAGTAGACTCATGGAAAGAATACATTTAGTTTTTCCTTGTAAAAAACATCTCAGGCTAGTATCCAGCTTTTTTCTGAAGAATCATGGCCTCAGCTGATTTTTTTATCCTGGCAACTTCATACTCAGTGATACTTTTGATGTCTGATCTTTCAGTGCAGGTCAGAGGGTTATACTGTGCCAAGAGAACAACAGCATCTTCAAAATAACAGGTTGTACCACTCGGCTGATCACTCCTCTACTTGGCTGCATTTTGATATCCTGCAAAAGCACAAACAGTTGTGAAGACATGACACACCACAGAGTCTGACACACATTTACTAACAGACTCACTCATTTGGTGAACCATTTAATACTGTCTGAGTCACAGGGAGGCTGAAGACTATCTCAGCCGACACTGGGCAAAGGCAGCGTACACCCTGAACAGCTTGCAGTTCATTGCAGTCCATTGCAGGGCCAACACTCACAAAACCATTCACACTCACATCCACACCTAGGGGCAAATTGTTCATTATCATCGTTCATTTTCTTAATCCTAATTATGGTCGCGGGGAGGCTAGTGCCCATCTCAGCCGACTCTGGGCGAGTGTATAGTACACCCTGGACAGCTCGCCAGGCCATTGCAGGGCAGAAACACGCTGACAGTAATGCAGCCTACCCTTTACGAAAGTCAGCAATGGTTCTTTTACATGCCTCTCACCATAGACAGTGAGAGACATGGTTGACCTTTGATTACCCAGTTAGCTGCGCTGGTGGGACAGCAGTGACAACCCAGTGACAGTGGGGTTTGAACCCCCAACCTTGGGTTCAGTAATCCAGTACCCTACCACTGGGCCACCACTGAAGGGCAAATTGGATCAGCCAATTAGCCTAATGTGCATGTTTTTGGATTATGAGAGGAAACTGGAGTACTCTGAGGAAAACCACACCCGCATGGGGAGGACATGCATACTCGACAAAAAAATGCCCTCTGCAAGCCAGGGACTCAAACCCAGGACGTTCTTGATGCAAGGCAGATGTGCTAACCACCATATACATATATACAGCGGGGCAAAAAGTATTTAGTCAGCCACCAATTGTGCAAGTTCTCCCACTTAAAAGATGAGAGAGGTCTCAAATTTTCATCACAGGTACACTTAAACTATGAGAGACAGAATGGGGGGAAAGAATCCAGGAAATCACATTGTAGATTTTTAATAAATTGATTGGTAAATTCCTCTGTAAAATAAGTATTTGGTCACCTACAAACAAGCAAGATTTCTGGTTCTCACAGACCTGTAACTTCTTAAATTTTTCTGAAAATTTGGTTTTTTCAGTATTTTTATTATGAAACTGTATAAACCTTCAGTATCTCCTAAAAGCAAATGAAAATAATTTACAAGCAGTAGTAACAAATGTCAGACACCCTAGGTACACATAGACCTGCATAGTAGGTAGACTTGCATAGTAGGTCATGCCTGGAAAACTATCCACAAAACAACTGGTTGCACAAAAGTTGTAGTTCGCCTCCTGATGACTCCCTCAAAATCTCCATTAGGACTCATAGCTAGCAATGTCTGCAAGAACTGTACATCATATTTCTTGCAATGGACACCATACGCCATACAGGTCCTGTTCAAGACACAGCTAGAACGTGCTTACCAAGGCCCTAATACATGGAAACTGTTATTAGCAGAAACATGGAGAAAAAAATTATATTTGAGATTAATTATTATTTCAGTATCATATTGTTATGCCACCACTGTTGTTACTGACCATCTAGAAAATTGCTGGACCCAGAGTTCACCAAAGAGCCAGTCATGTATGAAAGTAAAACATTACGGTTTAAGGTCACCTACAGTACATAGGTATCACAAAGCTATGTAAGATGGGTGGTAACATTACCAGACGCAAATATCAACAGATTATTGCTTCCCTTTATGTTTCAAACCTACAGGTGGCTCAGATTTCTCACCATAGGGTTAATAACAGAGTTTTCTGACCATTTGATGAACGAGCTGCTCTCTAAAATAGCTTACTTATGTTAAACCTGGTACCAGAAAACAGGCTGACCCAAATGCAAGACAGAACACGACAAGATAGGTGCAACTGTGATCCTTTATTAGCACTCAGGGTACTTGGAAACGTGAGAGTAAGGTATGACGGCTGGATCGTGGTGCGGCTATGAGATGCGCTTTTCTCTATGACGACACAAGACGATCTGGCGATGAGCCATGGAAGGACGCGGAGCTTTAAGCCCGGAGACGTGATGGGGAACAGGTGGGGATGATCAGGGCGGGGCCGGCAATTACAACCCGAGCTGGGGGAAGTCAGGTGACCTAGAATGGAAAGAGCCAGACTCAGAACATGAGACAGGCATGATTAACACTTCTGGCGGGATCTCACAACTTGTGTATTAAAAATGGATTACAAGTATCTTGGGCCTCAAGAATGTTTAGTACCACTTACAAATTTTTATTACTTGTAATTTTATCTTGAAGGTGTCTGATTCCTTTAATAGGATAATTATTAATAATCATGACAAGCACCTGGGAGTCTGGTCTCATCATGGCCATGTTTGCAGAGACACTATTAACCTTGAGTGATGCTTTTAATTTTTCAATATGATGTAATATTTGCTACAATGTTATATATTTAGTTATAAACAAGGCCATTTGATTATTTTTCTGTAATAAATATAATCTTTGAAAGTGAAATTAAGTTTTTCGAGATGACATTTGTCCAGGCAAAAACGGGAATGTTTATATTTAAGAAGCCATAAAGATTAGAAGAAAATTCTTTCCAATACTGCTGCTAGCACATATTATTCAGTACCATCAGAGGGTTATTTAAAGTTTTAATGGATTAAAATCAGTTAATAGGTTGGTAAGAGTTGGCTTTTATACATGAATATACACATGTGCAACAAGACTTTTGTCAATGTTCATTTTCACCAAAAAATTATACAGAAGTATTTTTTTACTTCTTTTTATTATGAGCTCTTTTAGACTAAAGTGGTGGTGTGTAATTTTCAATGAACTCTACTATACATACATATGTTAGACACAAAATTGGACAGCACATATAGCTTCATCTTTTCTATGCATCTTTTCCAGTGAGGGTGCAGTTCCAAAACCTTATATCCAGAGTTACTTTAATTAAAACATGCTGACGACACACAGTAATTAACTATGCTCCACTTTGATATAGCGTATCAGTTATTTTCATAATTACTCTAAAATTAAATGCAAAATCATGACTGCCATGGATTAGATTAGCTCGCTTTAACCTGTCGAGTGGAAATCCCAGAGACTAATTAATTGTGTACATTAAACACTATGATTTATTGGTTGAAAGGAGGTTTGCTTTAAATAGCATACCTGTCAATCATGTTGAAAGATTTATAGTCGTTTTCTATTTATCTTATTTGCATTTTTTTAAAGAAAACTAATAAGAGTATTCAAATCAGTCAGAATAATTGTATCATGTTCTACTGCTTTTAAATAGTGAGAAACAAATTCAAATTCAGTTCACTTTCTTTGCCAATCTTTATGCATGTGTTATTGTGAAGTCTTATTAGACACACAAAAAAGATGGGACAAATGATGGAGCCTTGTAGTCATAAAGTATGTTAGTCATAGTACTGGACACATAAACACAGTGCACAGCAGTGAGAGCTGTTAACTGAGGTGCTAAGGTTTTGTGCTCCAATTTGTTTTACTGTAAGCCTACCAATGTGTGTTCACTCCTTTTGATAACGTGTTCTCTCATACAATAATAAACCAATTTTAGAAACAATGTCTGCACTTTGGGCGGCATGGTCACATAGTTGTTAGCACATCTGCCTCACAGCAAAAAGGTCCTGGGCTCGACAAGGGCGTTTCTGTGTGGAGTTTGCATGTTCTTCCCATGCTTGTGTGGGATTCCTCCGGGTACGCACAGTTTCTTCCCACCGTCCAAAGACATGCACATTGGGCTAACTGTCAGTTCAAAATTGCCCCTAGGTGTGAGTGTAAGTGCAAATGATGTGTGTTGCCCTGGCAAGCTTTTCAGGATTCATCCAGAGTGAACTGAGACAGGCTCCAGCCTCCTCATGACCCAGTGAGAGCAAGTGAATATATGAATGGTTGAATTTAGGCACTTGCAATTTCATGGTTTTAGATCAGACCCCAATGTGTCTCTATCTCAGTGTGAAAGAATAGTGTCTTCCAAAAAAAAAAGGAAAGAAAGAAAAGGGGCTGTTATTTGGACATCAGTGGGGCTCACAAAATAAATCTGTATTGAATATGCTACTGTATAATGATTGCTTTGAAACATTTTGTTTTTACACACAGCAGAGAAAGGTGAAATTATCCTATTTTTTTCTATTGAATTACATCTAAATTTATATTTTAATCAGATCACCTCATTCTAAATACACAGATTCTCTGCAGGAAGTCCGATAAAACCTTTATTTTAATATATTGTTTATATAATGTTTATTTGCTTTTTATGTTGGTACAGATGAAGTAATAAAGCATATAATATACACAAAATATACATTATATTTTAACACATTGGAATAATAAAAAGGCATATATTCTCTTTAGAGCAGTGCGGTAGCATAGTGTTTAGCATGTCTGCCTTATAGCAAAAATGTCCTGGGTTCAATTCCAGGGCTTGGTGAGGGTACTACTGTGTACACTTTGCATGTTCTACCCATGCTTGTGTGGGTAACCTCCGGATACTCCCACAGTCCAAAGACAGCCCTGGGTATGAGTGTCAATGGCTGTGTGTGTTGGTCCTGCGATGGTCTGACAAACTGTTCAGGGCGTACACCGCCTCTCCCGGAGACAGTTAAGATAGGCTTCAGCCTCCTCAAGACTTTAGAAGGATTAATCTTCCTTAAAACTTCCGATTAAAGTTTGGAAAATGAATGAATGAATGAATGAATTAATTATTCTATTCATATTGTATTCATGCAACCTTAGGATAAGCTCAATGGATCATAGTTGAACTTGACCATTATCCATTATTCATATCTATATACACTGCCATGTTGCTTTTATTCTTTTTTTCGTTCTCCTTTACTTTTATATTTTTTTCTTTTTTTCACTATGCCGTTGAAGTCTGTTAATAAAATCTACAGTGTTTACACCCCACTGCACTACCGCATCACACTTTTTTATATATTTATTCTTATGCGGTGTTATTTATAATTTTAAATTATTTTTAGTGTTCTTCTACCTCACTGCTACTGTAATAGGTGAATTTCCCTCTGGGGCCAATAAAGTGATACATCCATCCATCCCTCCAACCATCCAGCTATCTTTTGATAAATGTTTTTGCCCTATTAGTGGCAAGAAATAGCAGCAAAGATACCGTGAACAAATAGTACATACAAATGCAGTACAGCAGAAGTGGGTTGTTAAATATTAAAAAGAGGCAGAAAGCACTATTAAATTTGACAGCTTTGCCTGTCAGTTTTAAAAGAGAAGCTGAATATTAAAATTTAGTTTTCAACAGCCACAGACTATATTGTGTTATTTAAATACGTACGTCAAAACCAATTTTCTGAAATCGAAACAAATATTTTGGACAACCTTAGACATTATCGGTTTTATTTATCTCTTCATAGTTATGTAACCTTCTGGAACATACAGCTGCATCAAATTGCTCTTCAATGAAATGCACCATGACTGGTGCCTTATATACACCAAAAGGCCTACAAGTCTGGCAGCTCTTATCAAAACTAGATAGATCGAAACAAAACCAAATGTCTTTAACTGGTAACTGGGAAGTTTGGTAATACATCAAAGTTAATGACGCATAAGAGTTTTTGACTACATAAGTAATGCTAGTCCTTCAGTCACCAGAGATGCCGTCATCTCCTCATTGCTATTTCAGGAGAAACACCCCAGAGCCTGACAAGACAGCAGGAACTGTTTCCATACATAAGTAGCATAAGTACCCACCATCCTCAGGGCCTGTATCTGTATAAATAGTCTGATCAAAACAAGATACAGATTGAAATCCCACTTTTCCACTGAACTACACTACTAGCACTCAGTCATGCAGCCTGTAATATTATTATTTCCATATGTATTTGTTAAACATTCCATTTCAGTGCCATCTATAATAAAGGAGCAGTCATGGATTTGTATGTAATACACTTTTTGTCAAATTCAGCAAATATCTTCATGGCCTAGCCTTTTTTCCAGTGTTTGTTCCAAACCTTTACTCTGTAAATGAGAAACAAACAAAATGGCTTAGTTGTTGTATTATATATTAATATGAGCTATTTATTTATTTATTAATTATTAGTATGATCAGCACAAAACAACTGGCTGGATATGAGATGGGGGGTCCATTTTAGTGGCACGCCTTGGCAATGTGTATCTGTGATTTGAAGGGTGTACTGTATATTTGCTTTGTTGGTAAGTTCAAATCAATCAATAATATTAAAGTGACCTTGAGTTGAATTTGATTTATTAGTCTCACAAGACAAAGGTGAGAGAAAGTGGAATAACTGTTATATACTATCCTCTTATTATCTTGTATTCACATTAATAAAAAATTAAAAAGGCATACATTGTTACTATAAAATAATTTACAGCAGAACTAGCTGGACAGCTAGATAGATGATGGCCTGCAGTCCAGTAATAGACCATTAGTCCAATAACATCACATTTGGTATTCTAAAAAAGTTCTTATTATCAAAAACTTGAAATCCATATTCTGTTAGTAAACATGATTGTTTTCATGGAATTATATACATTGAGTCTGGATTGAAAAAACAGTGTTAGCAGCACTTATGGTTTGCTAGTGGAACTAGATGGAGCAAGCGTAGCAGCACTTTCAGTTTCCAAAAGGTGCTATTTGGTTACAAAAAAGTTCCAATTCTTAAAAATAAAAAAATATGTTTACATCAAAAAATACTTGTAGTCCATGTGTTTTCATTTTCATGGAATCAGTCCTAAATGAATGGTGGAAAAAAAAAACACCAGCTAGTGTTAGCTTTAGCTGAGAACAAGTCATGACTATTACAGTTTTTTTTCTGTGATGATGTTGAGGTCACAGCGTATGAGCTGATATGCTATGAGTAGATTAGCCAATCAGAGCATGTAATAGCTAATATCTAGTGACCTAGGATGAAATAAAGATAGTTATTCCCACTTTCCTGCAATAACAGCCTCCATTCTTCTGGGAAGGCTTTCTAGATTTTGGGGCATGTTTCTGGGGATTTGTGCTCATTAATCTACAAGAGCAATAGTGAGGAGGTCTGGGGTGCAGTCAGGGTCAGAGTTTATCTTGAAAGTGTTCAGTAAGGTTAATGTTAATACTCTTTGCTGGACGCTTTTCTTCCACTCTTTATACCATGTCTCACTTTGTGTAATGGATATTGTCATGCTGGACTTGGGAAATTGGAATACAGTATATAAAACATTCTATACATTTGGGTGCTTCCAGTTTTGTGGCAACAGTTTGATTAGGACATTTTGTACGTTTGTATGTCAGGTGTCTACAATCATTTGGCCATATGGGGTATTTGAAAAAGTGTGAACAAGTTATGACACTGTTTTAATGTATTAAGCTGACAGAAGGCATGACTGCCCTCAGTTCCCACTCAGAGTCCATTAAAGGCAAACATATCACTGAATTTTGGAGGCACTGTTTTGAAGGTAAGGTGTATATAATGCATACTAACATTCATTTATTCATTCATTCATTCGTTTACTTGCTTAATCCTACTAGGGTCGAAGGGAGGCTGGAGCTTATCTCAGCCAACTCTGGGTGAAGGCAGGCTACACCATGAACAGTTTGCCAATCCACTGCAGGGAAACACACAACCATTCACACTCACACCCAGGGGAAGTTTGGTTCAGCCTATTAGCCTGATGTGCATTTCTTTTGACTGTGAGAAGGGAAACCGGAGTAACAGAAGGAAACTCAAGCAAACACGAGGAGAACAGATATTTTTTCTCTTCTCTATGCAAGGTGAAATTTTACAGGAACCCTTATTAACTCTTATTCTACACCAAACACAGAGCAGAGTGCCGAACGAACCTGTTATTCATAATCCAAGTGATAAGTATGCACAAATCAAGCTGTCATGTTTTTTCTAAATACACATCAGTTGGTGCCCTTCCCCCCATATGAGGTACTAATAATGTAGTGAAAAATATATATTAAATAAAGTGATTTTCAAAGTTATAAGTGAATCAGCAAAAGAAGAGAATGAGACTTTGCGAGAGCACAGGGAGGCCAAAAACAGAAAAGTAGCAATCATGAACTGAGTGATTTACATCCCAGGGTTCTGTATCTATCAAGCATTCTAGCACATGATTGCCATTGTGCTTATGCATTATGTGTTTCAATAATCCGCTGCGCAGCCTGCAGGGAAGGAAGAAGCAGCACAAATTAGACGATTAAGAAAACCGCCACGCTGCCTTCTCAAGTGTGCCTCATCTTACCGTGGAACACATCCATCTTAGATGACATACTCCATCGGATTTTTCATTTAAACCTCATCATATCTGTACAAGGCTCTTGTCCACTTTTGCAAACAGAAAGTGTGATGTTTTTATTTATGTATGTATGTATGTATGTATTTATTTATTTATTTATTAATTTGCAGTAAAACACAGCCAGCTCTGCTCACTGAACTATTAAATGCAAACACCATCTCCATCTCCATCGCCATCTCATTTGAATTACACATGCTTTTAGATACAGTATGTTGGTGTTTCGAGGTTTCCTTTCATCTATTTTAACAGTGGAGAATGTACTATCAGTCCATGGACAGGGATTTGTAATGTTGTGGGTGTTGGGAATAGTCTTGGACTGCTGGACGATGAGTGGAAGACTACAGGCAGAGCAAAGCATTCCTCAAGCTCCCTGTGATTTACTGCAGTCCTCAGACCCATTAAGCACCTCAGTTGTGATGAATGGTCGACAATCCAAACACCTTCATGCCACTCCAAAAGTGTTCAGGCTTTGTTTTTTTGTTTTTTGTTTTGGTTTGTTTGTTTGTTTGTTTGTTTTTTGTTTTTTTCACACTCAAATTAAGCCCACACTTCACAACAGAATGAATTATGTGTTGGTGGAGAAATATGAATGATTTCCTGTATAATGGAAGAGCTTTACTACAGTGGAAAAACTTCAGGCATAACCCATCTTCTTCATGAATCTGCTTTAAGGTTTTTGAACACAGTCTGAACACTTTCCCTGCCCTAATTAAGAGCTGAGTGTTAGACACACTCTACAGCAAGGCATTCAATGAATGGAGGTGCACTATGTTATTTGTACAAAAGCACCATTTTAAAAAAAGGATCTTGGGCAAAACACAGTTCCGTTAATGCCACACTCTCTTGACTGTAACCTAACCATCAGGCCTAAGAGCGCTAAGAGGACTATAAGTGCTCTGTGCTATTCAAAATAATGTCAACCCTATGCAACAAAACCGAGACAGCCCTTTTACAAAGGTATTTACATTCACAGTGCCCATTTTGAGCATCTTGTTCCAGCAGGCAGACTTTGTATTCTGCTCCGGCTCCATCTCACAGACGTGACCACACACACTGTACTTGTTAATGCATTAGCCTGCCAACGACAATAACATGTAAGGTGTGAATGCTGCATCGAGCCAATATCCAGAGTGTTCATGTGCACAAGCTGTCTCTTAGTGCAAGGAAAGGGAATTGTAAATACTCCTTGAATAACAACTTTGAACCTGACACTCCTTGTGTAACTGCATCAATAATTTCCATTGCCGGATTAATACGGTATAGCAAAATCAAAAAATAAATTAAAAAATCATTTTTCTCTTTCCTTGCACACAGACTAAATATATGCACAGGGGTACTCTGTAAAATTCATGCACATGTCCCTATCGTTATCATCTCTTATTTGCATGCTTGGTCAGCAGGCCTGGACTGACCACACAGACTTAATCACAAACACTAGAATAGCCAAATTATGACTATTGTTGGCTGGTACTTTGTTCAAAAAAGGAAGACATTAACAAGCAAAAAGCCAGATATTAATTTGTACTAGGGCTTAGCTGTGAACATTTAATACAGCGTTAATTCTTTTGGATACTGTTAGTTATGGAGGAGCTTCTCTCATCTTACCAATGTCAAGATAGATCTGCACAATGGTGTAGTGGTTACTACATCTGCCTTACAGAAAGAAGGTTCCTTTGAGTACTGAGCTCAGTGAGGGTGTTTCTGTGTGAAGTTTGCATGTTCTCCCTGTGCTTGTGTGGGTTTCCTCTAGGTACTCTGGTTTCCTCCCACAGTCATGCTAATTGGCTGTTTCAAATTGCCCCCAGGTGTGAATGTGAGTGTGAATGGTTGTGTGTGTTGGCCCTGCAATGGAATGGCGAGCTGTCTAGTGTGCACTCCACCTTTGTCCAGAGTTGGCTGAGATAGGCTCCAGCCTACCTCGACCCTTGTAGGATTAAGCAGTTTGGCAAATAGATGAATTAATGAATGAATGAATGTGAAGATCAAATTCACCTAATGGAAAACTTATGTAGAATGAATCACTCCATGTGCATGTTAACTATTTGCTCTTCAAAGGCAGTCTTGCAATGAGGTGAAATTTATTTGCTGTCGATTTTTTCATTGTCATTGCATTGTAAGAGTTAACAATAGTTCAAACTGCTCTCAAAAGGCATCTGCAAACATCAACAATAAACTTAAAGCCAAATAAGTAACCTGCTTATTTTTAACACTCGCAGCAAATGCACAATGTATTCTAAATGTTCTGTATAAGAAGTGTCATTAAGATAAATTTTATGGTAAACTAGATATGCAGTAAAATGTATGCTATGAATCACACTTAAAAAGTTTATTCTCATTTTTATCATGTATTTCTTGCTGTATTGGTGTATATCCGTGAATTGTTTTGGTGAACAGTGAGCTGGTTTATTATTAATTCTTATACCTTATGATGTACATAAAGTAAAAAGTTACAATTAAAAAAATAAACCTTGAGAAAACAGCATGGTGTTGATAAAGCTTTAGCAAAACATTACAATGTTATTTAAATGCTAGTAATGATTTTATAGTTTAATATAAAAATTCCTTTAATGCCACGCTTAATTATGACTAGAGGAATATCCATGTTCTGTGCTTTTGCAAATAGTGTCAACCCTGAGCCTAAACGAAGATGACGAGTTTAAAAGAAAAGAAAGTAAATACCTTTTTAAAAGCTTCATCTTTGTTTTGGCACAGGGTTGACACAATTTTCAAAAGCACAGAACATGTATAGTCCTCTAGTCATCATTGTTTTTTTGTTTGTTTGTTTGTTTTTTAATGATAGTACCAGTAATCATCTGTGTATTGAATGGCCAGCATGCTCCCATTGCCTCTCATTCTTATTCTAACAAAAGTATTGTTAGAATTTATAAGAGTTGTATTCTTTTAATTATAATATAGAAGTATTTCTGTGTTCGTATGTCTGTAGGATGACTACCATATTTGTACACAGGCTTTGTATTTTAGACATTCTATAGCTGCCCGCAGGATGGGTGTCACAGTATATGATATGAATGTTTAGAGGTTAAGTTCTTGTTTTGTAAGGCAGGATGCATGTTGTTCAATAGATATTGTTACTCCTTGCATATCATGTAAAACATATGTCCTGTGACGTCAAGTAAAGATCCACCATGGGGTACCCTAGTGGTACAAGACATATGCATAGGTGTGGCCTGAAGATAACAGGATGGAGATTCTATTTCATGTGTATTTTCACACACACACACACACACACACACACACACACACAGACACACACACACACACACACACACATATGACCAGTGCACAAGCTGGGAACCCCCCAAAAGAAGATAAAAACTTGGAACTGGAGAGAAAAGGGGGCTCACTTTGTCTGGTTGCTAGAAGAAGGTGGTTTCCATGGCCATTATGCAAGATCACATGTGTTTTGTACTTCTTTTGTTTTATTTTATTAAATTACAAATTTGGGAACTCATTGAATCTGCTTGGTCTTTCACACATCAACGAATACAAGGAACCGGTGAGGCCTAGAGAAGATGGTTCCTTACAGTCTGATTCAGGTCAGGTTATAACTAGACTTACTGGGTTTTTTTTGTTGTTGTTGTTTTGTTTTGCTGCTTTTACCGGAACTATAACTCATACCATAAAATAATGTACAAAAACCTAGTAAGTAAGCAAAATATATGTATTCAGTAAATACAAATTTGCTCAGTACAATATTCATCTTGGCACACTTGTACTTATATTGTCATATTCCTAAGACATTTTTCCATTTTCTCATTCATAGGACTACTCTGTCTGGTTTTGACACCATGTTTGACACTGAAAAACATCACAAGAACGACAAATTTGTTTGGCCTAGAGACTTGCTAGTTTTTTCAGAGATTGTAATATTGCCTTCTTTCGCCTTCTTTTCAAGGTATATTCCAATCAGATAATGTATCAGAATAATATGGTATTATTTGACACATCCTTCAGTTCAAACTACAGTTATACAACACTAGAACAGATAATTTTTTTACAGATATTATGTTTTGATAAATATCTGATAGCTGGAAACAAACAGGGTAATTTTACACTTTGTGCAGCCACTGTGCTGTTATTTTGTAATATGTAATTAACACAAAAGCACAGCATATGGACTAAAGTCTGAATTATTCAGTAAAGAATGAAGACTAAAAGTTCCTGGATTTATTTTTCACTTGAGCTTTACCAACATTAAATCTATGTATTTCTGTAGCCCAATTTTCATATGCTTGCCTACTCTATTTCACATCTGATTCGCTCATGTCCACAGTCAAAGTGGATAGCACTTTGAGACATGTGTTTTGACCAAGAAAGCTCTACTGTATATTTTGCAAAGGAAACTGCAGCACAAATTGCAGATTCGATCAAGATTCTGACTTTAGAGAAAGGAAAGAATGCAGGAAGTGTCAAACCTGCAGACATTTCTGATTGCACTGGACAATGTACAATTTGACTTTTTCCAATTTTCAACCCCCAAATTTTAAGTGTTTTATTTGTGAAGATCTTTAATGATTTTAAAAATATTCATCATGAATTTTCCACAGATAAAGATTGTCAGGGATGGAACTTGTGGCCTTTTGCAATAAAGAGTATAAGGTATGTCAAATGTGTATGTTAATGTAATAGATTAAATAAGAAACATCACCCATGAGCATTTAGCAGTGGCCTGGCACCCTAATATTTTGTTGAATTGCCTTAAGTCTTGATTACAGTGTGTAATCACCACGGCACTGTTGCTTCAGTCGGTCAGGTCGAGACTCAGCAACATTATGCGGCAACAAAATGAAGTCTACTGACAACCTGATTATACTAAATGACCAGGTTATCACATCAGTGGACTTTTTTCTTCCCTGATGGCACGGATACAAAATTGGGTAAGAGTGGTTGCGGGACCATGAGGAATCATTTGTAGAGCTTGTTTGCATGAACAGATAAGTAGGAATATTGTTGAACTATGCAAAGCTCTTGTGGACAAACAGGACAAGTATCAATGAGTAATTCTATTCTCTGTACATGACAGAGATACACTGCACTACAGGATGCACAAGGTAGTTACACACACTACTGAAAATGTAATTTTGAACACCGATGCTCTTCGTCACTGACTGTAGCTGGTATAATGGTGGACATTATTTGATGAAATTGTTTGTATTTTGTTACACACTGATCATTTCCTAGATATGTTTTATTTACTTAAAGTTTTCCACCATAAGTGCATAAAATGTTTATAAATATTCTGTGTTGTGTTCATATTTTTGTTCAGTTTAGATTGAAATCAGTGCAATGAATTGGGTAAGCTGTGTGTTAATGCATAAAGTTGTGTTCGAGACACAATAATGGTGCAGAATCATCTATGCCATATACTATAGACATAAAGAGACAGAGAAAGAGACAGAGATTGAAAGAGAGAGACAGAGAGAGAGAGCAATTCCTTTCCCGCACCATCAGTCCTTGCTCATTTTTTTAAGTGCGTGCGAGTGTTACGACCCTAGGCATGCTCAGAGACATGTTGCCTTTCTGGTGGCTGTTCCATCCTGGTAGTGATGCAAACTCACTGGATTGGCTGGGCTACATTACTGACCCGTGAAGCATAACACATTATCGGCCAGTGCCGAGCTGCACAAAGAACAAGCGCAGAAATCATGGAAAACATTTCTTTTGTGTTCCTAAACTAATTGACAACAGGAAAGTTGGCAAAACATCAGCTGCATAAGCCATTTTCGATTTACTGTCACACTCATCTCTGGCAGCATTCTCATCCTCAGAGTCACTAGACTATGATGTCTCACTGTCTCCACAAGACTCCTCTCTCTCTGGTCCAAATAGATAACCATTTACACCCATTTCCTCAAAATTGCTAACCATAGTTGCTTCTTGAACATGTTTTTTTTTTTTTGTCACCTAGAATGTCGATCACTGAATAAATCTTGTTGTTTACATGTACTGGACAACCCTGCCTAACATCACTTCCGGAGAAAAACAGCTGCTCCGCATTTGTTCAGCCCCTGCTAGTAATCCACGGAATAAGGTGACCCAGTATTGTGCTTTTAATGGTAATTTATATTAAAATAAGCGTCTTTATTGCTTAAACATATTACACATGCAACAATTATGCTGTAAGCATAACCAATACCAATGCCTTTTAAATACTGTGAAAATAGACTATAGTGAAAACCCTGATAATCTGCTGTACTTAATGGAACACAGTTATAAATATCAATACTTCACCATTATTTCCTCAGGGTTTGACTGCCTTTCACAAAGCGTCTTCACCAAAATTGGAACTAAAATTGGAAACCCATGTTCAGATTAACACACCAGATGGTGCACAGTTTTTTTATGTGTTAAGGACATGGAAAGCCATACAGGCAAAAACTTTCTCAATACTGCCACCCAAAATACAGCTTTGTTGTTGTTGCTGTTATTGTTTTTATCTAGCATGATATCAGTTATACAGTTATACATATCTAAGATAAAACGTTTAGTGCCATTGATAGTTGGCACCAAGTCTGAACAAAGACTAGAAAACTGGACTGCATATTAATATGAAACAGATTCATTTTTGTTTACAGGCAACTACATTTTAGTAGAAAAATAAGCATAAAATGAATGGAGTCTATACAGTAAATTCTTGTAATAAACAGTTCAAATCCTTATATCAGACACAGATGAAACCATCATATCAGAAACACTGCACCCAAACAAACATTTATGATTTTCAGAAAACCCTGCTCATGGCCACTTTTTTCATCTTCTATGGTACTCTGCATATGACCTTTACAGAAATTACTTTTTGTTGAAATAGGTCATGATATTCAATATAGGTCATGATATGCATAAAAACAGACTATATAATAACTTAAACTCTGTTTAGCATGTTGAATAGTCTGGACTTTGACTTGGCATTTGTTCAGCTTTTAAACAAAGATTTTTAGTACCTTTTGATGAAATGGCACCTACAGCAAAAAAAATTTTAAGCCCTGACATAAGTTTGATGTTTTATTTTTCATATAGATGGCAGAAACAAATGGAAAACAAAACCCACTACACCGGTAAGTGTACAGATTATTCTCTCTCACACACTCTGTGGAATGTGATGTGATGGATAGGACAACTTCATCCTTGCCAAGAGCCTGGAAATCCTTTTCAATGGAATATCAATAAGAAAAACAAAAGAGATGTTTGAAAACCATGAAGGGAAATAACTCCACAAACTCTTTTGTTTATGTACTTTAATATACTTCCACAGCATATATAAACTTCAAGCTTATACACAGATACTGTCTTTTGACTTTATTCTAATAAACATGAACAAAAGAGTATGTATTCATGTACATATATAAAAAGATATGTTTTTTTTTTTCAATAATAAAGAAAAAGTGGGCAGTGGTGGCCCGGTGGTAGGGTGCTGGATTACTGATCCGAAGGTGGGGGTTCAAGCCACACTATCACCAGGTTGTCACTGCTGTCCCCAGTGCAACTAACTGGGTTATCAAAGGCCAGCCATGTCTCTCACTGTCTGTGTTGAGAGGCATGTAAAAGAACTATTGCTGACTTTCAAAAGAGTAGGCTGCATTGCCATCAGCATGTTTCTGCCCTGTGATGACCTGCCGAGCTGTCCAGGGTGTACTCTGCCCTCGTCCAGAGTCGGCTGAGATGGGCATCAGCCCCCCTGTGACCCTAATTAGGATTGAGCGGTTCAGAAAATGACTGAATAAAGAAAAGGATTTCTACAATAAAAGGTGCTAGATATCACTCACTCACTCATTTGTCGAACTGCTTAATCCTACTAGGGAGGTTGAAGCCTATCTCAACTGGCACTGGGCAAAGGCGGAGTACACCCTAAACAGCTCACCAGACCATTCCATGGCCAACACACATACAACCATTCACACTCACATCCAACCCTTATGGCAATTTGAGACAGTGCATGTCTTTAGACTGTGGGAAGAAACCGGAGTACCTGGAGGAAACCCAAGCAAACACATGGAAAATATGCAAACTCCACACTGAAACACCTGAGCCTGGGACTCAAAACCCAGGACCTTTTTGCTGTGAGGCGGACGTGCTAACCACTATGACACTGTGCTGCCTGGGAAGTTTTCATGCATGTTGTAATTATGGTGAAAGTAAATGAGCTTTCCAACATTCTCAGAATAACATCAGTAAACAGTACACAAATGGAAAAAGCTAAAGAGCCATTACAAAGTCCTTTCACAGAATAAAAAATAATCATCAGGTGCATACCTAAAATTTAACACATCACACTCATACAGCAATAAAGATGATAAAAGAGAAGCTAACAGTAACCCAGAAAAAGCTGTAGGATGGCCTGAAAACAACACTTTAGTGTTAATATATATATTTTTTTAAAGTGAGTCCAAAATTTGGAGAAATTGGGATTTGTGCTAAATGGACTAGGTTTTTCTACAGCCTATAGAGTATATGAGTTATGAGAAAGTCTGACATATTCACAGAGATTTCGTCCTCATAAAACATTTGTAGTTTTCAGCATTTTGTTGAGGGTTGGTGAACAAAACCAGCTTTTTTCCATGGAGTTTACAGACATGTGGTCAAAATCTCATTGAGAAAAAATTCCATAGAGCAAATAAATAACTTTTGCTTACTTACTAGGTTATTGTAAATATAATGAGAAGCAATTGGAGCACGCTGTCCATTCAATATACAGATGACTGGTACTAATGAAAAAAACATCATAAATAGGTAATTCAGGGTAAGGAAGTGCTTGGTCACATTCTAGCTGATCCCAGCAGATTCTCTTATGTATAAAGTTTGATATGAATCTGCTTTACCATGTCTGATGAATTTATGAATTTGTAAAAAATGTGAATGCAAATACCTTTTTAAAAGCTTCTTCTTCTTTTTGGCACAGGGTTGACATTATTTTCAAAACCACAGAGCACATAGTTAAAGAGTGTGGCATTTAAGGAATTGTGTTTTACTCAATATTCCTTTTTTATATTAAACTATAAAATTATTACTGGCATTCCAATAACACTGAAACATTTTGCTGAGGCTTTATCAAAACCAAGCAGCTTTCTAAAGGGGTTTTTTTTTTATTTTATTTTTTACTTTACGTACATAATAAGGCATAATTAATATTAAACCAGCTCAATATTCACCAAAAAATTCACGGATATACATCAGTCAGAAAAGAAAAAAACATTCCAGCTGTAACCTGGTCAAAAAAGACACAGCTAGAAAATTATTTTCCAAGAACCTTGATATGAAACAGGTTTGTTGGTAAAGTATATTCTTAATGAGAGATAAAATTCTCAATTTCTCAAAATAATTATGAAATAAAATATAAAATATTATAGATAATTATATTATAGATTAGATTATATAAAAATAGAATGACATGAGGTTTTTGCTGAACAATCAAAAACAGGAGCAGGAGTTACACACAACCACCTCCTTTTCTACACCTTGCACAAAACTCCTTCACTTTAAAAGGACAGAAGGATATTTCTCAATGCATATAGACACATTTACCCTTTAGACAATGTGTGCTCTGACCTGAATCCCAATGAAAATTTATAAAAGATTTTAAGATTGTGAGTCCATCAATTGGACCCTCATAACCTAGAAGAACTAAAGTTTAAGAGAAATGGGTCAGAGAAACAGGCCACAATTGACCCACAATGTTGCCAAAAGTTAATTACTTCTCACCCTTAAATGTCTCTAGGCTGCAATTCTAAAAACAACAGCATTTCAACAAATTATTAATTTCCATTAAAGTTCATTCTGTTTAAGTTTTATGTATAAACATATCTTTGTGGATGTAAAGGACTATGTGTAAATATGACATAAAAATATATTAGATAACAACAACACTAATGTCTGCATACTTATTTCCCTTCCTGTAGCAGTGTTTGACTTTTCAGGTTTCTCCACTGGTAGCGAACAGCAAAACAATGAATCACTGTTGCAGTGTGCACATGAAATAAGCTCATGTAATTTCCAAAAACAATTGCAGTAGATGTATTATTTAGCATGCTGATTAATAAACTCTTTCTGGTACTGTTTTATGTATTACAGCTTATTTTAACAAAAGAAAAAAAAGCAATCTGTATGTTTTACCCCATTGGCATGCAATAATTCTTTTCTATTCACATGGCAAATAAAGAACAAGAAAGCTATCATTGTATTGGATTTGTATTGGATTCACTATACAATTGTTAAAGGTTTTTTTTTTTTGTTTTCTTTTCTTTTTTAACATTCTCCATTATCAAAGAAAAAGAAAAACACAGTTAACCTCTTCACATCGTATGTAAATGGCACAGTGGAATTGCAGGCCTTCATTTTATTGCTTGTTCTTGCTGCATCTGAGAAAAAGTACACAGGGTCAGAGAGGCGGCCTAATGTTGCTTGACTTACGTAAACATAAACTAGTTATTGTGAATGATGCCTCTGTAATAATAATAATAATAATAATAATAATAATAATAATAATAATCCTACTGTGATACTACCGAGAAAAATAATCACATTGGAACATATTTCGGCCTGGAAGAAACAAGGAGCAGCTGATGCACATTGCACATCAGTAAGAACCTGAAACTCAATATAATAGATTTTCATCTGCCACATATTTTGTTTGTCTGTGAGTGATGAGTTGCACTCTCCAGATATGTTGTGTCTACCACATCCAAACATCCAGCCACACACACACACACACACACACACACACACACACATACACACACACACACACAGCTTCCAGTGGCATAAAGATTAACGCAGCTTATTAATGCTATGCCTGCACTTAATTCTAACCCTAACCTTAACCTCAGTAATGAAAGGAAACTTTATGGGTGTTTTATTTTTTTGCACTTGACTTTTGTAGGCCTCCTTATTTTAATTACTGTTTTGCCTCTGATCAACTGAACTTTTCCTGCTTTCTGATTATGAATTTGGATTGTGTTTTTGGACTGTCTCCTTATGCTTTTTTAATCTGCCTTTGCATCCGCTTTAATCCCTTCCTCAAAGCAGTGTGCAGAATACTTTGCTGCCTAATGGAGGCAAAGCATTTACCTTGCAAGGAAATACTGTCCATGAGCATCACCAGGGCCTGCAAGTGATTGAAGTTCACATTTAACAGCTCAGAGCTTTTGCAGCAGCCCAAACTGCCCAGCCACTGCCCATCATCGCACCTGCTATGATACAAACATTGTATCAGTGTATCTGATGCAACATTGCATCAGTGACTACACCCAAGAGTTTTCTCCTAGTTTCCTGGTTCTAGCAACCTGCAGAAGATCATACAGTTCATGGGACTTATGACATATATGACAGCTTTATATCACTCTTTTGCCGTGTGTTCAATATTGCTCCAGATAAAAATGAAACCGGCAAGAGACAAGGTCCTTGTCCTGCTGCAGAGTATGCTTTGGAGTTCTGGACTAGCTCCACTGGTAGCAGTTGGTATGGCACAGCACTCAATGGGGTATTTAGACAGGGATTTAATGAGAATTTGCTAATATTATAGGAACAAGCAAAATTCCTATCATGGATCTAGATATTAAGTTAGATGGAATGTTACATTAATGCCAAAAGATTTCTGGCACACTTTCTGGTTTCACAGCATCTGATGCTCCCAAACTCATGCAACTGGCTCATACCAGACTGTCAGCAAAAGAAAGAGAATGATGTCATGAAAACCTCCATTGCTACTGCAAACAGACTGACCATTCCATAAGTTAGTGTTTGGACAGCATCATGCAGGAGGGAGAGGAATGACTCAAGCCACCACATCCAACACCTCGATCAGCCCCATTCCTCCCACCAGCATAAAGACTGTGTCCGTACAAATAGAGTATTTATAAGGATCTCATGTCCTTACAGGCCTCATTGACTTGGGAGCATCTTCCAACTTCATTGACTTGGGCACGGCTGAGGATCATCAGGTACTTTTAATCAAGCGCTCCATATCTCACCATTCAGCACCATGGACGAAGGCCCCATTGAAGAAGGTCAAGTTACTTCAAGTTGCTTTAACTACAGGTCAGTGCTCTTCATACTGAGAACATCAGGCTGTTCATTACTACATCATCCAGTCACCCCATCATCTGAGAAATGTTTGGCTGTCTCTCCATGATCCAACAATCTCCTAAGCAACTGTTTAATCACCAAATTGCCACCTTACAGCCTACAGCATTGCAGACATGCCCTTTAGTGTCTCTCGCCACAATTTCTGTCGAATGCCCTGAGGTTCAGTTATTTGAAAACTTAAGGTTTACAAGGATTTTCAAGAGGTACCACATCACCCAGAAAAAGAATGCATACTTTGTCATGAAGTGAGCAATAGGGTAATGACTTTTTTGTAACCCTATGTTTCTGTTTCATAAATCGATGAACTTTTGTTCAAAAGTCATGGGAAAGTCATTCATTTGTTTTAGTTCTTGAAAAAAGTAAACCCCCAAACCGAAAATTTGATTTTACCATAAAAGCAATAAGGGTAAAAAAATTCAAAATAATTCAGAGGCTTTATTTTTTAGTTTGCTAATGATGTAACTGGATAGTACTAATGTATTTTATGTATTTTTAACACATGTAACAGTTTATAGCTATAGTATAACAAACAAAGCTTGCATATAAAATTAGAAACTTTCAACTTACAAGTAATAGCTATATAAAATAAAATAATGTGGAATGTTTAGCATAATTATAGCATAATATACAATTATTTTGTTTTTTTTATACAAAATAAATCAAAGCTGTACTTTCTCCTTCTTTTCACAGATGCCATAAAGAGCTTTAAGGCACTTGATTACCCGTTCCACACACTGATTTGTTCTGGGAAATTCCAGTCTCGATGGTTCTGGATTCCAAAACTTAAAGATTTTTTGGTGCCTGCAAGCTGCTACATAGCTTCTGATAATCAATTGCATAGTAGATTTGGTCAGTAAATTAATGGTTCACCTATCTGTAAGAGATGAATCAATAAGTTCAATAAAAATATAAATATATTTTGAGTAGCGAGTCTTTTTTCGCTGGTAGAAGTATAAATGCCAGAAGTTTTGCTCTAGAATTCCATCTTGCATTACTCAAGTTATATATTTTCTGAAACTTCACTTTACAAGCTTATATACTCTGAAACAATGATTGAACTAAATAAATCATTTCATTAATTCATTTTCTGAACCACTTAATCCTAATTAGGGTTGTGGGGAGGCTGGCACCCATCTCAGCCGACTCTGGGCAAGGGTGGGGTACACCCTGGACAGCTCGCCAGGTCATCGCAGAACTAAAATTAATTGTTACAAAAAATATTTGACACAATCACAACAAACTTTTCCCATTTGCTTATCTAAATGACAACCTCACCAGCACTCATGCTTATAGTCCCACAAAATGCATGTCATAAATTTCCAGAAAGTTCTAGAAGGCCCCAGAAATTTCTAAAAGGCTCCAAAAAGTTCTAGAAGGTTCCATAAAGTTTTACAAGGCTCCAGAAAGTTCTAGAAGGTTCCAGAAAGTCATAGTACTACCATACTTGTATACAATCTTAAAAATATTGTGTTGAGGGTGACATTTTATTTAAAAAATAATAATAAACTGAGGTAAACCCTTCATTATTTGTTTGTTTGTTTGTTTGTAATACTGTATTAATCCTGCAAAGGAAATTATTGCCTCTGCATTTAACCCATCCAAAGTGAGCACACACACACACACATGTAAAAAGTGAGCACACACACACATAAACAGTGAGCACACACACTCGGAGCAGTGGGCTGCCACACACATTGGGGTGCCCGGAGAGCAGTTGGGGGTTAGGTGCCTTGCTCACGGGCACTTCAGCCATGAAGGGGGAGGAAGGGAATACCCAGCTCACTTCCCCACCAGGAAACATTTTTCCTGTTGGTCTATCGACTGCTGAGAACTCAATAAAATCACAGTCATGTGATCCATGACCACTTGTCCGAGCCCATGATGCATCTAATAATTAATGAATGAATAAACAAATAATTGACAAAACTGGACCGACACAGTTCTTATAATCAAATCCACCCAGGAGATGAGTGGAAGACTTCATTTTGCACTACCAGGGGAAACTATGAATACTTGTAAATGTCTACTGAATGTCATCCTGACCGTACCTACATATATACTGCCAGGATTACATTCCCGTGCCATTATCTGGGCCCACATTGTCCCTGGGTTTCAGCATCCTGGCATCTCTCACACTTGCAAAGCGGCATGACACACTTTTATTGGGATCCCCATTCTTGAGGCTATATGTACTTCCACATCCATTTTCAGAAATTCATTTTGATCCCTAATGGGCAAACCATAAAAAACAGTGGAAAGGAAAAACTCAGGAAGCAACAACAGGATGAATGTTTTAGAGAAACAAGACTCAGAACCCATCTGGGAGATGCTATGTAGTACAAATCATTCCTTCTTCACAACTGTACACTACAGAGTCAAGCAGTGCTAAGTGTATTGAAAACATCAAAGTTATATTTAAGTCAAGTCAGTTTATTTGTATAGCGCTTTTTACAATTGACATTGTCACAAAGCAGCAACAATTAGCTATCCAACAATTAGCTGGATATTTATTGCATTAAAGTCTTAACTTTAAGCTATATACCATCCAGTGTATATCCACTGTATAATCAGTTACCCTTGGGTGTATTCAGTTTTCAGTGTCTGCTAACTTTAGGCTATCCAAGAAAGTCCATTCACAGCCATCTTTAGGGTATCCGTGTAGTACCATCCACAGCAATTTCATGCCAAATCAAAGGTTATTCATGTGGGGCCATTCTCATCTGCAGCAAGTGATTCTCATGTGGAGAAAGCTTTGAGCAAAAACAGAAGAAGTCTGGGTTATAAGTGAGTTTCATCTGCTATTTTAGAGCCAATCAATGAGTCCAAGTAGATAAAAACAGTTTGTGATTAATCAAAAATTCTCTTTCTTTCATGAACAAACATAAGCAATTAATACCAAGGCATGTTGCATCTCTGCCAGCATAGATAAAATACAATTAGAAATTAATATTCAAAATGCATTTTCCCATAATCCCAAGCTAGCCAAAGAACTACAGCACTGATCACATTACATGAATCAAAAACAATGTGCCCATTTACAGTTCCCATATTTGATCATTTAAAACACATACTCGTAATCACACTATAAATGTCCTTTTATTCAAACATTCAGTGTAAAGTCTTGCCTCTGGTTTGTCAGTGGTGTTACTTTTATGTGTATAGTTTGCATGATTTGACTTTGGTTTGATGATTTTTTGAGTATTGTCTTGCCTAGTGTTACCTACTAGCTTCTAAGCTTGTATGCATGATTACATCATTCAGATAGTTAATTAACAAAAAATGCATATAATATCCAGTGGCAAAACTATGCCTCCGTTATTCCTTTATCTTGCTTTCATGTGCATCCAGTCAGACCTTAATAATGAGGCTTTATTACAGAAAAATTAAATTGCAAAGCTTTAGGGAAATTGATATTCACTGAAAACGATCCAATTAAAGCAGGGAAATTGGTTGCCAATTAAAATAAACAGTTTCTCATCCCTGTTTAGCACTTTAATGTGAAAAGGGCAATTTCACATTGTGGAAAACATATTCGGTAAACCACAGGCTCATTCATGGAAACAAAGCTTGGTTTTTAAATTGGATCACTATTAGCTGGATAGGGACAAAGTGGCCAGAGATTCCAAAGATAAATGGATAGAAAAAGGAATAAATTAGACAGACCAGCTCCCTGAATTTTAATCAAGTGTACCGTGTGAAAAGATTTATTAATTTAGAGCAATAGATTATGCACAGTGAAAATATAAACATCAGTTTTGTTTCAAGATTCTGGCTGCAAGTTTTGGAGAATTTGGTCCCTCACTGAAAAATAAATATATTAAGTTACTTTTGCAAGAAATTTCTGTGGCATCCCAAAGGTTGTGCTGTAGTCTTCCACATCAAAAAAAAGCTCTCAGCTGAGAGAGCTAAATCAATATACAATGTTTTGAATACTTCAATGTAATCTCAAAGCATGCTGCTCTGTAGGCTTGCATCTATATGCTTTGGGGATTATTCCGCACATCTTCAATACAGCTAGCCCACTACACTCCATCTATACTCGTATGTAAATAAATCAGCTGTAAATTGTAATTTTTTTTTCAATGTATCTAAACAAGCAAGCATTTCAGCCTCCATGGTACAGTGCCTCCATAGTACAGTGCCTACAGATAAAGGTGATATATTTACATTAACATTTTTTAGCCATTTTCATAATTTGAATAAAATAGATGGTTCAGGTTAGGGTGGCATGATGGCTCAGTTGTTAACACTGTTGCCTCACAGTGAGAAGGTTTTGGGTCCAAATCTCAGTCAAGTTCCTCTCTGTATGAAGTTCTTCCTGTGCTTGTGTTAGTTTCCTCTGGGGAAATTTGTTTTCCTCCTGCAGCTCAAAGACATGCACTGGCTACTCTAAATTGCCTAAAGGTGTGAATGTGAGTCCTGCTGTTGAATGTGCCTTTAAGTCGGCTTGAATACCACCACAACCCCGAAAGATAACCAATATATATGATGGATAGTTAGATGGATTAGGTGCCATTGATTAGAACCTCCTGCAGGTGGAATCTGTCTTATTTAAAAATGACATCTAGGGTTTGGTGTCCTCTTTGCTATTGAATGTGTGGTGTCATCACACCAAGATCTAAAAAGCTTTTTAAGGCCTCTCAGGAAAAGGTTGGGGTGCCTTTGAGTTTAAATAAGGATTTTAAAAATATCTCAATAATTTAATGGACTACAACTGGCATAGATTTCAGATGACTTCTAATTTGTCCAGGATTGGCCACCCCAGCAAATTTAGCATGACAGCACACCTCTAATAACCCCAAAATAGGATGTGCAGGTCAAATAAACATATGCTATGGCCAAGTCAAAGTGCAAATATTTTAAGCTGATGTTGAATAGTAGTGGACATTTATAGCAGTGCAGCAGATAATTGCAAATATAGCAAGAATCATTGAAATAGTGATACAAGCATGAAATTTGGTATATGTACTCTTCAAATCCCACTCTTTTCAAAAATACCACTGGCCATGCAAAAATCCAAGATGGTGACCCCAAAATTCAAGATGTCTGCCCAAACACTGGGTTTTTCCTTTATACCTAGCAACTTTATAAATGCAACTATAATGCATTGATTTTAAACTCCACAAATCTGTCAAAGTTAAATATAAAGTCAGGTATTGTGGACATTTTGGTACCAAATTCATGTCTGTATCTCTTATGGTTCTTGAGATACACCACCCCAGTACTTCTACAGACTCAGGAAAGCAAAAAAATTGTACCATTCTTTGTTATTACAGTTATAACATAAAATTCTAAAACCAAGATGGCGTCCATGATGGATGCCATTAACTTCAAGTAATCATATCTTAGCATCTATGAAACATGAATTTTTGTATGACAGATCCAGCACTGCTGCTACTGTGGATGAGGCCAGGTTTGACATGTTCAAGAGAAAGCAGAGGCCTTATGAGTCAATCCCACCAACTAGAGCAGCTCTGCTCCAACACACCAGGTGTGCTGCCTACCAGGCTGATTGTGTGTGGGCCCAGGCATCCCAGTGTTAGCCAGAGGCAGAGGACCCTGCAGACTGGGATGGCAGAAGGTTGGTGAGGAATGGCAGGTCTTCTGGACAGCAAACTCTCCAATAGCCAAGAGTTGTCAACAGCTCACCAAATGTGGCCATAAATCTGGCTGTCGTGGCAGGAGCAAGTGCTACAGACTGGGTATCATTTGCAGGAATGAGAATAGGCTTAGAAGAAAAAGGAGGAAAATGGGTAGCGGTCAAGGGTGCTGCTTTTTTTTTTTTTTTTTTTTAAGTGTATCTCAAATAATACAAAAATATATTTTTACAATTAAATAAAATACACATAATTACACAAAATAGCAAAATATTTTTAGAAAATTAAATTTAATAAAATAAAATGTCTGAGTCCAAATTAATAATAATTTGAAGTCGAAAATCCAGTATTTTAGTTATTTTTCTGCACTGAAATTAACATATGCATTAATATGCAAATACATTTACAAAGCAGCTCCATATACAACATTTTTAAAGCACAGGCTGCTTAATACACTATATAATCTCATGTTAATACTATTAATATTTTAATAGTATTTAAGAAACACATAAATATCTCCATACCTGCATTAACATACAAATATAGAAATCCATCAGCTGTGTGTGTGTGTGTGTGTGTGTGTGTGTGTGTGTGTGTTTGTGTGTGTGTGCAGCACACATCCCTCATAAAACACAGTCGCACATATCCCTGATAAAACAAAAAAAAAGGCGTCTCTCACCTCGCAAACGGGTCTACATGCTAACATTATTCGACAATAACTTGAAGTCAGAAACTTACAAAACTTATTCAGGTTAGAATGCACATTCATTCATTCATTATCTAAGCCACTTAACTGAATAAGAAAATCCCCATATAAAGTTGCACGTGGTTGGATTTGATCTCGTTTCTGAACAACGAAGCATCGCTTTTCTTTTTGCTTCGACATCAAAATTTACCAGGTGCTGCTCACTTCTGTTGATAATCTGACCTTTGCTTGCTGTG
>JAQMYF010000001.1:39762880-39773175 GCA_030014195.1 Neosilurus mollespiculum
CCTCCCGAACGCCTCCCTGGTGTGGTGTTTCGGGCATGTCCAACTGGGAAGAGACCCCGGGGTCGACCCAGAACACAATGGAGGGACTATGTCTCTCGACTGGCCTGGGAACACCTCGGTGTCCCCCTGGAAGAGCTGGAGAAAGTAGTTAAGGAGAAGGACATCTGGACCTCACTGCTTAGGCTACTGCCCCTGCGACCAGACCCCGGATCAAGTGGAAGAAGATGATGATGATGATGATGATGATGAGTGTAGAAGCAATAATTCACTCTGTATGAATGTACCAAACCAGGAGACAGCCTCCATACAGTTCCTGGAAATATGGACTACAGTAGTTCAACATTATAGCATTTTGTAGTTCCTCAGATCCATGAACCCACAAAGCTATACTTATATTTAATCATAGGGTTAAAGTCAGAAGTGAAGATGGGTATAAATGCTCTTTTGTTGTTAATTACATCCTTTGACAATGCTTTACTTTCCTGATGTCAGGGGCTTCAACAACGAGCAATAATTAAAATAAAGGAGTTGCAATCAAGGTCACGGCTAAAAAGATTAAGTACTATTCACAAAAAGGATGTGTAAATTAATTCACAGCAAATGCAAAAGACTGTAAGGAAGAATCGTTTCAAATGGTCTCATGTGAATTACAATACATAAAGCTAAAAAGAAAAAAAGATATTTGGAAAGATATTAATTACATTTCTTTGCTATTCATTTAGTCTTTGCCTGTTGTTTTCTTTCAAAAAGAAAACAGATCCTAATGTGATTTTAAAAGAAACTGGCTAAACCATGTTCCACATTTAAGGCTATTTACTGTATATTTATCAGAGGGATGAGATGCATCAACAGTTTTATGCATGAAGTAGGAAAGCATTGTATTTGTGGACCATGTCACCCAGAGTCGTATGAATGCGTACTGACTTGGAGAAAATATATCCTGATTGAACTATGAAAGTGAAAATGAAACACCATGCTTCATGATCAATTTGATCAAATCTAAACTGAGCACAGCCAGGATCTTTTCAGGATCCAGACATATACTCAGGCTTAGGTTTATAAATAGACTTTGAGCCATATGAGAACACTAACTGTACGGTTCAGCTTCCTTTAGGTCATTTCCTCTAAAAATAGAATATTATATAAGTGATGCCATGAACAGAAATTATTTCTAAAATGGGTGGGAATGGATTTAACATAAATTCCTGGAAGCAACATGAAGCTACAGAAATATGGGAAGTATACACCATCTGGATGGCATTTGTAGGATATGACTGGAGGGAAAATCTTGTGTTGCTCCAAAATGAACAAATAATTTGAGAAAAATCACTTTATAAACTTGAAGTTTTAGTCATTGTAGACAGAACTGCATTCCTCTTCCCCATTTCAACGATATTTTATCACATTTTACTTTTATGGCACCTCCTATATTGTAATAAAAACTGAGCTTGTTTCAATTTGGTCACAGATAATGTTAGTTCTTAAAGAAAACCCAAACAAAACATTCATCAAGTTCCTGAATAATATTATTCCTGACAAGGCATTTAAATCCAAATGCATACTGAACTCACAAAAACAAATACAAACACAATGTTTTGATGCGGCATGTAACACAGTCTAAGTGCTGGCAACTGGACCCTGCAAATAAATTCAACGAAATAAACTCTCCATATTAATGCATTTCTATCATAATCCCAGATCATGTTGATTACAGCTGACATTTCATTTGGTTCTTAGATGAATAGAAACTGGAATGCTCTAGTGTCATACAATACATGCATAAAATACAAAAGAGTGCAAAAGAGTTTAGAAAAACTGGTCAGGTTGATGCAGGCTTAAGATGAAAAACATCTCCAGATATTTTTATTTCACTGTAAGGATTAGTCAACACTACTGTCAACTGATTATCAGTATGAACATTTATTATCATTTAAGTTTAATTATGCAAATGTCCAAACTCAACACATCCATTAAAGAAATGTAGCTAAATTACTGGTGCTAGAAGAAACAAGTTTCTGAGCTCCAGTGCTTCTGTGTGGAGTTCATATATTCTCCCTGTGCTTGCATGGGTTTCCGCCGGGTACTCGGGTTTCCTCCCACAATCCAAAAACATGCACATTAGGCTAATTGGCTGCTATAAATTGATGTTCAGGTTGTATCCCACCTTTGCCCAGTGTCGGCTGAGATAGGCTCCAGCCTCCCCACAACCCTAATAGTAAGATTAGGTGGTTCTGCAAATGAGTGAGTGAGTCACAGCCCCAGCCTGTTTCTGCAACTTTCCAGACTCTCACTACATTTCCCAAAAACAGTTGCACTACTCCCAGTCACATGACCTTGAACATGCTCAACACACCTGGCTTTCATCTCACTGATTACCTGCTGTACATAATGGGTGCATCCTAAACCCTTACTTGTAATATCCTCACTTCTCGATCATTAAGCTTAAACAGGGTAAAAGGTAATAATTTAAAATAGGCGTGGAAAATTTCTGATGTATTTACTGTATGTACAACTGTGTTTGTGTTTGCTAAAGGAAAACTCAGGAGGCAGATACATTGGTGGGGATTTTGGCTTTTGGTTTTATTTTTTATTGTTACTCATTTTTAAATTTCACCAAGCACTTTTCAGCACACATGCTCCTCAAATTAATGCAGTAAAGAAAAACAACACGATCACAGCCCAAACAGTTCACAGCATCACCAGGTTAATTTGTTTGTGCATGTTATGTGTGGACTGCCTGGTTCTGGCTGATTCCTTTGTGTTAGAAGTCCAGAGAGCAAGACTGTTGCTGGAGGGGGAAATGACAGTTTAAAAGAATGTAGGCAAAGGGTTTAAATGGAATACAGGTTAATGCAAGTGTGAGAAGAGATCAGATGAAAAACCCAGTGTGTCCACTTCACCTCTTTTAAAAAAAAAAAAAAAAAATGAAATTTATGTGGAAAATGTTTATTTTGAACAATCTGCTATTTTGTTTGTGCCTTAATCATTCGATAAAAAAAGAAGAAATAACTGAGGTTTACACTTACCACCAGGTAAATTTCATTGTTTTAAAACAAAAGAGGTCAAGTGGACTTACTAGTTTTCAGAACTCTTCATTTAGACTTTAACAGAAGAATCCAGGTGGGCAACTAGTAGATCATGCTTAAAACAAAAAGCGGGCAATAATCAGGCAGTTGACATAGGAACAGGCATACAGTCATGTGACAAAGACTAAATGTTCCCTCTTCCCTCCGAAGGGGTTAATCGACTGTTTTGAAGGCGTACCCCCCTAAGCTATTCTCTGTGGCAGCTTCACCTCAAAATGTTCTCTTACTTTCTTACAGTGAATGTTATGTTAACATCTTTTTCTGAGTGCAGCTCATGGTGAAAAGTGTTTTGATTGACTGAGCCTTTTATTGAGTACTACTTTTGGCACAGTTCATTCCAATAAATATTTTCTGTTTCCCCCAATAACTTTATATCCAGACAATACAGCTGTGTAACTGGATTTCACAGGCTTGGGTTGTCATTTTAGCATAGTCTGAAAAATAAGTTTTTAGAGCCATAAAGTGACTTATGAGGTTATGGAGCTAGTTTCTAGAGAAAACACATTGGGCATATAAAGAGACAGAATGATCCATAAGTTATTTGATGTACTCCTCCATGGGGATACCCTTGGGTGTAAAAGAGGAGTCCTTGTCACATGAAATGTATGCATGTTCTTGTATTCCTGAATCAATCACCTGATTATTTCCTGTTTCATGTAGTAAGCATTATTTACTACAAATCTATCTGTATTTTTTTTTTTATTAAAGTCTGAACCTGAAACAAACCCCCCAGTAGCCCATACTTTATGTTTGGAGAATGGCTTCCTCTAGGCAACATTTTGGTTGTTCCATATTGTTTCCATTTATGAGCAATAAAATACCATGCTGTTCAAAGATTGCCTTTTTATTTTTACAACTAAACCCTGCCCTAGACTAAACCATTGTCCTAGACTTATTTTAATAGCTTCCTATCTTGATAATTCATATGAAGAGTTTGAGTTGAAAACAGGTAAGTGCCATTGTTTTATTTGAGATTTTTTTGTTTTATTTATGAGATAATTTTTATGTGGTTTTACATAAAAACCAACTTTTTCCAGTAGCTTAAAAAAATTTCCAGTAGCTTTCAAAAACTTTTTTTTATTAGCTTTAAAATAAAGCTACTGAAAAAGTTGCTTTTCTCATAATTAAAACAATGTCACTTATCTGTTTTTAAACTCAAACTCTTCATATATTTTTATGTTCTCTAACAAACTCTACAGTCTTCTATAAACCAACTTGTTTATAGTGAGATCACATGTTACCAGCTACGCACAAATTGACTCTATTCAGCCAAGGAGGTGGATATGTATGAAATTATATACATTTTTGGTAAATATTTAAAAAATAATATATTGTTTTCCCCTCTACTTTAGTATTATAAGTTATTTTGTTTAGATATGTGGCATAATCCCACTGTACATGTGGAAAAGTAAAAAAAAAATGAGACTAATCTTATGCAATACTATGCTGTTAGATCATATCTTTGGTGCTTATTGAAAATCCAGAAAATTATTCAAGCAATGTTTTGAGAGAATTATGAAAAACAAAAGTTATCTCTCGGTAAGCATACACCTTCTCTCTCTCTCTCTCTCTCTCTCTCTCTCTCTCCTGTGATTATTTATTTATTTACTTACTTATTTACTTATTTACTTATTATTTTATTTTATTTTATTTTTTTGACCAGTTGACCATTCAGATCAGTAGATCAGTTTACAGCTGGACTTACATTTTTTTGGTTTGTTTGGGGTTTTTTTTACCTTTTTTTTTGTCTTGTTTTGTTTTAACAGCCATGTAAATGATGCTGATGATAATTTAAAGACCTTAGTAAGAAAGCAAAATATATTTGTTTGCTCAGTACAAATTTTCCTAAATACAATTCTTCTGTTAATGTTCATTGTCACAATTTTCAATGTAAAATATTTTGCCATTGCCTCATTTATAGCCCTACTTTGTCTGTTTTTTATGTCAGGTCTTTAAATTACACAGAAAAATTATGACCAGGAGAACAAATTTGATTGGCCCAGGGACTTCTATGTTTGTTTGTTTTTTCACCAATCCAAACCAAACTCCTAAAACTGTGTTGACTTACAAGGTTTCACATAAGCCCAGTTCTAAAAAGCCTAAACTAGGTTTTTAATTAACCCCCAACATATACTGCAAATATATCCAGGCAGCTGGATTCTGGAGAAATAATTTGGCTTATGACTTTCAGATCAGTCAGTCAAAAAATATAATCAGCGGATTCCTTTTTATTATTTTTTTAACCTAAGAGGTAGAAAACTTTGTTTCTCCTCTTCTTTTTTGAGCTTAGACTCTTGACCTCAGAATGCAGACACACCTGTAGGGACGTCTCTCCCTGTCTGCAAACGTGATAGACAACAGCATGTCAATAAGTTAGCACCACATGTCTTGCCTTTCATGAACTGAAATGAATAGAAAGTTCATCCATTCTTCTTGTTTTTTCTTTCATTCTTTTTAGCAGAAGAGCAGGTGTGAATGTCTGATAAGAAACACGAAACAATTTCTGTACTCAGTTAATTATAATTATGTTGACATACCCAGAAATATAAATATGTATATTTAGGCCTCAACTATTATATTATTACATTATTTAGGCTTCATTTAATATGTAAATATATATTTAGTCCTAATCCAGACTGACATGGATTTACAGCAATATTCCCCAAGAAGATAAAATGGCCAGTCGTTATCATTTTAGGAAAGCTGTAGATTTTCAGTGGACTCAATTTTCTCTCTGTGCAAAATTAAAATGCTGCTGGCTCAAGCAGTTCTGGCATTAATGTTAACAATAGCAGCCATTGCAATTCTCTCTTAAATGGACATTACCATATTATATTGCTAAAGTTATAAGTGCATCCTATATTTCTCTCCTGCATGCATCTCTCTCCCTATTCTCACCATGTACACCTGACACACACTATTAAAAAATCATTTAAGTGAAGGCAAAAATTTATTAATTATTGTTTAAAAATGTATGGAAGTTATGTAATAAATGATAACATTCATTAATTCATTTGCTTTTCATTTATCATAAATGTTATATTGTCATGTGTTGTCATGGTCAGGGTCATGGTGGATCTGTAGGCAAGAATATACCTTGGATTGGACACCAGGACACACACACACACACACACACACACACACACACATTCTACAGACAATTTAACATATTCACTTGCTGCAAATGTGATATTATTGGTTTAAAAAAATGCTATTGAGTATCTAGGTTTAGAACCCAACAGAATGTAGACCTATTAATTTTGCACATTGGTTTTAAATTTTATTGTCATTCAATAATAAAATGCCTCAACAAACAAGCTATTACCAACAACAGTAGCCCTATTATGTTTAGAATTAATTAAGTACAAGATTAAATTGCCAAAGACTGACAAATAACATGTTAATTACATCCATTAAAAATTTGCATTAACACTGTAAATATCTTTCTTTTCAAATGAGGTTTAAAAATCCTGTTAGAAACCTCAACTTTGTTCCTGATTTATTCTGCTGAACCCTAAAATCATAGCGTGGGCGTTTATATAAAAACATACTAACAAACATGCACTTATGAACAGTAAACAACTGCACACATCCATTCTTAAAAAAAGGCAGAAATAAATTTCTTTGTGAGATCAGTTTAATGCCGACATGTTCTATTCAGAGAGAGACAGTTTATCAATGCATGCTGATAAAAGGTTGTATCATTTCAAGTATGATGGATAATTTCTTCAAAATATTTTAAGCATTAATGCAGATACCTTGGACAAAAGCATATCCATTTCCTTCAATTCACTCCTCTTCAGCTGCTCATTTTGTAGTTGAAGCATGACTGACTAGGAAAACATGTCAACAGTGTTTCCTGAGGAATCCTTCCTTACATCACTTTCAGCAGTATCCCACTTTACCTTCTATTCATCCATTATCTATCTACAGTTGGTATAGAATCTTCATAAAGAATCATCAACTTCAAAATATTCACATTTTGTTGCACCCTGAAATAAAGATATATATATATATATATATTTGTATTTCCCAGCTGTGTTTACTAAGCGCAATGTATAACAAGTGAAAGATATAGTAGCAACAGTTAAATTAAAATAAATAATAATAAAGGATCAGTAAGATGGTTAAAGGATCAATGCCCACCACCCCCACCCCACCCCCACCCTCTCTTGAGCAAAACAATATAGGATCAGATAATTATTGCATTGACTGATATGTTTCAGCTGGCAACATTATTTAATCTTAACTGATGCATTGAGTACCTTCTAATTTTTTGAATGTCAAATACATATCCTGTTCTTGTGAAAAGATGTCACTTAGATAGATAGATAGATAGATAGATAGATAGATAGATAGATAGATAGATAGATAGATAGATAGATAGATGTGGAGACAATCCTGACCTATAATAAACTGAGAGGAATTCATTTACAAATTCAACCCTCTGCCAGGCAACAGGTTATATGCTGTAGATGGGGCTTAAGGCTGCACATAACTTCACTGCTAAGCAGGCCTGACCTTTGTAGATCTTGGCATTGATTAATTTTGCAATTTACTGCAACTACGAATAAAAAACAGCTCAGAAAATCCTTGTAATCCCACTGTGGGATCTGATTTGCTAGAAGAAAAGACAGGCTTGTATCTGAAACAATGCTTCATTTCCCAAATGGCAGGATTGAAAACAAAGCCATAGTACTGTTTCACAAGTTAACCCATGTAGAAATGCACTGTTTAAAGTTTGGGGGTTTTTTGCTTGTTGGTGGCACGGTGGTGTAGCAGTTAGCAAGAAGGCCCTGGGTTTCGAGTCCCGGGTTTGGCAAAGGTGTTTTTTTGTGGATGTTTGCATGTTCTCCCCGTGCTTGTGTGGGTTTTCACCAGTTACCCTGGTTTCCTCCCACAGTCCAAGGATATGTACATTAGGCTCATTGGCTTTTCCAAATTGCCCCTAGGTGTGAATGGTTGTGTGCTGCCCTACAATGGTCTGGCAATGGTTTTCGCCTTCGCCCGGTGTCAGCTGAGATAGGCTTCAACCTTCAACCTCTTTTTTTTTTTTTTTTTGGGGGGGGGTTGCCAGTCTTCCTATTTTATTCCACATAGCTGCCTCTGCCAGAAGGTTAATCTTTATCTGTAAAAGCCTTTTAAATAATAGAATGACTATAAAAATACAAAAATGAACAATAACAACAGGGATTTTGTTTTCTCATTTGAAACCATTTTGTAAGGGATATTTTAAAAAGAAAAATGAGAGTCCTCACAATATATAACCATTCGGTATAAACCCAACAGTAAAAATGCAACACAAATTAAGAATAAATTCTCATAGATCCAGTTACAATAACTGAAGGGCTCATTTCTAAATCCAGGTCAGTCCATTTTAGAACAAAGAAAAATAATAATTTCATATAGTACTTTACAGTTTCAATATTTGTGCTAAGCTGGATATAATTGACATGCCTATTTATTTTATGACATTCATATATATTTCATAGACATTTCCAAAATATTATATAGTGTGCAAATACTGTATGTTTACTCAAAGTAAAGCCCATAAATAAATGCAGTTGAATTTTATTCTATTATTAGGAATGGGCAACAGTGCAATGACTGTCAATTTTCCTGAATAGCCCAGTGTCACAGGTGCTAGATACTAGCAATCTTATATGATTCATGGTCTGTTAGTCAGTACTGCATTAGCATTTACAATAAAACTGATTTATTTTATGCTAGAAAATAGTAAACATGCAAAAACCATGTTTGTAAAACACATTAATGACTTAGACAATACGTATTTTAATTTCCATGCTCAAAATTGCACAATGAACAAGAGCACCTCCACCAGGCCCTTCCAGTGCTAATGTAATGTGACACTTGCAAAAAAAATATTTTGTCACAATCTTAAAGAATCTTTTAAAAAATTCCAAGATCCAGAATTTGATCAGGATTATATCCAAACTCAAATGGAGTCTTCCATGTCAAAATCCATCCCCAACTGACTTTGGATGAGGGAGGGGTTACACCCTGGAAAGTTTATTAATCTATCATATGGCTCACACATAGACAGACATTTGCATTCACATTCACACCGATGGGTAACTTGTCACTTCACCCAACCTACGTCTTTGGACTTTGGGAGGAAAAACCACACTTACCGGTAGAACTCCAAACAGCAAGGCCCCAGTCAACTGGTATGTTCAAACCCAGAATTTTCTTGCTATGAGGTGACCGTGCTAACCATTACCTCACCATGCTGCCTGATATTGGAGACCAGTTCTCAAATAAGGCTTTAAAATTTGAAGAAAACTATTTTGTATTATAGTAGCAGGCAGAGGTTATTTTATCCCATCGAACCTTTCTCTGATTTTCTGTCTAAGATTGCTTGGGATAATGTACTTTTCCTCTTTTGAATTTGGATTACATGTTCAAAAGCTATGTGCTTCACTCTTCTCATTCACCCAGTGGTGTAATAACTCATATTTTGTACTAGTTTAGGCTGTTTCATCTAGTTACACAGTAAGAAATATTATTAAATCTTTCTAAAACGTTCAAGTATCAGGGAGAGGTATGTACCGTATAATGAATCGACAATTTTGAGATGCACTCTGGACTTCTGTATTATGCCTTGTACACCAGATTCTATGATATTTTTATGATGTCAGATTTTGTCTTCTTCAGATCTTGGGATAGCACTTAATTGACCTTTCCATCAAACAATTAATGAGACTATCCTTTTTAATTCCTGTGGTATAGCTTTAGGTAGTCAAGAGAGAGTGTATCTGCCTTCAGTCTCTAAATTTATCTCTTCATTATCTTGGAGGCTATTGTTGCCGCCAGTTGGTGCAATATCATTTAATAATTGAGTAGAAAAATGTTGTCTCGTGTATTGTCATCTTGAATAATGTTGTCATGTTTTTATACATATTCCCTATGGGGGTTCACAAAGTTTTACACCACTACCTTTAGTGTAAATTGTTTTCTGTAGGTGTGACACCAACTGGGTATATTATGGGATTCCCAATGAAACATATGCAGCTTGTTTTCACAGAATACCAGTTTAATATAGTGCTCTCAATTACACCTCTTCAACACAACTGTCAGTAACCACATTTGAAGAAAACACTACTTTTTTGCAGTAATGATCTAAGAAAAGTTATAAGTCTAGCTAGAGCCATATACAATGATTAGCTGTAACATTAAAAACATTATAAC
>JAQMYF010000001.1:39778043-39808414 GCA_030014195.1 Neosilurus mollespiculum
GAAAACCTGATGCGGCCCAGCCTCACCCAGAGTCTGCCTCCAGTGGCCCCCGGGTAAATTGAGTTTGAGACCCCTGGTCTACAGCATATGTAGACTTTGAATTCATCTAACAGGATTTAATTGGCTTATGATAAGTAGGCATTCCAACACAAACATGGACAAATCCCACTCCCCAATACCAGTGGCATGCTCAATAAATGATGGGGAGGTGGACAATTTCCTGCTAGTACTGGGTGATGAAATTTTTATCCCAGCAGTTTGCCCATATTTATAGCACTTGAGTCAGTATGTGCAGCTATAAAATAATGAATAGATGTACAAATACCAGGCCAGGCTTGTGTTTATCACCTTAAAGCATCTCATAGTGTTTTTGCTACTGATATAGAATAAGAGGCTATTGACACAAAACCTATGCTAATGCTTGCTGTACCAGCATGCAAGTAGTAGTTGTTGTAGTATCGCCTTTGACCTGCCTTGATTTGTTATTTGTTCTCAGACTTGTTGTTTTGGCCACTGGTCTTGCCAAATATTTTAGTTGGTTTCAGCTGAGTGTAGCTGTCTTTAAAGGAGCTCAATCTCTTAGCAGGCATATAAAATAAACACGAAATATAGTGTTATCTCTTGGAAATAAAATAGAATAAACCAGAATGTCTTTCTGAAACCATTTGCTTAGTCCTGTAAGTGAGTGTCACTGACCCCTGCACTGGGTACGATGATATTAGTGAACATCACAATCATGAGGCAAGCAAAAGCGCAGAACTATCATCATAAGCAAATGGAGGCTGTAAGCAAAGACATGAATGACACAAGCAGTAAATAATTTCCAACATGTTGGATGTAATCTCTCCATCTCTCTTTCTTTCTTTCTTTCTTTCTTTCTCTCTCTCTCTCTCTCTCTCTCAGAGAAAGAGAGAAAGAGAATGTGAGAGATGTGGGAAAATGTTCTACGCTATTATGATTTCCCTTGAATATGTTTTCTTCTGTTTCTTAACACTTGATCACCTAGTGGCCAAAAGTTCGTGAATACCTGCTTGTTTTTGTGTTCATTCAGCCAGATGTGTATCAGTGAGGTCAAGTACTGATGTTGGGTGAGGAGGCCTGGGGTGCAGTCGGCATTGCAGTTCATCCCAGAGGTGTTCACTGGGGTTCAGGTCAGACCTCTGTGCAGGACACTCGGAGTCTTCTGCTCCATCCTTGGTAAATCAAGTCTTCACGGATATTACTTTATGAGCATTGTCAAGGCAGAACAGGATAAGGTCTCTTAGTTTCAGTAAATGAAGATTATAATAGTACAGAATACAAAGATGTTCTATACAATTGTTTACTTCCAGTTTGGGGAAAGAACCACAGTTCGGGGAAGGTATGATGGTCAGTTGTCCAATTTTGAATATAAAGTGTATCTACTGACTATTCTTAAAGACAGAAATATAAAAATTACATTATACGTTATTATTATTTATAGAGTGAGGCCAGTTTTGGAGAGTCCATTTCAGTTATATGCTGGATCTCTGTATGTTTTATTGTTTTAAAAATTCACCAAAATAATTTGACAGATGAATTGAAAAAATGAAATTGAGCAGAAATGAGTTTGAGAGCTTCACAGATTGTGATTAATTTCACTGCAGATCAGTGCAAGGAAATAAATTATTTCTGAACTCTGATGTGTTATTTAGAATGAGGTGGTGACTATATTTACTCCCTGGCAGAGGAAATGTTTATGTAGATATCAGGGTTGGCAGATTGGATGGAATGTATCCAGTTGAGTCAATGTTTAAAAACCTTCCCAACTGACTACAAACCAACTTATATTAGCTGTGGCCATATTAGAATAAACTATCAGGAAAAGGGTTTTTTTTTTGTTTTTTGTTTTTTGTTTTTTTTCGTCCAACCATTGTCATTATGGCTGCTTGTAAGAAAACATATTACCTACCATAAAACACAAAAGAAAAAAACCCACAGCATTAATATAAAAAAAAATAAAAATAAAAAAAGCATAATGAAAAACATAGCAATTCAGCAACTACAAAAGAAAAAAGCACAACAGCAAACTGAGAAACACTCACTCCCTCACTTACTCACTCATTTGCAGAACCACTTAAGAGTACACTAGAGTTGTGGGGAGATTGGAGCCTATCTCAGCCGACACTGGGCAAAAGCATGGTACACCTTGAACAGCTTGCCACATCATCACAGGGCCAACTCACACACAACCATTCACACTTACATCCACACCAAGGAGCAATTTGGAACAGCCAGTCAGCCTGATGTTCATGTCTTTGGACAGTGGAAGGAAACCACAATATCCATGGAAAACTTACTTAAGCACAGAGAGAACACAGAAACTCCACACAGAAACACCCTCACTGTGCCCAGGACTCCAACCCAAGACCTTCTTGCTTTGAGGTGGATGTGCAAACCAGTACGCCACCATGCCGCTCCACATTGAGAAACAACAAAGCCACAAAAAATCATGACAGCAAAAAAAAAAAAAAAAAAAAAAAAAAAAAGAGTCCCAAAAACAATAAAAATATGAGAAAATGCAAAAACCAAGCCTAATAACATCAACATTAAATCACAATGGAAAGTATCCATTTTAACATCACATGCTCATTGCTGATTGGACATGGCATATAACTTCAAAGGGAAAGAGTCGCAATTTTTCAGTCTGTCATCTAATTGCACTACCAAAGCTGCCAGCTGGCTAGCCAGATAAGGATTCTGAGCTGGTTCAGCAGAAAAAAATTGTAGTCTGTGTTCTAAAGTAACATCATCTTGTGGACCATAACTGATTTGAATGATAGGAAAAAGAGCTATTCTCTGTTGCTCCACTAGGGGCAATAAATATAGAGTAATAAATATTTATAATATTCATTTATTCATTCATTCATTAAACGGACTGCTTAATCATCCTAGGATCATTGTGAACAGCTCAATAAATCCACTGCAGGCCTAACACACATGCAACCACTCATACCTATGGGCAACCTGGAATAGTCATTTAGCCTAATGTATGTCTTTGGATTTAGGGGAAAACTAGAGTACTCGGAGGAAACCAGGGCAAGCATGGGGAGAACATGCAAACTTTACCGGGAAACACCTTCATTGTTAAAATAAACCAGGTGTTTGGCAATTGATGTAATTATTATAGCTAGGACTAATCATGCAACTGTCCTAAAGATTCCAATTACATTTTTTTAATGCTTGCAATCATCTCATTCAGGCCCACTATCACAGTATCACAGGCCCAATAGGCACATAGCTACTGCTTCTTAAATATGTTAGTTAGTAATCTACCTTATAGCAATTAATGACTCCTCTACTTTCACATTATTTCAACAGAGATGGGTTTGGAAAACCTCAAAATCAGATAGAGTTACACAAGTAACACTACTGACCAGGTTATGGGTTTCATGCCAAAGCACAAAGGTGGCTTTGTGCCAAAGTAGACCAAGCCTCCAGAGCATGATTCACTGAATTTGGCATTTCTAAAATTAGATGTTAGTAGGCTTTCACCTTTGACTGAAGGATTGAAGTTTAATAATATCAACTCCATGGCTACTGAACACACTGACTGCAGGGTATTGCTTGCGGTTTCACCACTGACCACTGAAAAACAGATTTCTAGCCTGCAGAGATGTGAGCTTCAAGCCAAGTGCCTTTACTGTGGAGAAAAAGGCAATGCTTACTATAATACTTTTATTCTAATTTCAAAGATGTAATAATTAATATGGGCGGCATGGTGGTGTAGTGGTTAGCATGTCCACCTCACAGCAAGGTCCTGGGTTCAAGTCCAGAGCTCATCAAGGGCATTTCTCTGTGGAGTTGTGGGATTCCTCCAGCTATTCCAGTTTTCTCGCACAGTCCAGAGACATGCACATTGTGGTTGTGTGTGTGGCTTGGCCCTACGATGGTCTGGCATGCTGTTCAGGGTGTACCCTGCCTTCACCAATTGTCCTATGATATTCTCCTACCTCCCCACAGCCCTAATAGGATTAAGTGGTTTAGCAAATGAGTGAGTGATAATGAGAGTAATAATTAATATTAATGAAGAAACTGGAGAATTATGTCATGAAATTGCTGGGTTGATGATGGTTGATGTGCATTCTGATTGGGCGGTTTAGGGGAGGATCCACAGCGGTAGGCCAATTGTCTTCCTGTTTGAAAATGTTGATCAAGTTCAATACTTATCAGGAGGTAAGCATCAGAAGCAGTTCAGAGAAGTGACAAGATACACAACATTAGTCTTTGGGTCTTAGGAGGTTAAGAAAAAACATTGACTAAACTAGAAACTTTTCTGCACAGTACAAGTGCAACATGCGTGCTTGGTTGCCTGTGTGGGCACATACTTAAGCAGGGTCAGACAACAAAATTGAGCTCATGGCTTTACGACATTTACATAAGAATATAGCTCTGCGGAGGGCAAGAAAATCTCAATATTTTGCAAAATAATTCATATCCTACTTGCGCTCAGGAGTGCGTAAAACTATTCAGGAGCTGTGTATATATATATATCACAATAATAATAAGATATAATTACTTAACATAAACACTTAACATCACTTAAGTGATTGTTTGAGTTAGACAAAATAAATCCAACAGTTACATTTGTCTTCAATTTAAATGTTATTTAAAGGGAAATTAAACCCAAACTTATTTAACACACTTTTGTTAATACAGTCTTTTTGTGAAGGGAAAAAAAAAAAGAGTAATAAATCCTCACACATTGTACTGCAGAAAGTGGCACAAGACTTACACAGAACAAGCTGTAAACATGGAAGTGTTGTGCATTTAAATTCACCAAGCTATATACCATAGGTTCACATATACGAGCAGATAGTTGTCTGATGTATAAAAATTATGTGCAAATGCTTTATTTTATTCAGAGCTTCACTAGTAACCTGATTTGTTAGTTTAAAATTTGTATACTTTTATTCAGCCTAATTTGAACTGACACGTCCATGTCCCATTTCTCATGATTTCTCGCACTCCTGAGAGTAAAACAGACTACAAATGGCGGTCTTTATGAACAGGCTTATGCAAACTATCGAATGGATTTTATCAGATTGCAACTTCAAAAATGTAAGTAAAAACCACCTGATGAAAATATACATATTTTCAGTTTAACAGGGGAGTTTGAAAGGCTTTACTTTCATTCAGTATATTTAATCAAGAAAACATTGGTATTTGATTAACAAATTATATTATATATTAATATATATTAAAGTTATCTGTAATGTTTTTGGTAAACTTCTATCAAAATAAAAATGTAATAACAAATTTTCTACTTACAGTTACTCAATTATTAAGGTGAATTAAAATTGATTTGAGAGTATTATAATTTACTCCAAATATTTTACCAAAAAAATTAAGTAAACTATTAATTTAGTTTTTAGAGTGTAAGACAACTAAGTAATAACAGTCTGGATAAGCTTGATAAGCTTCAAATCATATATGTATTGCAAAAGATTAAAGGAATCCACTTCATTACAGATCTGAGAGACATAAACATCCTACTGAATCATCTATTCATTTATATGATACACATATCAGATGAGGGGGATATTCCGGTTGGTGAACAAATTCTGAAAGCGCAAAGATGCACAACCTCTGTTTCTGAAAGCTGCCTACATACTGAGCTGATGAAATCAGGGAGCAGATGAGTTGTCTCACAGCAGGCCTCTGCCAGGGACGGACAAATTTACAAGAAGGTGGTTTGACTAATTTGGAACATCTCAAGCCGAGAGAAAGTCGATCTGTTAGTATCTGCGCATCAGTAGGTTTTTTTTTTTGTTTTTTTTTTGTTTTTTTTGGAGGGGGGGGGGGTGTTTGTTTTTGTTTGATTGTTGTTTATGAAGTGGTCTTTCATTTGCTGCTCTCTTATAGCCTGACTAATTTTGCATTGACTGAACCCAGCAGAAAATCAAGCTTGTCTTAGAAAGTTTCATTCTTGAATAATTAATTCTAAATAATAGAAATAAAATAAAATCATTTGTGCAACAGCTCCAAAAATAGGAGCATATTTAGGCAGTTTTCAGTGGAGCACAGCTCTAATTTTGTACAGAGTAAACTGCAGCTTCACCTGGCACAAACTATTTTTCTCCATGCCTTCAGGCAGGGGCTTCCGAGGTCATATAAATCCGTGCCAGGCTATAATGCCTCAGAATTACATGTTTTATAACTCTTCCTTCGGTGCACTACTAAGTCTGAAACATGTCCTTCAAATATCTGAACCATTTTGAGAGTGGCGGCAAATTCTTTAGGGCTAGTTCTTAAGCATCACAGAAATAATTAGTTAATTCCTCACCTTTTAAGCTTCTTTACATATCTAATTCCATTATGCAATAACTACAAGAGAAAGAAGGAAGATGATTAAGCTCATATTGCATTATAAATGTGAGGAAACCATCTATGTCTCCCAGGAGTTTAAAAGGTTAAATAATGAAAGTGAAGTTTAAAAGTCTGTAATAATGAGGTGCCCAGAGAAAAAAAAAAAAAAAAAAAGAGTATCACAGAGTATGAAAAGCCTGTAAGCTAATCAGCTAATTAGCTGTTTTATCAGACTCAGAATCAAAATCAGAACACTTTATTGATCTCGGAGGAAATTGTAACCTCATATAAACATATAAACAGATACAGAATAAATCCTGTCAGAGAGGAAAATATGATATGATAAACAGTACAATGTAAATGTAGTGCAAAATGCAAATTATAACAGTGGATTTTGTTGCTATATGGAGGAGTTGTACAGTTTAATGGCCACAGGTAGGAATGATTTCCCGTGTCATTCAGTGAAGCATTTAGGTGGTATCAGTCTCTCACTGAACATGCTCCTGTGACTGATCAGCAAGTTGTGAAGCGGGTGGGAGGTATCATTCAGTATTGTCTTTATTTTGGACAACATGCACCTTTCCGACACTATCGTCAGAGAGTCCAGCTCCATCCCCTCAACGTTACTGGCCTTGTTGATCAGTTTGTTCACTCTGTTTGCATCTGCAAACCTCAGCCTGCTGCCCCAGCATGCAACAGCATAGAGGATAGCGCTGGTCACAACAGTCTCATAAAACATTCTAAGCAGTGTTCGGTAGATGTTGAACGACCTTAGCTGCCTCAAAAAATAGACATGGCTCTGGCCCTTCCTGTAAAGTGCGGTATTGTTCTTAACCCAGATCAGTTTATTGTCAATATGAACTCCAAGGTATCTGTAACCCTCCACCATTTCAGGATTGACGCCCTGGATGGAAACTGGGGCCGCTGGTGTTTGGATCTCCTAAAATTCACAATCAGTTCATTGCTCTTTGTCGCATTAGGCTGCAGATGATTCTGCTCACACCATGTGACGATGGAATCCCTGTATGGTCCCTTGTGGTGCTCCGGTGTTGCTGACCACTGTGTCTGACACGCAGTGCTGCAGGCGCACATACTGTGGTCTTCCAGTCAGGTAGTCCACAATCCAGTACACAAGAGAGGCATCCACCTGCATCGCTGTCAGTTTCTCACCCAGGAGGGTCGGCCTGATGGTGTTGAATGCACTGGAAAAGTAAAAAACACCATCACCGTGCTCGCTGGCTGGTCCAGGTGGATGTACACATGGTTAAGCAGGTGGATGATGACGTCCTCAGCTCCTAGACGGGGCTGGTAAGCAAACTGAAGGGGGTCCATATGTGGTCTACCAATGGGTCAGACTTGATCCAGTATGAGTCTCTCAAGGGTCTTCTTGACCTGTGAAGTCAGTGCCACGGGTCTGTAACACTGGGACACTGGGACGTGGGGTCTTTGGTACAGGAACGAGGTATGACGTCTTTCACAGTACTGGGACCTTCTGTAGACTCAGGCTCATCGTGAAGATGTAATGTACTACTCCACAGAGCTGAGGGGCACAGACTTTAAGGACACAGGGGTTCACCCCATCCGGTCCTGCTGCCTTGCTTGAGTGTAGTCTTCTCAGTTGTTTCTCAACCTGATGATATCTGAAGTTGACTGGTGGGAGGATTGTCAGGTCCATCACAGGAGGCAGAGGTGCAATAAGGAAAGGGAGGGAGAGAGAGGGTGGCATGATAGGGGTTTCAGGCTTGCTCCTGACAAGTGAGAAGAGGGCTGAACCATAGCTGCAGTGTTGAATCTGTTAAAAAAACATATTCAGCACATTGGCCCTGTCTTCACTGCCCTCAGTTCCTTATAGAAATGAAAACAATAAGCTAAGCTTTAAAAGGTACAGGGATTCTAAACACATACAACCTCTTGTATGAGATAACGTACACTACCGTTCAAAAGTTTGGAGTCACATCGATTTATTTATTTATTTATTTATTAACTCATTTATTTATTGTTATACTTTATAAATCCTATAAGGGAACTTTGCCTCTGCATTTAACCCATCCTGAGTGAACACACACATATACGTAAACAGTGAGCGCGCATACAATCAGAGCAGTGGGCAGCCACATTACTGCACTCAGGGAGCACTTGGGGGTTAGGTGCTTTGATCAAGGGCACTTCAGCCAGAAAGGTGGAGGAAGGGGAAGGTGCTGCTCCCCTGCTGTCTCCATCGCCACACATCTTTCCTGCCGGTTTGGGAATCGAACCAGCAACCTTTCAGTTCCAAACCTGATTATCTAACCATTAGGCCATGGCTGCCCCCAAATGTCCTTGTTTTTGAAAGTAAAGCATTTTTTTTCTTATAAAAAACAAATTGATGGGACAAACAGTCTATACACTGTTAATGTTATACTTGACTATCATAGGTGAAAACAGATGGATTTTTTAGGGAATATTTACATACATGTAAAGAGCCCCACTTTCAGCAACTGTCATACTTGTGTTCCAAGGGCACATTGTGTTAGCTAAGTCAAGTATGTTATGTTAAAAAGTTAACTGGTCATTATAGAAACATTTTGGGGAAGTCTCTTCCTTTTTTTCCCCTCACTTTTCAGTTTTATGGGTTTCACAAAATACATACTGTTCCATTTATGCATTTGGTAATTTATAGGTAACTGGCATTGTTCAACATTCATTCATTTTCTAAGCCGCTTAATCCTAATTAGGGTCACGCATAGATGGCACCCATCTCAGCCAACTCTGGGTGAGGGCGGGGTACACCCTGGACAGCTCGCCAGGCCATCGTAGGGCCAACACTCACACAATCATTCACACTCACACCTAGGGGTGATTTGGAACAGCCAATTAGTCTAGTGCGCATGTTTGTAGACTGTGGGAGGAAACCAGAGTACCCGGAGGAAACCCATGCAAGCACGGGGAGAACATGCAAACTCCACACAGAAATGCCCAGCTGGGAATTGAACCCAGGCTTTCTTGCTGCGAGGCGGACATGCTAACCACTTCACCACCGTGCCGCCCTCATTCTTCAACATATATTAATTTATTCATTTACCTAGCCCTTTCATTTACCATACTATATTTTAGAATTTAGTATACTATCGCAGTCAAATCTGGGTGACGGAGGGGTACACCCTGAACAGCTCATCAGTCCATCAAGGGCCAACACATACACAACCATTCACACTCACACAATTTGGAACAGCCGATTAGACTAATGTGCATGTCTTTGGACTGTGGGAGAAAACCTGAGTACCTGGAGGAATCCAACAAGTTCACACGGAGAACATGCAAACTCCACACAGAAATGCCCTCACCAAGCCTGGACTCCAACCCAGGACCTTCCTGCTGTGAGGCGTACATGCTTACCAATATGCCACCATAATGCCCCTTGATGGTTTTAAATAAGCAAACATTTCTGAATGCAATGCCTAGAGATAACAATAATATACTTTAACAAGAACACAAGAAAATTTGTTGAATTGAAAACGAAAAATTTCAGACAGTTATTCAAGTAAAATATCAATAGATGAAATATTCTACTGTTAAACCCTGGGTTAACACTGGGGCACATTGTCCCGATCTCTGTGCTTCAAAAAAGGGTGGAGCTCCAGGATTTAAGAGCATGCTTGGGGCACAATCGAGGTATAAATAGGAGGCAGGGTCCATCCAAGAGATGATACTTAAAGGAATCGTGTTGCGAAGTTCATCAAGATACCCTACGATGGCACATTAGGGTCTATTACGCTCTGTTAAGTCTGAAAAGGTCTGTTAAGCTCTACTCTTCCACGCTTTCCATGTTCTATCACGATTGGCATCAAATTGTAATACATCATAATAATCACAGCAAAATTTTTGACAGTCAAAAATTGACACAACCAGCTCGATCACCACAAATCCACCAAGTTCCTTCAAGATCATTACAAATACACCAAGTTCCCTCAAGATTATCACTATTCAATCCCATAACCCCCACCCTTATCACAAATCTCTCAAATGGTGGGTATCATGACCCAGTGTAAACCCAGGGAAAGCCTCACAATTTGCTGCTCCTGAACTTTTTTTTTTTTTAAATCAGTCATCAAGCATATTATTTGATTTTAATGACATAATATTGCAAAATATACACAGAGGGATACTTTTTTATCCCAATGTTTCACTGTCCTTCAGAACAAAGAAATATTCAGTGAATCAGCTTCTTTTATCAGATCTGCACACACTGTGTATTTGATTGTAAATTTATTTTTCCTTCTCCCAAAGCTTTACATTCTACTCATTCAAAGCACACTCATGTTTACAACTTGAATTTTATCATTTTTAATCCTATTTTATCCTTTTTGACCAACTGAGTAATCCCTATTTTGTGTTTTGTGTATAAAGTGATACTTGAGCACGCTTCAGTTTGATGTAATGAGCATTCTCAGTGCAGGCTAAGGCAGTGTATGAAGCTATAAAGCACTTCAGGCTGGGCTCAGCTGCTTTCATTTAGCAATGAGATGATATATATTGTAATTATTTGCACAATATGTGGAATAACAATCATGGAGTCCAGCCATGAATACCATGAAAGAAATATCAGGGCAGAATTATTCATATTTAAATGGCTTCTTCGTATTTTAGTCCAAATATTGTTGTATACATTCATACAAGTAGCACATGTCCTACTGTACACTGCTTCCTGCTGTCAGCCATCTTGCAGGAAGACTTTGGTCCTTTGCCAGATGTTATCCACTAGGTCATGGGTGTCTTACCTTCTTTGCAAAGGGTCAGTATTTAGGCTGCAGGTTTATGTCCAACCAGGCCAATAAGGTCTGAATTAACAGAAACAAAACTCTGCAGTCACTTCAGACCTTAATGGACAAAACCACAAACATCTACGCTATATTTCCCAAGCTTAGCAAGAGGACACACTCGAGAGTCATTACTCCTCATGAACCTGATGTTTAGATGTCATCTTTGGAAAAGTAAATAAACCCTTTAGACATGCTGTAATCCCTGCTTTACAGAAACCAAGAAGAGGTTTTAGGCACTGTGACAGATTAATGCATGGTCAGACATTTTTAACCGCTGTATACATATTAGAGACCCTCTGAATCATTTCCCAGTTACCTTCATACTCCCCCATACACACTTTCACTATCTTTTAAAAAAGATTAACGACTGTGCTTCCAGAAAGACTCTCCAAACTCTGCCTGGACTTCTTAAGCAAGCCACTGGGTCATTCAGCTAGAACTGGAAATGATAAGCAGGTGTGCTGGACTATACAGGGTGCTAGCTTAATATGCAGGGATCATTTACTGGATGGAAGAATCAACATAAATGCAATGAGCTCCTGTATCCTTTAGTACAAAAGATAACTCCCCAAACTAGGTGTCATGTTGCTTGAGTTAGAAATAGAATCATGATTTAAATTATTTCCAGGAGTCACATTCAAAAAATATACATTTTAATTAAAAGGGTATATGAAAATGGACAGATTAAACAATTCATTTACCTCCAGTCAACAACTTGGGTTATGTCACAAAGAGAAAAACAATCCAAAATGTTCAGAAGTAAAAAAGTCCAGAGGTAATACATAAAATCACTCTTCTTTTGCAAAAGATATGAAAACCTTTGTTTGGATGGCTGTTCTTCAAGGAAGGTTGTCTGAACCGCTAAGCATGGGTTGCTACTCAACTCACTTTTACATGCATTGTGTTTCAATTATAAAAGAGCCATCTAAATAAAGTCTTTTTATATTTTTTTTTTCAAAAGTAGAGTGCCTTGGATTTTTCTTTCTACTAAACTAGGGTTTTGTCTCAAATCACATACTCATGTACTATTCCAGAATGTTACTGAGCACTAACACTAACCAGTTTTTCTATTATGGTTAGTGTTTCCTTGTTTCATGTTGCCTTAAAACCTACTGAATGGTCTGTACTGGGTAGCAGTCTATAAATTTGAAATGTTAAGATTGTAGCATGGTCAGGTTAATTTGTTCTCCTGATGACTCTGGTTCAGTTTGCCCTGGTAACCTAACAAAAAAATGTAACATCTAGAAAATGTGGATTTTAATCCTTGAGTATAGGAATTGAGTGTTTGGGCAATGCCACTTATGTTGCTGCTGATTCTGCATGTGCACACAAATTCATGTGTTGGGCATAAACCAATCTCCTCTGTTTTGAGTTGCAATGTATCACACCACCCCAGCATGGATTATTGTCTCATAACACTATGACACTTCCTTTTATACCTTCTAAGAGATATTAGGTTTTAGTATGTTATATAGGTTACACATAAGTATGCAACGTAAAAATGTTCAAATGATACTGTAGTCTTATAAAACATACTCACACTCTCAGGACTTATACTACACCTCCCATCAGCCATTGCACCATTCATAGTCACCTGACTTTTAACTCAAATATCACATGACCCCCACACACCTGTCTGCACTCACACCTGATCACTGGCACTATTAAAGGACTCTGTTTGTGTGTATTGTACTGGGTTTTTCATTGTTGGTTATTATGGACCCTTTCTATATGTTTAGCCATTACAGTGTATGACCTGTTTTGTACTCTTGTTTTATGTGTGTGTGTGTGTGTGTGTGTGTGTATACACTACACTACACTGTTCAAAACTTTTGGACCACTTAGAAAGTTCCATGTTTCTAAAAGAAAACCATATTTTTAATAATTAAAAAAACATTTCAAAAAGACAGTCTAGACACTGTTAATGTTGCACCTAACTATTATAGGTGGAAACAAGCTAATCCGATTTTGTCAGTTAAAAAGCTATCTGATCATTATAAAACCCTTTTGCAATTATGTTGGCACAGATGGAAACTGTTGTGCTGATTAACGGAGCAATAACATAACAACAATATTAACACAGAAAATAAATGCATTATGTTCTTAAAGTTTAAACTTATTAAAGAATTGTCTTTCAGTGAAACATGTGCCAAATTATCATAGTACTAATGATTTCATGTGTGTATGCAGTTTTGTCATTCAAATGCACAGTAGTTCACACAAAACATTCCAGTACATTATAACTGATAGTACAGGTGCTCAGCATCACAATGAGTATTTGTCCCAGTTGGAAAACCATTATGATATTCAGCCATGTCATCATTGTTGGTGCCATTTCAAGCTCATAATTTATGGATCCAGGTTTTGTTTTTCGATAGATTAGTAAGGTTACCAAATTAATGAACCGAGTTGTCTAGACATAAGCTTTTGTGCCATCTGTCAGTAGCTTTGTGTTCTGAACCCTGTGGAACGTCTCGTTTCCTGATTCTGCACATGCCGATCCTGTCTGATGACCCCAGGGCAACTGGATCTCCACAGGTTAATTAAATGAACAAATTAATGGGTTCACTGCATAAGGTGTTGAATAATTACAGCACTGTGGCTGTACAAACAACAGAGTGTTTAGAGCAAACTGCTGCAGGGGGTAAGAGCTATTTTGACATACTTGTCTAATACTTGTTACTTATCTAGAAATAATAAATTGTATAATATTATTCCAATATAATAATAGCAGTACTGTTTCAACAGTTAACAATTATATATTAGAGGTATAAGGTAATATGTATTTTTATCATTATTTGTATTTATATCTGTTCAATGCTCAAAATTTTTATATTTGCTACCAAAGATATTTTTTAATATCCAGATTTATTCAAATTAATGTTCAGATTCCACTTAACTACCTCTAAATGTAAGTCGAAATACAGTTCTTTTAAATAATTAATTTTGGTAGAAAAACTGTTGATATTTGAAATTATCAGGTGAATGAATACACACCTTCCTTCAGTTCTCTTTAGAATCTCCTGCAGCCACCACCAATATGCACCACTGTTTACTTCCCCGGGGTGTGTGTGTGTGTGTGTGTGTGTGTGTGTGTGTGTGTGTGTGTGTGTGTGTGCGTGTGTATATATATATATAGTGGTGGCCCAGTGGTAGGGTGCTGGATTACTTGGGGGTTCAAGCCCCACTATCAATGAGTTGTCACTGCTGTCTCCCAGTGCAGCTAACTGGGTTATCAAAGGCCAGCCATGTCTCTTACTGTCTATAGTGAGAGGCATGTTAAAGAACCATTGCTGATTTTCGTAAATCTGGCCCGGTGGTAGGGTGCTGGATTACTGATCCCAAGGTTGGGGATTTAAACCCCACTATCAATGGGTTGTCATGTAAAAGAACCATTGCTGATTTTTGTAAAGAGAAGGCTGCACTGCCGTCAGCGTGTTCAACGTAACGTGTGATTGCCTGGCGAGCTATCCAGTGTGTACTCTGCCCTCGCCCAGGGTCAGCTAAGATGCCTCCCCGCGACCCTAATTAGGATTAAGCGGTTCAGAAAATGACTGAATGAATATACTCTGCATATTTGCCGGGTTTTTTGTTTTTTTTCTTTGGCCTGTAAATATTCATTCATTTTCTGAACCCCTTAATCCTAATTAGAGTCACGGGGAGGCTGGCACCCATCGACTCTGGGCAAGGGCAGAGTACACCCTGGACAGCTCGCCAGGCCATCACAGGGTAGAAACATGCTGACAGCTTTACTGCCTACCCTTGACGAAAATCAGCAATGGTTCTTTTACATGACAACCCATTGATAGTGGGGTTTGAACCCCCAACCTTGGGATCAGTAATCCAGCACCCTACCACCGGGCCACCACTGCCCAGCCTGTAAATAGTAATATAATAATACCTAGTATTATATATATATATATATATCTGGATTTGTATTCATTTAGGAAGCATTATCTGTTCAATCCGAATGATGTATTCATATTTAGGTACATCCTTTTCACCCCATTTCATGACTTCCACTTCTAACCCTGTCTGAAATCAAACACAGTTTATGTACTTTCTCAGTCAATTTTCTCAATCTATGTACTTTCAACTTTTTTGCGAAATTAAAAAAAAAAGTTGTTTTGTAAGAAAGAAAAATATATTTATTTAATACATAAAAAGAGCTGGTCTTACCTTGAGTTAATAAAAGCCCCTCCTAGTTATTGTGCTATTTTCTCAAGGTTGAAAGACGCATATCACACCTGATTACCTTGGACATGTGCAGTTGTGAGAAGCACATTAATGTCACACATATTTTTACACACACAGGGTCACTGTGTTAATAGTGAAGCTTCCTGATGATAAAGTGTCTCTGCTTGGAAATGTTTATTGTGATTCCGTAAATTAATGTCTCTGGAAGGATGATTGTTCAAATTTTACTTCCTGATCTTCTGGAAGAAGCCTCCTGCATGTGCAGAGATACAGCGACTTAATGATGCTGGCCAAGGCAACTGTGGATTTCTGTATAGCAGATTTTCATTCATGTTTTCTATATTTCAAAAAACCCATATCAGAAACATTCGGAGAGTATTTTGAACTTGAAACAATAATAAAAACTGAAAACAATAATTTCTTAATAATGGTTTATCTGTATTGCACTCAAAACAAGAATTGATGCTTTGTCTTATGAATTGTATTCCTTTTACAAAATAAACACTTGTTTCTATTTAGATTTTTGCAACAAAATTTAAAACATTATGACAGTATAGCAATTACTACTTTGTAATGTTGCCATTCATTCAAACAAAACTTTAGTGACATTTAGGGACTGAAGACATCCGATGATAAAGTGTTTCAGGTGTTAGTTTCTCCTATTCTTCCTACAAATGGGTCTTAAGGTGTGTAACAGTGTAGAGACATTGTTCCAAGCCACCACCATCATCCCTGTCCCGAAGAAGTCGCCACCCACCTGCTTCAATGACTACTATCCGGTTGCACTCACACTCATCCTCATGAAGTGCTTTGAACGGCTAGTCATGCAACGCATCGAGTCTCTTCTCCACCCCTCCCTTGACCCTCTCCAGTTTGCATATCGGTCCAACTGCTCAACCGATGATGCCATCTCCACTGCCCTCCACACAGCCCTCACTCATCTGGACACAAAAGACTTTTATGTCAGAATGCTGTGCACAGACATCAGTTCAGCATTCAACCTAATCATCCCCCCACAGCTCATGCTGACAGTGGACCGGTTGGGGCTGAGCACCTCACTATTCAACTGGCTGCTGGATTTCCTGACCAGGAGGCCACAGGCAGTTCGGGTCGGCAACAGCTCTTCCAATGTCATCATACTGAAAACGGGCCCCCCAAGGATGTGTGCTGAGCCCTCTCCTTTTCACCCTGCTGACCCATGACTGCACACCATTGCACAGCTCCAACCTCTTCGTCAAGTTTGCAGATGACACGACTGTGGTGGGTCTCATCAGCAGCAATGATGAGACAAACTACAGGAGTGAGGGAGCTCAGCTCTTCTGTGGAGAGAGTGAGCAGCATCAAGTTCCTGGGTGTGCACGTCACAGAGGACCTCTTCTGGACCATCATTGGCCAGGAAAGCTCACCAGCGCCTGTACTTCCTCCGCAAACTCAGAAGAGCTAAAGCCCCTTCTACAGTGGCACCATCGAGAGTGTTCTCTACACCTGCATCACATTGTAGTATAGACCCTCCAGTGCATAGTGAGAGCACTGGAGAAGATCATCAGTGCCTCTCTCCCCTCCCTCCATGACATCTACCTCTCCCGCCTTACTCGGAAAGCCCTCCACATTGCTAGTGATCCCTCTTACCCATCACACAGCTTTTTCAGCCTGCTACCATCAGGGAGGAGACTGCGGAGTCTCCGAGCCAGGAACAGCAGGCTGAGGGACAGCTTCATCCACCAGACTATCAGGAGGTTAAACTCTCTCCCTGCACTACCCCCCTTCCACTCCCTACCCCTGGTCACACAAACTCTGGACTCTGAGCCCCCATCAAACTGGACTCTAATCTCCAGAAACTGTTTATGCATTAGTCACTTTGTCACTTTATCCAGCCAATAGGCTAATTATTTGCACTGTCACTGTGCCTGCACTCTGATATTCGCACCGGCCACTTTCAGTTACTTTATTTATTATCATAAACACTCTTTGCTTAGCTTATATTGTTAGACCTTTTAGCTTTTTACTTTTTACTATTTTAGCATTTATGTTTACTGTTGCACCCAGTGTCTAAGAGTAACATAATTTCAGTCCACTGTATGTCCTGTACATACTGCTGAATTGACAACAATGCTGACTTTGAACTTTATAGACATGTGATGCTTACAGAACCACAATACAAATCGAATTAGCACCTTTGCATTGTGATATCATATCAAGTGGTCCCTGGTGATTCCCATCCCTAGTATACACTAATGATAACATACTTATGAATACTATATTCTTCACTATATTCTATTTATGCTACTAGATCTTCCTACATCCTGCACAGTAAACATTGAAACAAATATTTAACCACAAAGTGTTTTTATTGTTGTTATTTTTTGTCCATTTCTTTTACACATATTTGCATCCGTAAGCTGGTACTTGCATAACAATGTTTATATATTGCAATTTGTTGAGGGAAAAAAATGAGATGATAAAAAAATAATAACAAAAAGATAAACACTGGGTTAATGGAACATGTATTATTGGCCAGACTTAAAATAGAAAGAAGATGTGTGGAAAAAGTTGCAGAAAGCTGTGCAATCTCTGTGGTATCATGTTTGTGCATAACTTTTCTTTTCAGTTGTCGCTAAAAATGCCTGCTCCATAAAAACATCCAGCTTCATTCAGAGCATGTGAATGATGTGGTGGATGGTAAAAAGTATTCTAATCTCTGGTTTGCAGCCTCACTGCAAATAAATATACATTCATCATTGACGGAGTGCGGGTATCCATCTATTAGGAGCTTCCAGGGGAAAATCTTTCACTGTAGCACTGCGAGAGCACTGGGTTTTGCCACGGTGCTGTATTAGCACCTCAGCCAGCAATAGCGATCCATCAGAAAATCTGAGTCATGTCAACTTTGTTATACTGCAACTAATTTCGGAAGAGAAATTTTATTTCCTTTCAGTCTGTTTGGTTTATTAAAAAAAGATTCATAAAATTAAATGGCTGGTCTTGCATTTACATAATTAAATTTAAAGAAGAATTTGCTGGTCTCAGCAGCTCCTCTCCTTCCATTTATTCATGGGAGACATTTTGAGCTGTTTTGTCTTTTTTTTGTTTTTGTTTTTTTCAACAAAAGCTGACACAAGATATAATCCAATAATGAATAGCTATAGGTCTACAGTATGTGGCCCAGTAGCAGCTTTTTTTCACAATCCTGAAACTTAAAATTGTTTTAGGTTCAGTGGTAGATCAGATTATTAGTGCAATACCATCATCTTTAATTTACTCAGTTAATTACAAACCAGCAACTGTTTCAATAAAAATGTGCACTCAAAGAACGCAAACAACTGACAAGTCCACAATGTTAAGGAATCCTTTCAAATTCAGATCATCTCCAAAGTCAAATGGAGTCTTCCTGTTCCAAAGCCCCATCTCTGATAGAAATTTCATGAAAATCTGCACATACCTTTTTGGTTAATTCTGCTAAAACACATGAGCTGAGGCTAAAATATAACTTCCTTAGTGGATATAACAAATAAAACAAAATCACACAATAAAAGCTCTTGTAAGATGAACCACTCGGCTAAAAGTTTGTGGACACCTGACTATCATGCCTATATTATACTATGTATGGTTCTTGTCCGACTTTCGAAAAGAGTAGGCTGCATAGCCGTCAGCATATTTCTGCCCTCCGATGGCCTGGCGAGCTATCCAGAGTGTACTCTGCCCTTGCCCAGTTGGCTGAAATGGGCGCCAGCCTCCCCTCGACCCTAATTAGGATTAAGCGGTTCAGAAAATGAATGAATGGTTCTTCTCCAAACTGTTAGCCAAACATAGAAGTACACAATTATATAGAATGTATTTGTATCCTGTAGGATTACAATTTCCCTCGGCAGATACCAAAAGCACCAAATCTGTTCTAGCACAACAATACCCCTGTGCATAAAGCAATCTCCATGAAGACACAGGTTGCCAAGACTGAAATGGAAGAACTCAAGTTTCCTACACAGTACTCTGATCTCAACCCCATTGAACACCTTTTGGATGAACTCAACTTTGGTGAACGGCCCTGCGATGGCCTGGCGAGCTGTCCGGGGTGTACCCTGCCTTCGCCCAGAGTCGGCTGAGATGGGCACCAGCCTCCCTGCGACCCTAATTAGGATTAAACAGTTCCGAAAATGAATGAATGAACGTGACTTTGTGCCTGATCTCACTTACGTTCATGTAGCTAAATGAACACAAATCCCGTCAACCATGCTCCAATATTTAGCAGAAGGCCTTCCTAGAAGAATAGAGCTTATTATAACACCAAAGGAAGACTTCATCTGAAATGGGATGTTTAACAAGCACATATGAATGTGATGGTCAGGTGTCCACAAACCTTTGGCCAGAATATAGTGTACTAACTTGAACCCAAAATGACAGAGTTGCTGAATTGAATCTGAAAGAGGACTGTATTCATATTTAATGCTATCAAAAATGAAATATTCAGTGTGATCTTAACATCAAAGAGAAAAACAGTATGACCAATGTGAACCTTTAAAACTAGAGGGTTTTTTTTATGGGTTATCAGTCCCAAAAAAGAGAGCCAGTTGACACTTAAATTTAAACTTTGATGTTAAGAGAGGGTTACAGAGAGCGAACACTGTTATCACATCCCTACAGTGACAAAGAACCCAACGGATGCTGCATAAGCACATTTCATTTCAAGTTTAAATGCTCTCTGTATGACATGTTACAAACTAAAAGGCATACAAACCCAGGAATAATTTGGTTTTACTTTTTTTTTTTTTGTTTCAAGTGATAATCACACATCAAAAAGTTCCATTTAAGCTTCTAATCAACTTCTGAACAAGGATATTAGGACTAGAGTAATTGAAGGGCATTTATTCATGTAAAGTGTATTAAGCCTTAATCTCAGTAGCTGATTGAGTAAAATTAGAACACTGAACACTTTTGTTCACACACACAGTGTTATAATGCAGCAGATCACACGGTGCAGGAAAAAAAGCTTTAAAGTCAGTAACCTCAATTATTAAAAAAAAGGAAGTAAGAAAAAACTGAATAAAGAAAGAATAGTCATGACATTTTAAGTCAAATTAATTCAGTGTTGCTAACAGCTGCATGACTCTGCAATATTGTTCAGATAGATATTTATTTAACAAACAAACAAACAAACAAACAAAATTCCAGGATGGCTGACAGTCTGATACAACCCTAAAGATATATCATGCCATAATAAAATATAAGCACAGCGGCACAGTGGCACAGTGGTTAGCACTGTCACCTCACAGCAAGCAGGTTCTGGGTTCTAGCTCAGGCTTTTCTGTGTGGGGTTTGCAGGTTCTCCCCATGCTTGTGTAGGTTTCCCCTGGGTACTCTGGTTTCATCCCACATTTCAAACACTTTAAATTAGTTCAATAATTAGCCTATTATACATTGAAAAACTGTCCATGGTGTACCCCGCCTCTTGTCCAGTGCCATCTCCGATGGGCTCTATAACAACCGTAACCCACAATGGTATTGATAAACCTGTAATAAATGAATGCATGAAGGAATGAATTTAGCATACTCACTAGCTCCTTTAATAAGAAGACCTTGTTACCCCCTGATCAATCAATTATCCAATCAGCCAATCATGAGGCAAAGTGTATTGCTTTATGTAGATGCATATCAGCTGAGTTTGAGTTTACACCAGACATTATATTGGAGCTCTTAATGAGTATGACCGTGGTAGGGTTGTTGGTGCCAGATGGCTGGTTTGTTTATTTTATAAACTGTTGATCTCCAAGGGTTTTTTTAAATACAATGAGCTCTAGAACAGCTCTACACATAATAGTACAGGAAAAACATCAGTGATCAGCAGAAACCCCTTATTAATAAGAGAGGGCAGAGGAGAATGGCCAGCAACAAGGTGGCGTAGTGGTTAACACGACATGGGCTAGGGCATTTCTGTGTGGAGTTTGCATCTTCTGTCCATGCTTGCGTTGGTTTCCACTGGGTACTCCGGTTTCCTCCCACAGTCCAAAAACATGCACAGTAGGCTAATTGGCTCTTCCAAATCGCCCCTAAGTGTGAATGTGAGTGTGAATGGTTGTACCCACCTTTTGCCCAGTGTCAGCTGAGATAGGCACAGCCTCCCCACGACTCAAGTAGGATTAAGTGGTATCTTCAAATCTATCCGCCAAACTGGTCTAGAGGAAGGATACCATAAATAAAACAAGAGTGCAAACCTCCACCAAGCTGAGGAAAGTAACACAAAGTTCATAGCACCCTCTGCTAGGCCTCATGCAATACAACATTGCTTAAAATAGTCCTTTAAAATCAAGATCCAGAATTCGATCCAAATCATCTCCAAAATTCCTATTTTTCCAAAGCCACACCTCTGGTAGAAATTTTATGAATACCTGCACATATATTTTGCACAATCCTTCCAACATTCACACAAACTTAATGTCCTTGGTGGAGATAATAACAACTCTTTTAACCCATGGTGAGCAGAAATGGATTTGATAATGTGCAACACATCAAACCTTGAGGCTACAACTGAAGGAGCCGGTGTCATGTTCCACTCCTATCATCTAGGAACAAGAATCTGAGAATATAGTGAGCACTTCACCTGGTCTATATCCAAACTTCAGCTATTTGGGTTGCATGGTTCCCTGCTTCATGCTTCTGCAACATGATTGGCTGACTGGATAATTGCATGAATGATGAAGGTCTTCCTATTATACTGGTAATTAGTGTGCGTTATTATTTATAATCCTCATATTGTCATGACAGCTGGTTATAATAATGAATGCGAGGGCTAAAAAAAGCTGCTCTGTGTTACTATTATGAAACCATTTTCTTTGAGCTTTATAGCACAAGATCTCATCACAGGCACAGAACTATTGGCCACACACTGAAGAACTCATAGAAATATGGATATAAATCTGATGTTTCGTATCTGTGCTCCTTTTATGTCTTCATGGTGTCTATGTCTTCAACATTTGGCAGTGGTGGCTTAGTGTGTGGCAGTGGTGGCTTAGTGGTTAAGGCAACGGGTACTGAGCCGAAGGTCAGTGGTTCTATCCCCACTATCAGCACTGTTGGGCCCTTGAGCAAGACCCTTGACCCTCAGTTGCTCAGTTGTATAAAAATGATAATTGTTAGTCGCTCTGGATAAGAGCGTATGCCAAATGCTGTAATTGTAAATGTCCCTTATGAGTAATATGCAGGGTAAGCAAAAAGCACTTGTGTTATCACTTGACATGAGCAGAAATGTACAGCCTACGCTAGAAAAACATCAGGGCCAGCCTTTACTTATTAATCTATTTTATTTTATTTTTTTTAAAACCACTGGCGATGCTGTTATTGTTGGCTCCTTAAAAGAAAACTCAGTAATAAATACTTTAAGCTATTTGTGTTGTTGTGTCAGGCATAGAAGACAACACTGATGTAGGAGTCAAGGATAATAGATTTGATTAATAAACAGAAAAAAACAAAAGATGGGGAATAACAAAAATAAAAGACACACAAAGGTCTGCTCAGGCTTGCACTAAAACAAGCAAAACCATGTAAAGTACACAATGACAGGAAAGCTTGCAAATAATGTCTGTGGAGCCAACAAGAATACGGAAGCTGATTTAGTCCAGAAGCTCCAGACCAGCTGTGTGAGTCTGGCATGGTTGTGACGAGCCTCAGTACGAGAGAACAAAAAGAAAAGGAACAGCTTGGACAGACAGGGATCTCCAGATCTTCGTTTCATTCATTCATTCATTTATTATTGGACTGCTTAATCCTACTAGGGTCACAGAGAGGCTGGAGCCTAATCTTAGCTGACCCTAGGCGACGGTGGAGTACACCCTGAACAGGTTGCCAGACCATCAAAGGACCAACACACAACCATTCACACTCACACGTGAGCGCAATTTGGAACAGTCAAGTAGGTTATTGTGTATGTCTTTGTGCTGGGGAAGGAAACTGGAGTACCTGGAGGAAACTCATGCAAGCATGGAGAGAATATGCAAACTCCACACAGGAATGCCCTTACTGTAAGGTGGACGTGCTTTTCTGATTGGCCTAAATAGTGAACTAAAAGACAGAACAAGGATGGAAACCTCGAGTATAATAAAACAGATACTTAAATGAGAATAGGTGAGCCAGGTGTGTGAAATTCAGTTGGAGGCTCGGTGGAGGCAGTACAGATGTGACAACTGGTTAGTATCAAATCAAATTGTGGTTGAAAAAAAACCCCACAACAAAATTAATCTGTACTGTACTGTACTGTAATTGAGGCAGAACTTTCATGCCATTCATACCATATGTATGAATATATCCTGCTGTTATATCTAGTTTTGAATCACAGCATGCAGTACATACAGCATATATCATTTAAGTGATTAGTTTACTGTATGCTCAGTCTAATGTGGTGCAGCTCTCAGGCACTTTGCCATCGATTGTGAAAAAATGCAAAGCTCAGTCCTGGATCTTCCCCAAATATTTCTCTTAGGACATATCTCTTGGTCTGTTTTTAATGAAGCCAGACAGAAACATTTATGCATGAATAAGATCACTAGACAGACCAACCTACATCCTATGAACTTGATTAAAAAGAGAAAAATAAGAATAGAAATTCTTTTTAAACTGGCCCCAACAGGGCATGTGCTTTACCTCATGCAAACATTCAAGTGTACATACATTTTCTGCTGTTCTTGTTTTAAATTAATACTCACAAATTCTTCCGTTAGTGGGGCAGCTTTTAGTCTGCACAGTCCCAAATCTGTTAATATTACAACACGACAATATTCATGTTTAACTAGAATCTCTGTCTGCCTTTATGAATTGGTGCTGGATCAATGAGCGCTTCATTCAATGGTGCATGAATTAAATCAGCTTATAAATATACTTGGTTTTGATACAGCAGGGATGTTGGAAGGTTAAAGCGCAGCACAGATTTCTCTCCCTTTTCAATTATCATATTGAATCTCATATCGAATAGTATGCATGCTGGAGCAGAGAAAGCATCTGACTGTACTGGACTCCGAGTATCCAAGACTGGAAGTGAAATAGTCTGTTGGCCATGCACACTATCGACATGTTTGGTGAACCAGATATCAACTGAACAACATGGCAGATCACTGATACTTTGGGGCTGTTATGGGGCTCTTATAATGATTGATGGCATCATGAATTCCACTAAGTACCAGCATATGTTAGCCTAAAGCCTTGGTCATAGATTGATCTTCTAACATGATAATTACATCAGACATTACCTACAGTGGAGCAATGGCTACATGAAGATGCTCAAGGAGGTTTCACCAGATATGAATGTGATTAATTCCATGTTATTCATTGTACAACATATGTTCATTTTTATAATTAATAAGCAGTGCTAATGAATTAGGAATAGATTTTACTACTGACTGAAAACAATTCTATTATAATAGGCTGATGGAATCCTAATATTATATACACAATATTACCCAACCTAAGTGGACAGCTGACCGTCACACCTATACTGTATGTTGTTCTTCTACAAACTGTTGCCGCAATGTTGGAAGTTCCAAAGCATGTTCCAGGAAAAAAAAACCTGTCTTGCATATTTTAATGTTTTCCTTGTTCTCAACACAGGCAATTAAACTAATTAGGTAATTAAGAACTCTTTATGCCTTGAAGAGGGTGAGATAGAGCAGGGAAAACACTAAAACGTGTATGGCAGGGGGTCCACCAGAACCAGAGTTTGGGGGAAAATGACTTTGTGCACTATAGCATTACAAGTACATTTATGTCATTTGGCAGACACCCTTATCCAGAGCAACATATCTTTTGTGCTCACATATTTCTGTGTTCAAGTTTATCTATTTATACATCTAAACAGTTGAGAGTTAGGGGGTGATCACACCAGAGGTGCGATAGAAAAGCAACTGATGCAAAATTATTTTTTGAAATTTTTGAAATTTGCGTCAAGATGGTTTGCAACTCCACATGCAAGTGAAATTTTGCAGCTTGAATACATATATTGGGTGAAATTCAGGCAATAATTTGCAAGTAATTTGGGATTGGTTGGCGATTGGTTTTGCTGATGTTTGTCAAAAAAAGTCAGTCTCCTGTTGTAAATCAGTCGTTTTTGTTTGCTTTTTGTTCTCAAACTATTCGCCTTTTACTCTCGCATTATTAGCGCGAACAAAATGCAAATAAACTACAAATTATGACAAAATACATGAAATATAGCGGCTGCCAGCAAGTGTCATACTTTCTGCATTGAAGTCTCCAAATTCGACACGAAAAACGAATAATTTGCAAGCAAAATGACAAATTTTGTGACATGTGCGGACTGTTTAAGAAGAGTTTGAGACTACTCCGCGTCAGCGCCTTGCTTTGCAACATTCGCAGAAACTTCAAACATTGATTTATTTACTGAAATGGTTTATGAACCAGGCGATCAAAGTGAGATGCCGCGAATGTCGTGACACAAATTTGAAACATTTTGAGAATGAAAAGTGGCAGCTGCGAATTGCCATTTGCGTCAGTTGCTTTTCTATCGCACCTCTAGTATGTTCACCTTCCTTATGGACCCAACAGTGGAAGCTTGGAAACCCCCCAACTATCGAGTCAGTAACCCAGAGCTTTAACCACTGAGCCACTACTGACACAGCAATACAATTACTTCACTCGCCCACCATCAGCTCTTGATCTTAGCAACACTTTTGTTGCTCAGTGAACACAAATTCCCTCAGCCACGCCCCCAAATCTACTGGAAAGCCTTCCCAGAAGAGTGGAAATTATTATAACAGCAAAGGAAGAAGAAATCTCGAATGAGATGTTCACCAAACATAATTATATTGTAGGAGTGTTATGGTCAGTTGTCTACAAACCTCTGGTTAGTTTCAGGAATTCATCTAGGTTGCATATTGGAACATTTGATTCCTCTTGCTTAAGACTCCATCTGTGTGTGTGACTCCAAGCAATTTTGCCTTCTAATTAATTTAAATCCCGCTTGATATTAAAACTTGCATGTTATTTCTTAAGTGTATGCTAATGTCCAGAGGGAAGCTCTAACTGAGTAAAATAACTACTGTATCAACACATTAAATCTACCTTAATCTATCTTAATCTCTTAGTACTGGGTCTACCTGGAGTTTCAGTTTCTCATCAGTTAGACCGATAAAGAATACACCTAAAACCTAACTTGGGCTGAAGCAGACGTAGTGTCCTTTTGTTTTAAAAAATGCTGTTTTAGGACAAAGCATTCTCATTAGTCGTGCTGTCTACAGCCCACTTATCCAACCACTTTTCCTGCTCATAAGATCATAATGAGAGAATGATTGCATGACTGACAAAACAGATTATTCCCTCCAACCTGTAAACAATTTAGCGTACCTATTATGGAGACGCTAACCGAGTATCGACTGAATATCAAATCTAGCACGGTTAGTTGTTGTGACTAAGCATTTTAATCATGTATTTACAATTCTCATATTCACTCATGGGAAAAAAAGAACTTTCTAGGAAATACCAAAGGGGTTCTGAATCTGAAATAGTGTTCATTACTTGCCTGAGCTTTCTAAAGAAGAAAACCATGTCATATCGTGGTTTTGTGATTCAACACATCCCGCAGGCACTATCTGGAGGTAATGGTTATAGACTGGAGCCAGATTTGTGTAATCATCCAATGTTGTCTCCAATCTCCTATGTCTAATCAGGACACAGTGGAGCAGTTTTCCTTGAAGTCATGCCAGGCTACAGCACGCCAATGGTGTTCTACCTTGTTTATCATGATACTTGAAGGATCACGGAATACATTAAAGTGGGAGTTTTCCTTTCATACACTGAGTGAATTGCATTCCAGGATTTTTACCCCCTTTCTTTATAAGTGGCATGATAAAGCCTGGTGGCAAAGCACACCATGACAAAGCTGTAATTAACTGTCCAACAAATGTGAATTTTACATGATAAACTGATCTAGCGCATTGTTCATAAACTGCTAGCATGTATTTAAAAAGAATGTGTATACTGTGTTGAATTGATGTGTTTCGTTGTGTAGTTCATCACGATGTACATTCAGAACATAGGCGTGTTATGTACACTGACAACTCAAGAGCTCCATCCACTGGCAGGATGAATCTGTACAAGCATGAGAGCAGAAGCTGGTTTATTAACACTGTGTTGCTTTTGCAGAAGTTTGGTTGAACGATTTCAACTTTTTTCCCTTTTATTTTACCTAACTGACTGCTCTTTATTTTGTGAAAATGACTGAATAGAGCCCCAATTTTCATTCCTTTATTCCCATGTCTTTACACAAATGCTGCATTACATCACAGCTGCAAACATTTATTATAGCTTTGAATCAGGCTCAGTTCATATCTTTGATTTGTGCTAAATTCACATTCATCTAGTGTACTTCTATTTTAAAAAAAAAGGAAAAGAAAACGAAAGGACTGGAGCAAAACTTTACATTCATCTATAAAAATCATATAATGTGGAATAATTCATGAAGTCACTACGCATTCAAAAATGCTCAGAGAGCATGATTGTTAAAGGTTCAGTGCGTCACAGTGAGCCCGAGAGATTAGTTACTGAATCTCTGTCAGCCTCCAGTGTCTGACGGTAACGGTCTGAATCAAACTGCTACATCAGCTAGGTGTAGTAAAATTAATATTTACTGGAATGTTGCTTTGCTCAGTGCTTCCAAAGACCTATGGCTCAAGGCATAAACCTCAGATTTTGTGAAATGAATCTGCAAAGAAATCTAACTGGATAGATTTTGTGGATGCTCGCAGAAGTCTAACCTGGCCTCAAAACAGAATGAGGTCGATTGACATTCTGGGTATACAACACAGGGGAGAAAATGGTTCTCAAAATCAACAACCAGCAGGTTGGCTGATAAAAAATAGAACCTTCGCTGCTGTATTGTATTGTTTTAACTCTGATGCAGGTGGGACCAGGAGGCCAGATATTAATCTTGGGGGCCGAAAGACAATAATACATTTCCAATAGCCTTTAGTAATCCGTTTAACGTCTTAAATGAAAAGGGATGCCAGTCAGATGCTTTGAGTTTGCAGATTAAGTCCATTTTGCACCAAAAGTGACAGACATGCATCACATTAACCAACCAACCTACATTTTATTCTGAGTTTATAATGACTATATTATTTTATATTAACAAACAAAAAAAGATTTGCACACATGCTGTATATTCAGAACAAAGTAATGAAGGCTTCTGTGGTACAACTTTCATATGTAGAAACTGACTGAAAAAAAAAATAATAATAATAAATAATAAAAAAACAAAACTACACAAACAATGCTTCAAAAATTCTGTCAGCAATCTAAGTCCATAAAAGAGTGATACTACATTTTCCTGAATTTCCTGGCGAGGAAATACAACTCAGCCGACTCTTTCCTACTTGCTTTTGGCTTCACGGTTTTCACATCTTGAAAAGTGCGTGTAAGACCTTCCCGGAGCTTGTATGCAAGTGCTCCATCCCAGTACTTACACAGCAACGAGCCTCCAGGACGAAGCAGCTTCTCGGCCAGCTCTAGCAGTGAGAGACACATGTACACAAGTCTCTCCTGGTCCAGTTCTCTATGTCCAGTGGCATTGGGTGCCATGTCACTGAGGATGACATCAGTGTAAGCTTGAGGAAGGAGATCCTGCAGCTCGGCGTGAGTAACTGGACTGGTGATATCCCGGCTGGACAGGAAGTGGGCGCCTTGCAAAGGAGCAATGTGCAGCAGATCTATTCCAAGTACATATCCTCTGGCTAAATCAGGCCCTGCAATAAGAAAAGAGTGAAACAGGAAATCTATTCATCAATGTGAAGTCAGAGATGGGTGTGTCTGGGAATATAGCTGTTTAAAAATTCAGAGCGCAAAATCATTGATCAGCTGTTAACTGATTACAAATGAGCCTAATGGCAGAGATTATTCATCTTAGTCTCCATGTAAAATCACCATGCCAGAGGTGCCTCCTAACCACATGCTTGAAGCACATTTATGTGCCTATACCAAATGGAAACACCCTGGAATGCTATTAAGCCATTTGGATGATGCTCGAGTTACCCTCTCATGCACCAAAGTTCATACTTTTACTATAATGACTACAGAATACATAGTCTTCCGGTCTCAAAAGAAAAGCCAGAGGAAGTCTAGTGATTCTGCTGGCTGATGGTAGTACAATGTTTAGCTCTGGCCATCTCCACATATTTAAAAGAAATACAGCCTATTTTTATTTTTACCTCCTCCAAGGGGGTGGAGGGGCAAGGGGGTATGAGAATGGTTATGTGTGGCTGTGACCATGAGAACTCAATAACTAATGGATGGATTTAACCAAATGTGGGTCTTGGGCCAATCCTTGATCCGGATCCAGGACAGCTTTGAAGAAATTTTTTACACATTGCACGATAGGGCAAGTAGTCGGAAACCACCCAGAATGAACCAAGAAGTACAGAAGGGTACAGAAGTAAAAAATAATTGAGGAACAGGCCAAAAGGGGAACCATAATTCTACATCATATGTCACTACTACCGATGTAAAGATGAGACTGCGCTACCTTGGTGGAGGTCTGCACTTCTAGTGCATTTCTAGCTTTCCATGTGTATTTTTTTGTACAAACTATCAGTCCATCTACCATGTCTTCAAACAGTTAGTTTTCGTTGTGCTGATATTTGCACAATTTCTATTTTCCAGCAGAGAAGGTTTTTAAAACATTATTTTCAAATAAAGTTTGGAGGCGTGGCTACATTTCACTGACACATAAACACTGGATGAGACTTGCTTCGGCTGGAGCAGTTCGCTGTCTGTTCTTTACACTTATTAAAGCTATCTGATCGTCACTGAACACACATGGCCAATAACATTAGGGTGGATTTTATACATAATGTCTCAGATAACAAGTTTTAAACGTACCCTGCACTGCTGAACTGCTGTGCTCGTACACGATCATTGTGTTAAACTAAACAGCTGTACTCCTAGTCATTCATTCATCTTCTGAACCGCTTATTCCTACTTAGGGTCAGCCGACTCTGGGCGAGGGCGGGGTACACCCTGGACAGCTCGCCAGGCCATCGCAGGGCCATCAGTCACACAACC
>JAQMYF010000001.1:39839771-39852259 GCA_030014195.1 Neosilurus mollespiculum
TCACAGAATTATATTTCCAAGTGCATCTGGATATGTAAGCAGGAATACTCTCTATATATAAAAAATACAGTTAAACGTGGAGGACTTCTCGCCTCACACTACAGCGGTGACACCCACAGAGAAAACCAAGTTCCTTCTTGCGTTGCTACTCTTTGTATTCGTTGATAGAGTGTGGGAGATAGGGAACATTACATGATGTGATTGGATAAACTATTTCAAGGCAATTTGCTGCATTTCAGTGAAAAGTGACCAACAAGAAAGAAATATTTATTTAAAGCAACTCGAAATAGGTTCGTGCACAAAAAAGGGTGTGTTAACTTTTATTCAAGCTTGTCTTTAAAGCAGAAGAACCACTCTTACAAATGATTCCTGTTTGGTTAAATGTCTTCATTGTCCTCCTTAGAAACTTCCTCTTAACATATAAACATACAAACAGTACGTACAATGGTTGAGCTCACACATACACGTGTGTATGTAGTGTATGGCAACATTGTGCCTTGTTAAGTGTGGAGAACTGGGACACCAACCCCCAAAAATCTACAGAAGAAAGTCTACTTAAACCTTCATTCATCCTTTCATTCAATTGCCGAACCGCTTAATCCTATTAAGGTCAGGGGGAGGGTGGAGCCTATCACAGCCGACTGTTGGAGGAGGCAGGATACACCATGAACAGCTCACCAGTCCACTGCAGGGCCAACAATCACACAACCATTCAGTCACACCTAGGGGTAATCTGAAACAGCCAATTAGCCCAAAGTGCATGTCTTTTGATTGTGGCAGGAAACCAGAGTACCTGGAGGAAACCCACACAAGCACAGGGAGAACACGCAAACTCCACACAAAAATGCCCCTGCCGAGCGTGATTTGGGACTGAAATCTATGACTTTCTTGTTTCACAGAATTCCAAACAAGCCCAAGTTGCAATGTTTTCATGCGTTTTGCTCTGAAACCACTGTGATTGGACAAGTCTCAACACTGTCTTTCAAGTTCACACCCACTACTTATATAACTACTGATGCATTTCTCCTGCTAAATATGACACACGGAGTTAGCAAGCTGGATGTTTTGGTCTAAGTAATGCCTTTCATTGTTTTCAATGTTTGCTAATAAAAAGTGACGGCACTGAGACATTTTGTTATGACCTCCATTTAGGATTCTGGAGTGTGGCTGTTGGGATTTGTGTTTGTGCAGTGACAAGAGCCTAAGTGAGGCCAGGCACTGATGACAGGCGAGGGGACTGGGTGCAGTCAGCGGCATTGTAACTAATCAAAAGATGTTCAGTGGGGTTGAGATTGGGGTTCTGTACAGGACACTCAAGTTTTTCCAGTTCAGCATTCGAAAATAGAACTTGCTTTGTGCATGGGGAATTGGTGCTGGAAGAGATTTGGGGCCCTCAGTAAAGGGAAACTGTCATGTTACATCATATGAAAACATGTTATGCAGTCATTTTCCTCCAATTATGTGGCAAATGTTTGCTTAAGATCCACATACTTGTATGAGGGTGAACATCAGGCATCCTCATACCTTTGGCCAAAGAGTGAACGTCCTTGGAGAGCACAGGTGATTTACTGCTTGTGCGAAATTGCCTATATGGATGATTACTGGAGAGATGTAATCATGATGCAGTTTCTTGGTCATTGCAGTGTGAAGGCAGAGCTGTATTCAATTCGAAGAGGATCCTGTGCAACAAAGAATGCAGGACGCCTGGCCTTGTGGGCTTGGATCCAGCTGTGAACTAGAAGCTTGGATTTCAGCACCAGTATCTCCAGGCACTATATAATTACAGAAGCAACTGAAAGCTGCCAGTTGTGGTTTCGTTTCGAAGGGTGTGGTATCCTGTGCACTGGAATAATTGTAGATATTTTCAAAAATGTATGTACAGAGGCAACATGGATGAATTCCAGAAAGATTGAGAATGCTTCAGATTGAGTACCGCTTAAGCACTCTTGCCTGAATACCCTTTGGTCCTGGTGCTTTGTCTGGCTTCTACTTCTTATTGGTGAATGAAGTAGAGACCATTGACCCTGAGATGTTGACTAAGGCTTGGTGCAGCACCTTGCATTCATCTCAACAGTTAAGGTGTCAAGTCGTGCATTAAATGTTTAGAACTTCTGGGAATGAGAAACAGTCCTTTATTACTGTGATACTGCACTTTTATGGGCTTTATGATACGATCATCATTTCAAAAGTCTATTTTGCTATTTCTGATTCCCTGTGGAAGTATTTCATTATATTTAAACTCGTCGCTGGAAATGTCAATCCTCGACAAACAGTTCACAATTTTTAGGAACACATTCCCAACATTAAAAAGCTTGATTCATGTCCTATTCTTGCGATTTCACACTCTCATGACAAAACAGAAGTCTTTTCATGCAGACTAATGCAAACTATCCAACAGATTTTAGCAGACTGCAATTCTGAAAGTTTAAGTAAAAAACCAACTGATAATAAAAATGTACATATTTAAGTGTAACAGGAGCAGTTTGGAAGGCTTTCCTTTTACTTTAAAGTTCTGTACATCAACTTTTTAAAAGTGGATGAGGTCTTGTTAAAAAAACCCTCACTAGATCAACTGACAAATCAGTAAGTCACTACAGGTACTGGTATATATACACACCATGCATGCGTACATGTAAACAAGCAGCTGCCTGTCTGGTGTGTGGAAACGTAATGTAGTATTATGTGTAGATGTGCATGGCCTTATTTTATTCAAAAGTATACTAGTTTATCTCTAATTTGATAGTTTAGTACACGTTTACTGTTCTTGTCCTTGAGATCTTTCCTTATTGAATCGGACACGTTAGCACAGTTCAACTTCATAATTGTAAGTCAAAAATCACCTGATGATGCACAGTGTAACAGGAGAGTTTGGAAGTCTTTCCTTTCTTTCCAGTTTAAAAGAGAGAATCAAGTGGTGTATATTAATTTTAAGTATAACTTCGGTCATCATTCAGTTTAAATATGTGATCCGCTCTAGCATAATATGGATTAAGTCGGATAATATGGATAACAAAGTTGAAAATGGCTTACCTGGATAAAAATGCGATATTTTGCCAAAAATACATCCTTCAAAGTGTAATTTTAGACATGTCCAAGTTCAAATTTCCATGAACACAATCTATCCATGCTAAAATGCTTGTTTAAGAAAAGGTTCTATGTCCAAGTTGTTGTAAAACAGTGGAAATATCCACTTATTTTGCAGATTTTCAAAACGTTTTTGTGATTGCTCAGGGTATTTTCTTCTTATCTATAATTGGTGCCAAAAGCCTCAAAACAGTCATGACTTGGTGTAAATAGAACTCCTTTGTTGCTATGAAGACGCTAGTATGATCGTGCTGATTGGTCAAGAGCCAAATTCATTTAGCATATGGATGCTAGGGAGTTTCGAATGCGGACATTCAGAAACTGGTTCCCGAACTGTATTGCTAAAGTGATGCAACTCAGTCAATGTTCATGCTATAATCATGTATTATATCTCATTTTGAAGCATAGTAAATGCTCTTTCCAAATATAAGAAAATCTCAGTATGTCAAATTTCCTACTTAATCCCTATTAAACTGCAGCGGGTTAAATATATAGGGAGATCACAAATAGAGCCCCAATGAGTACTGTATGTTAATCTTCTTGTGTTGTAACGTCACAGTATCCGACTGCAGTGTTACCTAGCTGTAATGTCACGCAAGTTTTAAAAAGGTTTTTTAATGACTCTTTAGTGTGGGTCAAAATTATGTAACACAGGATCTTGGAGGAAATTACCAAAAAAAAAAAACCCATACAGGTTGATTTTAGGTCACTGGAATTTTCCTCTCATATTATGTACAATTTGCTTCGTGACAATTTACTTTCGTAAAATCGGTGCCATTTACTTTTTTTTTTTATATACAATGGAAACAAGTCACCACTCTTTCACTGCTCTTTTTCCCCATCTGACCATATCATGTAAAATCTTGTGAATCTGATCATTCTCACCTCTCTGTGACTCTGCACTTGTGAGTTAACGAAGGCCCCTAGGATATGTGACGTGATGGGCAGGTAGGCAAAGATCAGCTGGCTTTCCTGATGCACACAGAACAGGGAAAAGTAGTTTCGTAGCTCCATCGTCTGGATTGCATTCTCCTGCTGCAGGAAGAAAGTCAGAGATATTGTGGCCTGAATGAGGACTATGTATCAATAGCTTATAAAATCAGCTTTCTTACTTTTACAGGGACTGGTCAATGGATCATATTAGTGGGGGCAGTTTAAAGCTTTATGTGTCTGAAAGATTGGGCATGTAGAGCAAGCCATCAACAGGAAATGAGAAACATTGTCATTTTTACTTCCTCTCATTGACTAGAGGAAACCAAAATTCCCCCAACATTCTAGAGAGGAAATTACCCTCTATAAAAATAACCCTCTTTTAATTTACTGGGTTGAATATAAGAGGTGGCCCCATATAATAACCCCTTCACTTACATTACATTTTTAAGTGTTAATTTTATCTGTAATGAAAATAAACTATATTATATATATTCTAAGAAATTTTCTCTGCTATAAACATAACATCTCAATTGACTGCTTTTATCAGTGCAGTTTTTCATAAACCACTGCACCTCCTGCCAGCACTCTGAACTTCATAAGTGAGTCACAACGAGGTGAATGCAACAGCTGAAGAAAATAGTCAAGGTTAAATCAGGAACTTAGAAACAGAGAAAATCTCTCTCTCTTATATAAAATGAGTTTCACTCAAAACAAGTAAAAAAAAATTACGTGGGGTGTCAGTTCGACTGAGTGGCCATGTCTAGGATTCCTGACTTTTCCTGAAGTTATTCCCTGTAGGAATTACAAAAAAAATCCCTGCATTGAAAAGGACCTTCAAAGCTCCAAAATCTCTCAAGGACTGTCCTAAGCTCATTTTAAAGTAACTGAGCAAAGGGACTAAATAATTTTATAAATGTAATTCACCTTTTTATATATACTGCCTGGCCGAAAAAAAAAAAAAGAAAGAAAAGTTGTACACTCTAATAATTTGTTTGACTATCTTTACCCTTTATAATAGCATATAATCGCTATGGCATCGTTGCTTCAGTTGGTCAGGTCGAGGCTCAGCAACATTATGTGCTGAGCTGGCACCACATGGTCCTGACCTTGGGATATGCTGGAGAAGACTTTATGGAGTGGTTCGATTTTCTACGTCGGTAAAAAATGAACATACCTCTGGACAGAAATCAATTTTGTTTAAGTTTGTTGACACATTGCTAAGGCAATTATGTGCTATAATCAAGGCTAAAGGCAGTCCAACAAAATATTAGACTGCAGGACTTTTTTTTTTTTTGCCAGGCAGTGTTTTTTTCCTTTTGTTTTTATAATTAAGTTTTAAATAATTAGTGTTTATGCTGTATTAAACTATTTATGCTTTTTCTTTACTGATTGTCTATAAGTAGACTTACCTGCACGATGCGAGACTCCAGCTGCTCCACAGACACCTGTTCTTTTGGTTGCACAGTTGCACTCATCATCTGTCTTTTCATCACACTGTACTTCTGAAGGACCTTCTGGTGCTCATGTAGAACACCCTTCTCGTGACGTTCGCACAAATCCTGCACCATATGTTCAGTAAGCATCTTACACACATACTTTTTAATTGTAAATTTACTCTAAATGTTGAGGCAATAATCTATAACATATAATTTACCCAATTATTTCACACATCCAGAACGGTAAGCATGCTAACACTTCATACATACTCACCCTGTATGACTGCAGCAAATCTAGGAAGAAGTTTAATTTCTCCACCACATCATCCTCTTCTCTTCTGCCCTATAAAAAAAAAAAAAAAAAAAAACATATAAAGAACTCCAGGGTTAGATAATCTCTTCTGTTGTTCTACATTACCCCTTCCTATAAATGAGTCAGTACTTGTTGGGCAGCTTTGTCTGATAACAGGGAGAATTCGGAGGAAAGGCCACGCAGAGAAAGTCTTAAATCAGCCCACATGCTCTTAGAGGAGTCTAGGACAGGCACAGGTGAGGGGTCACAACCCAACGTACTGGAGAAAGGAGTAAAGAGAAAATGCACAATCAAATTAAAACTGAACAAAGTTATAAACAACATGTATTATTTAGTGACCTTCACTGCAAAAAAGTATCTACTAATGTTATAGACAATGCTGTGTTGTCTAATTCTTGTAAAATTTATTCTAGAATTAAACACAAAGAATTTCAAAGGAACAGCTCAAAATAATTCATGACTTCCCCTTAAACAAAAGCAGCACTTCCCTCAACCTTGGCTGCTTTCTGAGCAAATGCAGCAAATGCAAAAGGCCACAAAAGGGAAATATCTGATTCTAACACACACTCCCCACCCTATCCACTTCAATAAGAACACCTGTGCAGCTTATCATTTACACAAACCAGTTAATCATGTGGTAGCACAAAGCCTAAAATCATGCAGATACAGGTCAAGAGCTTCAGGTATTGTTAATTTCAAACATAATGGACAAAAACGTGATCTCTTTGAAGAGAGAGGTCAGATGAGAATGATCAGACTACTCTGTGCATACAGCGATCTTTACAGTCATGATGAACAGAAAAGCATCTCAGAACGTAGAACACATGAAACATTAAGGTGGATGGGCTACAAGAGCAGAGGACCACATCAGGGTTCACTCATCCAAAGGAATCTAAGACTGTTCTGAGCTCAGAGTTAGTTGATGATTAGGAAAAAATAATCACCTGCACTTTTTTCTAGTCTTAAACTGTCCATTTTGGGTGAGTCTGTACCTGTGATCATCTCACATTCTTGTTCCTGGTTGATGAGTGGAACCAATGTGGGTTTTGTGCTGTTGTAACCTCTACATTGAGGTTAGAAGTGTTGTGCATGCTGTGCTGTTTTTTTCTGCTCACCACGGTTGTAGAGAGTGATTAAATTAATTTAGTAATTTAGTTACTATAACACAACTCATTTTCCTGATTGCAACCTCTCTTGCTAACTTTCACTCAGGCAATATATTTCAGTTTTTCTCACCCTTCTGTGTAAACTCTACAGATCACAGTGTGTGTGAAGATCCCCGGAGATCAGCAGTTTCTGATACTAATACTAAAACCGGCTCATCTGGCACCGACAACTGCCATGGTTCAAGTCATACAGATTGAAAATTTTTTAAACTTTGACGTTTGATGTGAATATTGTCCGATGTTCTTGAGCTGTATCTGCAGGATTTAATGTATAGCGCTGCTGTCATATGATTGATTGATTGAGCAGGTGTTCCTATTAAAGTGGACAAAGTAAAAATAATGAATAAGTTAATAAATAAATGGAATTTAAAAATAAATCAAGCAAATTAATTAATTATAATAAAATGGATATTAAAATAAATGTAATAAAAAAGCCACAAAAGGAAGTACTTATTTTATTAAAATTTTAATTTATTTAAATAATTTGTTAATTATAAATACACTAAATGGCACCCTCAAAAAATAGGCAAAATGGTGGTGTAAAATAAACAATACAATGTTTAAGAAACTACTTTTCTTCCAACAGATGAAATTCTTTGCCTTTTTTTGTTGTTGGGTTTTTTGTTTTTTGGGGGTTTTTTTTGTGGAAGTGGCATTTTCTCACAAACACATGTGCCATGATTATGGAAACCCTAAAACATATTTAAAAGAAATGCAAAGTAAGTGTCATTCTTTAAAATTATTCTAGGGGTATTATTAGTATTGTTATAAAGTAATCGTTAAAAACACTGTACAAATGATGTACAGCTGATGTGTACATATTGTTTACCTCAGCTCCTTCCCAAACATCAGCAGATCTGTAGAGTTCTCCTTGGAACGCTCAGCCATTCTCTCTGCTCGGTCCCGCAGTTTCTGGAAGCTATTGTGGATGTTTCTGATCATCTCTCTGCATGTAGTAAACAGGGCCTGGATGTCCGAAGGGAGGTATTCCTACAGAATACACAAACACAACCAGCGATGGGTCATATTGATAGTGAATATGACCAGTATAGATGGTGTGAGTGAAGAAAAAGAAGTAGCAAAGAGAAACCTTGGTTTGTGTTGCATACGTATAGGTCATAAACTCATCTCCCATTTTCTTGAAAGCATCACGTAGCTTTATTTGGACGTCCTGTGACATTAAAAACAAATCACATGAATAAATAGGAAAGTTAATGTAAATCAAAGACAAACATTCAAATGATGACCATTTTTTTGTTTTGGCTTAAAACCATAACGCATTTGATTTCAAATTGATGGCAAGGTTCAAAACATTAGCTCTTTTATACAACAGTAAGCTTGTTTTCAAAGTTAACCCTCTACCCACTGACTCAGGATGATTTTTCTCGATTTATTGTTTCAGCGTGAGTTCATGTTCAAAAGAGGTTTAAAAAAAGTTGTTGAATGTGTCATTACTATTGCACAACTCTTTCTTTGAGGCCATAGAAGTGTGTTCATAACGATGAAAAATCATGATAATCCACTGATCGGGACAGGATTAGACACTGATGGATACCTGTGATTCTGTCATTTGCCGGTGCTAATCTGTGATTTTATATCTGTCTTCATTAGTAAACTCCGTGTTTTCCCTTTTTGCTCAAGAAAACTAGACACCAATCTAACCACTATTTTTTTACCAAATCTCCAGCTCTATGATCTGTTGTATTGGAAAACATTTTTCTGACTGCTGCTGTTTATTCAGCTAGTATATGTGTCAATGTTACACACTTCCAGAGAGACAATATCAGACAAGTACAACACCAGAGAGCATTATAATCACTGTTCTCTATTCAGCTAAAATTAGACGCTACCAAAATAAATAAATATAATTGTGAATGATCCAATAATGTCCTCTGCATTCAGACTATTCATTTATGAAAACCATTTTACAAACCAAATGGGACTCAAATATCTTGTTCCATAGATTAAACAACCCTACAGAAATCTGCCCTGTTGTCCATATTAAAATGTTTTATCTCAGAGATGATAAAAAAATAAAAAATAAAATAAAAAAACACAGTAATACTTGCTGGATAGGGCTATAAACAAAACACTGAACAATTAAGTATCAAGGACATATTGTTCAACCTAGCAATAGCAAACAAGATGGATTAAAACACACACACACACAAACACACACACACACACACACACACACACACACACACAAACACAGAAAATAATTAATCTGTGGAAAGCATGTAATTCAAGATGTCACTATGGAAGTTTCAAACCTTGGAAAGGACCTACAGTACACCAGCTGGCATTACCTCAGCACTACTAGCACATGATGTAAACAACTGGTGAGAACCAAGAACAGAAAATGCAAAATACACATCTTCAGAAACAATGAAAAGTTTGACTCAAACTTATTACAAACTGTCCAAGAGCCTATTTATTCCTACTAACTAAGTGACTAGCTAAAGAAATTTCATAAAATGTGGCCCAGAAAAAACATTGCCTACAGCAATATTAAAAACTTTATTTTTAGGGGGGGGAAAAAACAAAAAAAAAAAACTGAAGCTAAGCGGCCTTTTTTACCTTTCATTCAAGACTGATTCTGATAAAAGGAACATCATTAGGAATGAAAGTATTTAGTGGAAAATACATGGTTTTATGTAATAATTAAACAGGGTTTTTTTGACGTTGTTGCTTTTTTGTTTGTTTTCACCAAATGCTGTTTTCCAAGGAATAGCCCCCCCAAAAATTCTTTACTGGATTACTGAAATGAACAGTCCTTCAGCTAACCAGTTAGCTCCGTGTATTTTATGAAAGAATATTTAAAAAATGTGTTTGTTTTTTTAATTTTCCAGAATTTGCATATTTTATTTCTTAAAATCCCGAGGATAGACTATATATTAAAAAGACGTTATTCTGTTGATCGTATATGACTATTAGCTCACTTGACTTAAAGCTTTGCAAGCTATGAGCTCATACACAACTCCCAGTCACAGAATAAATGTTAAATATTGAAATAATATCTCCTGGAGTACCAAAACAATAAAAAAATATTCAAAAATGTCCTACACATATTTGCTGCACATGCAGTACATGCAGTCCAAACAGCAGTAGTATAGCAATACTCCGAGTTCAATTGTAAGTAATGTTCATAAAAGGTTCTCACCGAGCCACTGAATGTGAGAAATATTTTAACAAGCTCATCCTCAGAGAAAAAAGGATGTCTTGCTACCAGGTTCAAAAATCTGTGCAAACCCCGCCGCCGTCCTTCAATGAATTCTCTCTCTGACATGGAGTTCAATACTGCAACGGACAGGAAATGAAATATGGTTGATTGAAATAATTCTGCACAAATTTCCCAAAATATGACTACGGTATAGCCAAAAACAAATTCATAACTGCTGTCTGCTCATTTTGTGCCATCAGAACCACTACTTTAAGTGTCTAAACACCAAACCACAGATGACACCCATAATTACATACTATAACATTTCATTTCATTACTAAAATGTTTTGTTAACTTTTTAGGGCACATAATACACAGCATAACATCATACCTCCTTTAAGCACTCTTTTGGGTGGAAGCGCTGGCACCATTCTGTAGGCAAATCTCTGTAGCAAAAGCTCATGGAAGACATCAAAGTCACTGTAACGCCGATAGACTGAAACTTTGAAGCGCTGTAAAAAAAGGTAAATCCTGGTAAGTTTTGCTTCCACTAAATATTAAACCTGTCAAGTAGATGTCTGTTTTAGATCAATAGGGCTATCTTCTTCCAAATTTCAGTAAAAGAAGCTAATTGTGGAGCATTACTCCAAACACTCCATACCAGTTTGATCCTGTTTGAAACACAGCATTTGCATAGGACCACCTTTGTTCTCTACTGCATCACTTCTACCACATCACAAAGGTGGTGGACTGGATAAGATCTGGGGACTCGGAAAGCCAATGAAGTACACAGAACTCAATCATACTATTTACAGAACCAGTTTGAGTCGCGTAGATTTGTGACATGTTGCATGATCATGCTGGAAGTACCCATTTGAAGATGGGGAAACTGTGGCCATAATGCATGGGATGCCTATGGTCTGCAAAATACTTAAAAAGGTTGTGGCATTCTCAACATTGCTTGGTTGCTATTAAGTAGCTTAGAGTGTGCAGAGAAGACATTCACAAACCATTACACCACCTTAACCAGCCTCAACTGTGGCAAGTTGGGTCAACAGTTTCATGCAATTAATAACTGCATCATCACATCTCAGCATATTCAGTAGAAACTGAGACCAGAAGAAAGAAGTTCTTTACATTCTTTATGTTTACTGGTGCTAAACAAGTATAGCATATGAATGAATAGCATATTCAAGGATAAATGCTAGGGAACCATGAAGGCAATCATGATCACTCCAGATAGCTGGGAAACCCTAGCCATGGATCGTGACATGTGGTGTAAGTTCATCCAAAAGGCCATGGCAAATACAGATTGGCAAGAAGAAGCGATCTTCAGTATCTTCAACATTCCAAACCATATCAGACTACATATGCTCCAAATGCAACAGGGACTGTCACTCACTCTTCGGATTGCCTAGTTACAGCAGACAGTGCAAGGAACCCATGAACAGAAACCCTCAACTTCAAGCATGGTTTTCTAAGACTGATACTGAGATGCCAATGATGAATGACCTCATACAGTGTGGAGGTTTGGCTTAAATTAAGGAGCAGAGCAGTAAAGCAGTCTGTTCAAGTTTGGTGTTTTTGAGTTCATCTATGACATTTTATTTATTTATTTTATCTACTCACTGCCTCAGATAGAATAAAAGAACTGATGCCAATTGAAACATTAGTTACTACAGTACTTGTCCAATCAAAGGCTCTTACATATTTGCTTATTAAATCCAAACAGAAACATTGTTTAGCCAGGCGGTGTAATTATCAATTAACTTTGGTTATCTTTACCCCTCATGGTGGGGATAAGTAGTGAGTAAATGAGCGAGTGTATGAAAAACATGTTTGAGTGAGAGTGGCTGTGTGAGTTACATAAGTGAAGACAGATAGATGAAACTACATTTAGAAATATAACCACTGGAATCAATGTACCAACAGATTTCATGCTACAGAGGACAGAGTGGTTTGCATTTTATTCTATAAAAAGAGAATCAGTGTAGTCAAAGGCTGCAAATGCTAAAACTTAAGCGGAAATTATAAAAAAGGCGAATAACTCCGGAGGCAGCGCACATGGACGCACAAGCTGATTTTAATTCAATCAACACAAGGGGAACAACAAACTCTTCGCTGTCTGTTTATGCATGAACTTAAGATATGTACCATATCTTTCTGTACTGTATGTTTTCACATTTTTATTTATCAAAGGTAACCCTTGGTGTATTTTATACAATTACTTAGACAGCACTAAAAAAAAAAACATTTAATTATAATGCCTTTGGCCGTGGCTTGATTGTTAGTACCAGTTGTGCTGATTTGCTTATCTTCAATTCAATTCAGTTTTATTTGTATAGCACTTTTTACAATTGACATTGTCACAAAGCAGCTTTACATAGTAAAAG
>JAQMYF010000001.1:39852359-39863075 GCA_030014195.1 Neosilurus mollespiculum
ATATAACTGTGTATCATCAGCGTAACAATGAAAGCTAATACCATGTTCTCGAATAATATTACCCAAAGGGAGCATGTCTAAGACAGAACCTTTTGAAACTTCAAACTTAACATTGGAACGTGTATATTAGTTATCTAAGAAACTACCCTGGGATTTTCATCTTCTAAAGTTGAAAAAGAATGGTGCAAAAAAACAAAAAACATCCTTTAAGCAGTTGGATCCTAAAAGACTGATTCAGATCTAAAAGAAAGCTGAGGTAAGTTAAACAACCGCACTTTACAACAATAGTGAGCTGAAAAAGCATCTTGGAATGCACAGCATTTCAAACCTTGGGGCCACAATTGGGTTCTACTTCTTTAAGCTACTAAAATAAATTTGAAGCTGCACAAAGGCACAGTTTTCCTGAAACTGGACAGTTGAAGATTGGAAAAAGTAGTCTGATTTAATGAATCTTTATTTCTGCTGTAACATACAGATGTTAAGGTAAGAATTTGGCATCACACACATGAATACATGGACAACAATTTTTGTTTCACAAGATATTTTTAAAATTCCAATTATGCAGAAAGGGCAGAGGTGGCTCAGGGTTACTAATCAGATTCAAGCCCCAGTACCACCAAGCTACCACTTTTTCTGCCATTGAGAAAGGCCCTTAACTGCTGTTTGATAATTGAGATAGTGGGATGAGAAAAGTTGCCCCTGGATAATGAAGTCTGCCACATGCCAGACAAGATGGCTAAACCAATGTCCAGGGTTGTCAGATATGTGAGAAAAAATCCACTTAATACCAAACCTCAAAATTTAAGTTATACATGACTATTTTTGCTAAGTGTTTTCTATGAAATTATCATAATATGCGGGGTGAAACAGTGAAAAAGAGATTAGCACATATACCTCATAGCAAAAAGGTCCTGGGTTCTAGTCCCGGGATCAGCGAGGGCATTTAGTGTGGAGTTTGCATGTTCTACCTATGTTTGTGTGGCCTTCCTCCATGTACTCCAGTTTCCTCCCACAGTCCAAAGACATGCACATTAGGTTAATTCACTGTTCCAAATCGTCCCCTCATGTGAGTGTGAATTGTTGTGTGTATATTGGCTCTGCACTGGTCTGGCGAGCTGTTCAGGATGTACCCCACCTTTGCCCAGAGTCAGCTGAGATGGGCTTTAAACTCCCGACAACACTATTAGGATTAAGTGGCACGGCAAAAATAAATAAATAATATAATATAATATAATATAATATAACAAAAGGGAATGAATGAATACAACATAAAAAGATATTCAAAGGAGGCTAATTTCAAATACTTAAAGCTAGAACATTCATTACCACACTAGTGTTCAGTAAACTGGATATATGTTGCACTATGGGTGATTAATATGGTGAGCTATCCAGCAAATCGGATTGTCCACTCTTTATTTGAACAGCATTACAAAATTACTGAAATTATGCTTCTACTATCAAAAGCAGAGCACAAATTTAAGTACAGCTCTAAAAGAGTCCTCTAAGATGTTTGTTCTCTTGATATTCTGCACACATGACATGCGCTGTCTCCTGCACACCTGACTCTCATTAGACTTTCACAATGTGACTGGCATACAAGTAGAAAAGATGAAATCCAACAGGCCACTTGAGATCACTGGCTGCCAGCTTGATTTTTTTTATTTGGTCTGTGACTATTTCTCACAGTCATGTATATATTTTCTCACAAAATGTCGAAATGATCAAATCCAAGAGGCTTTATAGCTACAACTTCCCAGAATGGATCTTTCATGGCATATCTAGCCATGTTTCTGTAAGATTCATTTCACTTCATTTCATTTTCCAAGGCGCTTTAACCTTTATTAGGGTCACAGGGAGGCCAAAGCAATCACAGCTTATTCCAAGCAAAGGTGGGGTACACCCTAAACACAGAGCCATTCACTTGCACTCCTATGGGCAATCAAGGATATCCAATTAACTTAATTTGCACATTTTTTATATTTTGGAAGGAACCACAGGGAATTAAGCAAACATCCCCTAAACAGAGTACTAGTACTATATTTGTACTTATAGTGTAACTATTGTGTTATTGACTACATTTTTTAAATTTTATTATTTTAATAATTTAAGTACTATGCAAAAATCTTAGGCACCCTACTTTTTCTATACAAGCTTTGTTAAAAATTTTTATTCATTCATTCATTTTCTGAACCGCTTAATCCTAATTAGGGTCATGGGGAGGCTGGCTGCCCATCTCAGCCGACTCTGGGCGTGGGCAGAGTACACCGTGGATAGCTTGCTAGGCCATCGCAGGGCAGAAACACGCTGACAGCTATGCAGCCTACTCTTGACAAAAAAGATTTTTATTTCATATGGCACTGAAAACTTCCAGACGAACCCTGGCTGATTCTACAAGATGCTCACTAAAACAGCTCATTTCTTAAAAAAACTGCACCCACTGTACTAGAGACAACTATTGTTTTAATCACTCAGTCACTCATTTGCAGAACCGTTTCATCCTACTTGGGTTGCAGGAGGATGGAGCCTAACTCAGCCGACATCAGGCATACACCCTAAACAGCTTACCAAAACATTCACACTCACATCCACAATGGCAATTTGGAACAGCCAGTTAGCCTAATGTGCATGCCTAATTGGACTGTAGGAGGAAACCGGAGTACCCAAAGGAAACACACAAGCATGGGGAGAACATGCAAACTCCAAACAGAAAGGCCTGTACCCGGGACTCGAACCTTGGACTTTTTTGGTCTGAGGCAAACGTGCTAACTACTACACCACTGGGCCATTGCTGAAGATGTCATAATATAATCTACAACAAAGTTGTATTAAAAAAAAAAGGTGGCTAAGACTTTTGCACAGTACTGTATACACTAAAGGTTCTCTGTTTGTACTTTGTTGGAAATAGATCAGCAACAGTTATCAACTTGTTTTTCAAAGGACCCTGTTTATGTTAGAATTATAAATTAGCCTCTTTCTGTGCTCGCTGGATTCCAAAAAAGTCTTTTCACACCTCTCTCTACAATATCTATTTACTTTAAACACATTTTTAAAATTATCTTGCTTTTTTAAAAGGAACATCTTAAAAGAAGTGTATAAGCATACAGGCCAAGAGGTCTAGCCTTCCCTTACCTCACTGGTGACCTGATATTCCACATGTTTCAGAAACAGGCCTTTCTTCTCAGGGATGAGCTCCACTTTTATGGTGTCCTTACCCAGCAGGTTGGCCAGGGACAGAGATAAGAGAAGAGGGTTCTCCTGAACTGGATGTATTCTCAGGGCCTGCAGCTCCTTTGGGTCTCCCAGCTGGGGTTTGGGGAACTCTGTTAATAGAAAACAACTTGTTCATCTTTTTAAAAAATCCTTGAACATTCTTTAGGTTTTTAACAACATCTAGGTAACTAAGTAATGTAGCAACAAGCAAGTAGTGATAAAGGTCACATTCAGTTATTCAAGTGAATCACAAACATACTGCCTTTTAACAAGTTACAAAAACTGAAGACAAGATAAGAAAAGTACCTTTGGTCATTTACAAGCATGAACTTAGGCTTGCCATTTGTCGTCACACAATAAGACTCTTGTTCCACTGTCTTAGTTTGTTAGTATGACAAAAGAAAAAAAAAAACCTCAGCTTGTTAGTGTGATTATCACTAAAGGTCATCCATGAGCATAAAGTATAAAGAAACAAGTAGGAAAAAAGAGCATAGAGTACTAAATTGAGTGGAATGATGGAATTATGACTGCACTACCATGAGGGCTGCTGTTACAGAAAATTAATCAACATCTAGACATATCTGAGAATTCAATAGTCTACAATAAGATATAGATCCTAATCTCATCCCATTCTACCTGTCGCACTGTCAATACAGAGGGACCAATCCTAAACATGGGTGAAGGAAGGTGAAAAGTACCTATATGTACAAATAAATAAGAAGGAATAATATCCATAGCCATGCATTTTATATGTATGTACAATAATGCAAATGTTAGTTTGAAAATTCCTGAACTAGATGTTATATTTCCAAAAATACCCCATAAATGTTGAAATGAGCATGTGCACGTTTGCCAATAAATAGGTAATTTCTAAACATGAAACCCTGAATCCTGCAATTTATTCCAGCTTTGATTAAATCTTTCCTCTTGGGCTCCCAAGTGGTGCAATAAAAAGTGTTTGCCATGACATCAGGAGATCAAGAGTTTTAATCCCAATGTTGTCACAATCAGCAGTGGCTAGGAGCCCTAGTATGTAAAACTGGCCATGCTCTAGGGAAGGGAGGATTGGCATACTCTCACAAGTGACTTATGGCCGTCTGTCAGCTCATGTGTACAGAAATTGGCGGACAGTTGTATGGACGCTTCCTCCGCCACTCTGACATTTCCTAAGAAGCAGTTTGAAAAGTTTGTCAGCTGGCTTATCTTTCTCTGGAAGATGCAATTCATAGCCTTCACCTTCCCTAACTTAGAAATGTCATGTGATAGGTAAGTAGGAGAATTTACTTTCAATATACTTTTGTACTATTAACTTCTGGTGACATGGGCGGCATGGTGGTGTAGTGGTTAGCACGCCCTCCTCACAGCAAGAAGGCCTGGGTTCGATTCCCGGCTCGGGCGTTTCTGTGTAGAGTTTGCATGTTCTCTCCGTGTCTGCATGAGTTTCCTCCCACAGTCCAAAAACATGCACAGTAGGCTAATTGGCTGTTCCAAATCACCCTTACGTGTGAGTGTGAATGGTTGAGTGAGTGTTTGCCCTGCAATGGCCTGGCGAGCTGTCCAGGGTGTACCCCGCCCTTGCCCAGAGTCGGTTGAGATTGGCGCCAGTCTCCACGCGACCCTAATTAGGATTAAGAGGCTTAGAAAATGAATGAAATTCTGGTGACATATTTCCTTGTGCAGCAAGAAAGGTAGCTGTAGGACAGTGAAGCAGGTAATAAAAAATAAAAATTCAGGTGATAGAATGAGCAGTGTGTTCAGTTGCTATTTACAAAAGTGACATCATATACAGCTTACTAATTACTATATTCTACAGTATTTAAAGTGACAGTGCGTACTGCCCGCAAATAAGATGCTCATATGTGCGGTAGATGTGGAGGTACCACCACCAAAGCACCCTCATACAATTACCTTTCCCCCTCCATGTTTCACAGATGGTGTCAAGCATTCCACCAGCATCTGCACCTTACATGTTCTTCTTTGTAACCAAAACACCTCAAACTTAGATTAATCTATCAATAGCACTTTCTACCCCCAAATCTTACTTTGTCCAATGTCTGTGTTCTGTCGCCTATTTTACTTTTTTTTCCTTTTATTGGCCAGTCTCAGATATGGTTTTTTCTTGGCAACTCTATCCAGAAGGCCAGCATCCAGAAGTCATCTCTTCACTGTTGAAGTTGGGACTGGTGTACTATTAAATCAAGTTGCCAAATGAGGACCTGTTAAATATCTGTTTCTCAAACTAGAGACTCTCAAACTTATCCTCTTGCTCAATTGTGCACTAGGGTCTCCCACTTCTCATTCTATCCTGGTTAGAGACAGTTTCTGCTGTTCTGTGAAGGAAGTTGTGAACATTGTATGAAAGAATTGGTTTCTAGGCAGTTTCTCATATGGAATAGCCTTCATTTCTCAGAACAAATATAGACTGATGAAACTCAGAAGAAAGTTCTTTTTTCTGACCATTTTAAGTCTATAATCAACCGCACAAATGCTGATTCCACAGATATTTAACTAGCCGAAAGAACAGCAATTTTATTGCTTCTTTATTCAGCACAACAGTTTTAATCTCTGCTGACATAACTGCGAAAGGGGTTTATAATGACCAATTAGGTTTTTAACATGACAAACGTGGATTATCTAACATAATGGGCCACTGTATTATAGGCTTAAGTATTATAGTTGCCTGTTCACCTATGTAGATATTTCATTACAAATCCAGGAGTTTCCACCAATAATAGTCATGAACAAATTTATCAGAGTGTAGACTGTCTTTCTGATCATTCTGTGTGTGTGTGTGTGTGTGTGTGTGTGTGTGTGTGTGTGTGTGTGTGTGTGTAACTATGTGGCAGGTGGGAATTAGCATGGAATAAATTAGTGGAATAGAAAAATCCCCCCAAAATCTTTGTTCTTATGTGGAATTCATTTTGTGTTACTAGTATCTGGGTAAAATTCCAACTTAAAACATCCCAAAGCAATAGTCAGCTTCATAACTAGTCTATATCATGAACTGTAGCATAAACGATAGTGTGTGCACTTCGAATTCAGGGCATACATTATTTCTCAATTTTCAGACCATTTTACATGCCTACTTTTACAGCTCTTAAGAAAAAGCCACTTCAGCTCTCCTCAGCCATATCCCTGAATTACACCCTTCACAAGTTATAGTAGTAAGCATTGTATTTGTGTGATTTCAGCAGCGTCAGCAATGATTCATGAAATGTAGCTCGGAAGCAAGACACCAGTGGTGTTAAACATTTGGCATTTTTGGCATGCAAGAGAGAAAGAAACACGAGATATCAGCTTTGTTGCAGCAGAATTAACGCAGCACCTGAAATAACACCATTCCTCCAAAACACCACACTTTTTCAACGAGGAGTTTTAACTTGAGGTCATTGGGAAGTTTAAAAAAACCACAGGATTCAAAACAATTTCTGTATATAAAACCAAGAAGTTAACTTTTCTGATCATGATCACAGCAAAATCACTAACTAAAAATAGCATTCAGTAGGGGAGCATCTAAGTGTCAGACTCATAATAAATAAAAGGTTTCACAAAATTAAACAGGAAGGCATGAGAACACACAGGGAAGCACAAACACTGAAATTGCTGACATGGCTGCTTTTTTCAGGGTTGGAATGAAGGGAGTTATATAAAGTCCAGACAAAACTATTATTATGACTTGCTGGAAATTATGTAGAAAATCATGGCATATACTTTGAACTTCTGATCTGAGTGCTGACGAGCAGAAACTCTGCTGCTAGAAGGTTAATAAGAAGCTAGAAAGCCACATGACATGTCACATGAAGTGTTCTGGTACTTGACTGGGACCACTGTCCTTTAAACACCATCTGGATTTCTATTACGGAGATAAAATGTGCTTACCTTGTATACAATTCTCCAAGAGTTTGGGGCTCGGCTGCTTGCCTTGTTGAGCAAGAGCGATCAGCGCCAGAGCTTTATACAGAGACACCTTACTTAGAAAACCATCTCCGTTATCTACATGCTCTGTTATCTGGAATAAAAACAAAGTGCATGGGCAAATTTTTATGGAAAAGTTTATGGCTCTTCGAAAGACAGGGTTCCTACAGCATAAAGCATGTTGGATTTAAGTCTTTCTTAATGTCAATCAGAGTCAATTTTAAGAGGTCATTGACCGCTAACAGAGTACTGTCATGCATTCTTCAAATTCTTTAAAAAATGTGATTTTACCAGTTACTTAAATTATATACTGCGATAAAAATCATTACTGGGTTTAATGTAAGATCTAAGAACGTCAGCAGTCTTGCAGAGTTGTAAAACAAACCTGGTTCTGTACAGTGGCAGACAGATTAGTACTGTTGAGGAGCCTTTGAAACACACTAATTGACACCCGTTCATCCGTCCTACTACTGATCGCTTGATGCACTTCCCTGTAATACAGAGGGACTGATCCTGTAGATGTAAAAAAGATTAACACTGAAAGGCTGCAATGCATAAATAAATGCAAGTTGATATGACACATGCACCTTCAAGCCAAGAGGAGTTTTCATATTATTTCTTGTATATTTTAAATTGAACATTGGTTAAAGTTACTGTAAAATGACAGTGAAAATGATTGGCACTAGACAGCTTAAAGGTCTTCTCTATTTAAAACAGACTCACAGCAGTTCACGGTTTAATCCAAATTTTGCAAATAACCATATTTTCTTCAAATCACATTCAACAAATTTTTCTTTATACTGGTGAACAATTCAGTGGCATTTGGCAAGTTACTCGTGGCCAAATTCACAGGCTAAATCTGATCAAGCTGAAGGACCACCTTTGCACCAAATCATAATAAGCAATGCAAAGAGTTGCATATGAGCAAAGAAATCTGACTTTGAAGGTAATAATTTTCTGGGTCTTTGTTGTAAAGTAAATCAATGCAATTAAGAGAAAAAATTCGGTTAGGATCTGGGCCGCACGGTGGTGGTGTTGTTAGCATGTCTGTCTAAACTTTCTTCTATAGCCATTACACTGTTATGGGCATACCTAACAACCTCTCTTTCTCTATCTCTCTCTCTGTGTTTTTGTTGAGGTATACATGCTACTTCTGAGATATCAGTAATCCTGATATTTCTTCTCTCCAAACCTTGTGATTAATCCTGATGTGCTACTACTGGTTGGAGTTCTCATCTTAGAGACCCCTCACTACTGCTGATGATGTTCCATATGGACCTAAATATACACTCAGAAACTGTGAAGATGACTTTTCACTGCTGGTGATATAAACTGTTTTAGTGAAATTACTTAGGACTACAATTACCATTACAGTTATAAAATAACCAGCCAGACTTCATAATAAACTACAGTGAAGTTTCTGCCACATGCTAGCATTGTATTTTTTATCTGACTTCATTCAAATGAAGATGAGTTTCACTTTTGAGTCTGGTTCCTCTCAAGGCTTCTTCCTCGTGTCATCTGAGGGAGTTTCTCCTTGCCACATTCGCCAAAGACTTGCTCATTAGGGAAGTATATGGTTTATAGAGAAATGTTTCATGAATTTAAATTCTTTACCAAATTTGTGTTACTATGTAAAGCGACTTTGCGACAATGTCAATTGTTTAAAAAAATAAAAAATAAAAAAATTTAAATAAAAAATTTAAAAAACGCTGTACGAATACATGTGAATTGCTCCCCTGACGGTGACTTACGAAATGATATAAGTTTATAGGGACAGAACAACTGGTAAACTGGTACAAACACATAAAACACTCTCTCACCAACACTACAAATATGTGTACACCTCATTTATCATAGCCATATGGGGTCCTTCACCAAACCGTTGCTAAAAAAAAAAAAATGAAATCAAACAATTGTCTCTAACTTGTTCATATACTGTATCATTACAATTTCCTTTCAATGGAACTTAGGGGACTATCCTCAAACCCATTTCACCATGACAATACACAAGTGCACGAAGCAAGCACCATGAAGACATAGTTTCACAAGGCTGGAGTGGAAAAATCGAGTGTCCTATGCAGAACCCTGACCTCAACCCCAGTGAACCTCTTTGGGATTAACTGGAACATCTACCATAGCAAGAATTTCATTGTAATATCATTATCCATTCATTACAAACAAACTGTTGTGGGCCCATAGGTCTATTAGGTGTTGCATACCCACTGTTCACTGGGCATTAGGATTTATCATGCCATTCAGAGCCAGACACACGGCTCCACCAGTAGTGAATGGGAGTTCATTTTGCACAGAAAAAAATATCAATGTTTATGGGACAATGTGTTTTTCGTCTCGCCTGGATGTATGGCTTGTAACTAACTAACTGCCAATGAAGAACTTTGAAACAGGTTCTGAAAATGGCTGACTTAAACATAGAGCCTGTCATGAAGGTCATGTCATGTCATTTTCTGAACCGCTTAATCCTAATTAGGGTCGCGGGGAGGCTGGCGCCCATCTCAACTCTGTGTTTATTGTTAACTTTAGAATCATACGCCAGTGTTCCAGCTAGTTTTAGCACGGCCCAGCGCTGTGCCTTTCATGTGAGCGCTATGCATTTTGTTCATGCGCCATGCCCTTTGTACTGCCACAATGTTATTTCCATGCTATTTTTCTGCAAGTGCCTGCCGTTATTTTCCCTGCCAGGGTTGGCAATGAGGTCGAACGTTTAATTAGCAGGAATTAATTTTTTTCTTAACCTGAATGTCCATGCACAGTGCCCATCAGCTCACTTCTAGATGCTTTTCTCTGCCTCCATGACCCCCGCTTGACCCCGGCAATTACACTGAATCATGCTTTACAGTATATTCCATACATGACTGTTTTACATATTTCATACAAATATCATTACTATGAACTTCATGTACACTTTTAATTGTTATAATTACAGCAAATTTTCATTGACAATTAAGAATAAAGGCATCATCTATAAAACATAATTTAATTTGATGTATTACAACTTTCAAATTATGGAAAATGGTGGGAAAATACCTCATTTCCCAGAATGCTTTACTTTATCCAAGTATTCAAAATGGTTTCCAAGCCATTTCAGGACATTTTCTTGAAAGCCTCTCTACTGACACATTTGATGGTCAGAGGCAGTTTCCATAAAAAGTTCCTAAGTTGGTGTCCACTTTACAAACTTCTTCAAAAATTTGAGGCCATGGAGTGCTTCCAGTTGGCTGCCATGTTTGATCCCAGATTCAAACTGGACTGGTGTATTGGTGAAGAGCACATCCTAATTATAAATCTCCTCTCTGCAAAAAATCAAATCCACCTCTGACATCAGTGCCCAGACAAGGAAACGCCTCAGACTCTTTTCCTACATGGAAATCTAATTGTCATAAGTGTCTCAGCGGTTTTATCATTGAGACGACATCTCTCTGGTCAGAATATCTTTCCTGCAACACTAAAGATCCTTTCAACAGGTGCAGAGGATGCAGGTATGGCCAGATATTTACAGGCGAATGCAGCTAGGTTTGGAAAGAAAACCAGAGCAGTTTTCCAATCCTAGCTGCATTTGCCTGAAAATAT
>JAQMYF010000001.1:39874674-39891979 GCA_030014195.1 Neosilurus mollespiculum
AGTCAGCTGAGATGGGCGCCAGCCTCCCCGCGACCCTAATTAGGAATAAGCGGTTCAGAAAATGAATGAATGAATAATAGACATTGCCTGCTGTATTACTACTTTTTTCTCTATATTTTTTATCTTACCTCTTTTATTATTTCTACTGATGTTGGACTGACACTTGGTCACTTTTTCCCTGTTCCTGACACTTGTGCTGCTGTGACATGTAAGGCTCCAGGGTGTGTTATTAATAACATTTTTCTTATCTTATTTTTGCTCTTCATAATACACTAACGTGTATCTCCTTTTTTAATTTCACAGAGACTTTATGAACGGTACAAAGAGAGGTTAGGTTGGTTCTTCATCAGCATTTTTGCACTCGTTTTCTACATCCGTATAAGAGAAGTGATAACAATTCATGTCGTGCAATCAGAGAACTGGTTCACGCTGGCCTAAACAGCATGCATTATTATTGTTATAATATTGTATAATGGCAATCCCCTTGTTAAATAATTCAACTAAGGTTTTCTGTTTAAAACACAATCACACTGAATGACATTTTCATTTTAAACCATAGGGTATACTTATCTAACCATCAACCAGTTACAGGAAATAACAAAATAAAAACTGTGTAAAAGATAATAGGCTTTAAAGTAACATAAAAGATCAAACTGAGAGAGTTGAGGCAGTAACATCATTATAATTGATGAAATTGAAAAAGAAAATGATGGAACTGAACAAACTTCAAAGTTATATTAAGTTTTTGGGGCAACAGTTTTTTTTTAGCACTGTCACCTTGCAGGGAAAAGGTTCAGGGTCTAAATTCTGGTCCAGGGCCTTTCTGTGAGGAATTTGCATAGTCTCCCGATACATGTGTGGGTTTCCTACAGATAGTGAAATGCACATAAGGTCAACTGACTGCTCTAATTTGTTGACAGGTGTGAATGTGAGTGTGAATGGTTGTTTGGTTCTGTGTTAGGCCTTGCCTCTCACCTGATGAAAGTTGGGATTGGCTCCAGCTTCCCCCACGGCCCTAATAGACAAGCAGAGGGTTATAGGATAGATGGATGGATGGAGACACAATTTCCTAGCATGGGTGCCCCCCCCCAGCCCCAAATATTCATTCATTTGCCAAACCGCTTAATCCTACTAGGATCGTGGCCAACTTTGGGTGAAGGCATTGTACACCCTAGCCAAACTATTTCAGATTACAACCATTCTCAGTCAAACCTAGGGGCAAACTGGAACAGTCAGTCAGCCTAATGTGCATGTTGTTATACTGGGGGGGGGGGCTGGTGGACCAAAGTACCCAGGGGAAACCCATGCAAGCATGTACAAAGCTGGGACTAAAAGCCAGGACCATCTTGCTGTTAGGCAGACGTGCAAACCGCTACACCACCATGCTGCCTGTTTCAAATATATATTTATTAAATATAAATAATAACTTAGGGGCAGTGGTGGCCCAGTGGTAGTGTGCTGGATTATTGATCCCAAGGTCGGGGGTTCAAGTCCTACTATCAGCGGGTTGTCACTAATCTGAAATAGATGGGATGTCACTGCTGTCCCCCCAGTGCAACGGTCAAAGGCCGGCCATGTCTCTCACTGTCTGTGGTGAGAGGCATGTACAACAACCATGGCTGACTTTTGTAAAGAGTAGGCTGCATAGCTGTCAGCGTGTTTCTGCCCAGCGATAGCCTGGTGAGCTGCCCAGGGTGTACTCTGCCCTCGCCCAGAGTCGGCTGAGATGGGCGCCAGCCTCCCCGCGACCCTAATTAGGATTAAGCGCTTCAGAAAATGAATGAATGAAATAATAACTTTTTGTTTATTGCACAATATATAATGTATGTCTGTAGTGCGTTGTTATGAGAATACTGATCCCAGGAGAATGATATTGATATTAACTAAAAAAATAATAATAAATCAATATATTTTCTCCCTACAATTTCAAAATCTTTGGCTTTTAGGATAATCGTTTCATTTAGGTTGTGTGTGCAGCTCCATCTAGCGGCGGGCTGTGTGAATTACTGTTGTTTTTATGTTCCACCAGTAGAGGTCGCTGCACTCTACAAATACACACCAGCTGCTCGTTCCGGTTCATCCTCGGAAAAGGACTCCGCAGTGCTGCTCAGGCATCAGCGGCGGCAGTCGGGGGGGTCGTTCACACTGGAGAAATACTCATCCGTTCGGCGTTTGGATAAAACGATAAAGCGGTAGAGATCCGTACACGCGACAGCTCGCGCACCAAACCAAACGGCGGAGCTGCGCGCGCTGGACGGAACCGCGTCGGTTTCGGCAGCATGAAGGAGGAAACGGGGACTTCTGGAGCACATTACAACAACATCCAGTGCTTCGAGCGCGTGTGTGTCCGCGATTAACCCGAGCGAACATTCAAACAGACAGCTAATAATTAACGCGAGGTTGTGTTTGCTTGTGCGTTTATGTCCGGCGCGCGCGCGCAGGACTCTGGGTCGCGGCCGGCTGCTGGTTTGATGAAGCGGCTCTGAGTTTATGGAGGAGGAACATCTACTATCATAACAATAACAACAAAAAGCCTGGTTAGCATCGCTAGCTGCAATCTGGGAAGCTTGTGCACGGAGGGATTGAGCGCTCAGGTGGATCATCTGCTGAAAAAAAATAACCGAACTGTGTTTATTAGGGGATAAAAACGGACAATAATTATAAATAATAATAATAAGAAGGAGGAGGAGGAGGAGGAGGATCTGGATTCCTCCACCAATGACCCTGGAGATCACCTGGCGCGTGCAGTCTGTGTGCACTTTACAGCCATTGTTTCATCCAGACTCAAATCCTTTACACTGATAAACTATAATAATAACAATAATAATAATAACAGTGATAGTAATCCTGAGTAATACTGCATCTGGTTTCTGCCGAGCTGAAAATGGCCGCCGTTGTGAATTATTCTCCTCCTTGGTGGGTGAACCTGCTGCACCGTCTTCCTCACTTCAACCTGCGCTTCGAGCAGATCAGCAGTGACTTCCAGCCAGAGGATTCCTCATACCAGCAGGTAAGGTAGAGCAAGGGAGGAGGGGAGGTGGACACCGCCCACTCACATGCCGTACATCAGGCTTCACGGATCCCAGGAATGCTCCAATATTCCAAATCCTACTTCAAAAGGGGGGGGGATCATCATACCTCATAATGTGATGTCATGACAGACAGTGATGTCATCAGTTCTGGCACTGCATGTATTTTTATACTGTACCGGGCTATTCAGTCCGCCTGTATCCAGGGCATGCATGCTCGATAGTAACTCACGCCCGTGTGCACTCCTTGAACACCCCTTTCCCAGATTTTGTCCCTGTTTATTTCCTGTTAAAGGAATCTGATATTAGGCGAGGGGGTTTGAGGTGCTGCCAGTGTTCCGGATCATCTCCACACGTCAGGGCACTCGTGGTCTTCCACGTCGACCTTCTGAGCCAGTGTCTTGACTGGGCTTGGTTTGTGCACAGAGGCATTGTCATGCTGGGACATATTGATACTGACAGTGATGTCAAAATGAGTGCATTCAGTGACACCATGGAATCTTTTTGTTTGCCGTTATGTTTTTGCCTCTCAAGTTAAGTTTTAAGCCCTTTAAAGAATGTGATTTCAGCAACCTTATAACATCATTACAGAACACCCTGTGCGACCTGGATCTAATAAACATAGACTGTACTATGGTACGATATATAGACTTGTACGATTGTAAGAGGGTGTGTAGATTATGAAGCATGAAGTATGTGCAATGGCAAATATGATGGTATGTAGACTGTATGATATGTACATTCATTAGGGATGTGTAGGGGGTTTGAGAGAAAAATTTTTAGATTCCTCCCTAATTTAATTTTACTATGTAAAGCTGCTTTGTGACAATGTCTATTGTAAAAAGCACTATACAAATAAAACATTCTACAATGGTATGTATGATGGTATGTAGACTCTATGATGGTATACAGACCCTACGATGGTGTGTATGATGGTATGTCAACTGTACAATGGTGTGTATGATGGAATGTAGATTGTATGATGGTGTGTATGACAGTTTGTAGACTGTATGATGGTGTGTAGACTGTACAACGGTATGTGTGATGGAATGTAGATTGTGCAATGGTGTGTATGACGGTATGTAGGCTGATGGTGTGTATAGCCATATGTGGACTCTATGATGGTGTGTCGACTGTAAGATGGTGTTTATGATATGTTGACTGTATGATGGTGTGTATGGTGGAATGCAGACCGTACGATGGTGTGTAGACTGTATGATGGTGTGTGAACTGTACAACGGTGTGTGTGATGGAATGTAGATTGTATGATGGAATGTAGACTGCAATGATATGTATGACGGTATGTAGGCTGTACAATGGTGTGTATGACGGTATGTAGGCTGATGGTGTGTATGGCCGTATGTAGACTCTATGATGGTGTGTCGACTGTGTGATGGTATGTAGACAGTATTATGGTGTGCATGATGATATGTAGACTGTACGATGGTTTGTATGAAGGTATGTAGACAGTATGATGGTATGAAGACTGTATGATGGTGTGTATGATATGTTGACTGTATGACGGTATGCAGACTGTACAATGGTGTGTATGATGTTGTGTAGACTGTATGATGGTGTGTCAGCTGTACAATGGTGTGTGTGATGGAATGTAGATTGTATGATGAAATGTAGGCTGTACGATGGTGTGTATGACGGTATGTAGACTGTATGATGGTGTGTATGACGGTATGTAGGCTGTACGATGGTGTGTATGACGGTATGTAGGCTGTACGATGGTGTGTATGACGGTATGTAGGCTGTGTGGTAGTGTGTTTGACCGTATGTAGACAGTATGATGGTATGAAGACTGTATGATGGTGTGTATGATATGTCAACTGTACAATGGTGTGTATGATGGAATGTAGACTGTATGATGGTATTTATGACGGTATGTAGGCTGTGCAATGGTGTTGTAATGGCATGTAGGCTGCGCGATGCTGTGTGATGGTGTGTATGACGGTATGTAGGCTGTGCGATGGTGTGTATGATGGTATGTAGGCTGTGCGATGGTGTGTATGATGGTATGTAGACTCTACGATGGTGTGTATGATGGTATGTTGACTACGATGGTGTGTAGACTCTACAGTGGTGTGTATGAAGGCATGTAGACTCTACGGTGGTATGTAGACTGTATGAAGGTAGGTATACTATAATATTATGTGTGATGGTATGTAAACTGTATGATGATATGTAGACTGCACAATGCAATGGTATGTAGATTGTACTGTGGTATGTATACTGCAAGATGTAGTGTATGTAGGTTGTATTATGACTTTCTTACCCCTCTGGAGTCTCAGACGTTTTCTGATGTTTTGGTGTGTCCTGGGTTTTACTTAATTTCATACAATAGTCATAAATGTTTCCGGCCCAAGTGTTTTGTATCATGTCATCCAGAAGAACCGTCCCCTTGATGATGTAGGGTTTAGAAACTTCAAGATGGTCTGTAGATTTATAGAATGTTGCATGAGCATTTAAAGTTCACTACAGAAGAACAGAGCCAGCAGTCTCGCAGGCCTGTGACTGTAAAAAGTGCAGTTAAAGTCGTGTTTTTATGATCTTTGCTTCCTCTGACAGAACAAATGACATTCTTTCGTCACTTTCATTCAAAGTTTCCTTTTACCATTCCACTCATCAGACATCCTGAGGTGGTAAATAGCTTGCAAATTTATAACTGTGTATATATACAAAACTATATTTCTACAAAAAAAATTTAAATTTCATATTTGCAAGCTGTCTCCCTGTAATGGCTAAAAATGTTTTAAAAATGAAATAGTGTGGCCTTTTTGTCACCGTTATCTATTCTTATTCATTTTGTTTCCTCTGTTGCAGCCGTTTCAGTGCCAGGTTATTTGTTCTGTAATAATTTACTTTATTTTATCTCCCAAAGTGTGTTTCACCAGTTGCTGACTGTCAGTTCATTTTTTATCGCCTCTGCTTTATTTGGTCTTTTTATTACTGAAGCAGAAAGGTTCGGCCCTTAAATCTCATCTTTCACTTCAAGATATTTGTCTGAATGGGGCTGGGGTTTCGTTTTGCCATATTTATGCCCTCATGTGCATTTAATCAGTTTCTTCTTTCTGCTGCTTGCATTCTTTCCAAATTAGTATGTTATTGAACCCACTTATGTTCCATTAGCTAAATTAAAAGGGTTTGTTTTATTTTATTATTTGTTGCTTTTTGAATTAATTATGGTTTTCTTTTTACTTTTATTTGTCATGGAAGAGCAGTCCAAGGGAAACCTTTTACTTGAAGCAGCTTCCATGCAAAAGATAATTCCATTCACTCAGTCATTTGCTGAACCGCTTAATCCTACTTGGGTCCTGGAGCCTAACTCGCCCAACTCTGGGTGAAGGCGGGGTACACCTTGAACAGCTCACCAGTGCATCACAGGGCCAACACACACAACCATTCGCGCTCATGTCTAGGGGTAGGCCCCCTTCCATATACAGTACAGGACTCTGCTGCACATCTTTTGATTTGGCTTTAAAGAAAAACACTCATCTAGTTTATTAAAAATATCAACGTGGACCCGGTAAGACACCCAAGTCTTAGAAAAACACCCAAGGACTCCTTTTTAATTCAGTTATCAGTTGAATCAACATAATTTCACAACTGATTGACTAATAATTGAGTAAATAATTGTGTGATGTTCCATGTAATGGGGAGACCACTTAGCGATACATTTGGTGATGTCTCTCTACAGGTGGACGGAAAGCTGTAAGGGATAAAAATTCTAATAGTGTGTTTTAATCATCCTGGGTCATCCCACCCGCTGAGGTTTATGCTCTGTTTCTAGTCTTCTCCCTATACAGTGACGGAATTTGTTTTCGCCTCCTTGTGCAATTATAATTTTGTAGGGTTCAGATTGGTTCTGTTTGTCGCATTATTTTTTTGTCACGTTACTCAGTGCTGCAGTTTGGTTGATGATCTGTTGAGTGCTGCAAACGGAAAAAAGTTCCGAACTAGAAAAAGTTGTTCTAATGTGAAATTCAGGCCTGACACATGTTTTGATGGCCTTGTCAGCTGACAAAACACAAAGTGCTGGCTCACCGATGTCTGAATAAAGTTTACACAAAGTATAAGTGTCCTAAACAGGCTGTGAAGCATGCTGGGTAAGCAACAGGTGTAAATTTGGGTGTTGGTCTGTTCTCCCATTTGTTCAGTTGCCTTTTGAAGACTGACAAATGCATCTGTGTTTTAGGATTAGTAGTTTGTTCTTTAAAAAAAAAAAAAAACTACTTTAGTCTGCATGAGATTTTATAACCTCTTGGATTAAATAATCAATTGCCAATCCTCTTAGTCATGGTGGCTTACCCCTTTTATTTTATTGTTTGTATTAACAATGAACTACTGTACATTTGTGATCTGTTAGTTTTTTTCTCCACAAAACAATGGGTCATTAGGCAGGAAGTAAGCATAAGTGAGTGACAAAGGATGTTCACAAAGTTATTAAACAAAGTAAACACCTTTTTTTGTTCATCTTAAGAACTTGTGGATGACTTTGGGAGTCAGAATTGTCAATTTGAATGTATATATATCTTTATCCAAAGCCTTTTTGTTCATGAATAAAATAGTTTTTGTTGATCAGGTTGCAGTACAGAATATAAAGTGTTTAATGTATTCAAAGGATATTAAGAACCAACTCAAAGAAAAATACAGGTAAAATGTGAACACATGCAGAGAAAGAGAACGTTTTAATGAATTAATGGAATTGAAGACGAAGAATAATAATATAATGAAAATGGGGTCGATAAAAAGGAGAGGAAGAATAAAAGGACAGTCAGCGCAGCCTGACTCGAATACCAGAGTGATGGTGTGTTTTTATCCCAGGTTTAAAAATGTCCTAATGCTAAGTGACAGTCAGTTGGAAAGCCTGCAGCCACCTACGGAGTAGGAATTCCAGTAACCTTTTCCTTTGGAGTGCTGGGATGAGGAACTGATAACGAAGTGGTTCACAGTCTTAAACCTCATGGGAGTGGAATAAAAGCAGAAAAGATAGATCGACCTCTGTGCATTTGGTTTGAACTCAAGATGGGAGTTCAGAGTAAGTCACAATGCATTACTTTTAATATACACTACCCAAGATATCAATGGCATCACAAATCTGACACAAGACAAGGCAGTTGTTTACCATGGATGAGAGTCACCACATTTTGATTTAATTTGTATTGAGATCTTTACTGAAGAGTCAATGTTTGAGTGTGTCACCATATATGGACTATAGAGGAGCGGCAATGTTTCACCACCTCTTAATCTTATGGTCAGTTTTCTGTAGCATTTATCATTTGATGATAGATAAACAACAAATAATCAAAATAAAAACACATCACCACTTCAGAAATGGTATTGTTCATGCTCCACAGAGATATACCATCAATTACAATTTATAATTTATTTATCAAGAACACATCGTGCTTTTTTTTAAGGGGGAAATACAAGAAGAAACTTGTATCTGTTACATGGACACTAGCTGGCCAATAAAGTCCCTCCTTTATCCTTGATTGTAATGTGTAGTCTCCATGGCATTTTATTGACAAGCAACACTGCAGCATTTATTTCCACCCAGAGTTGGATTTATTTTTCACTGACGTCTTGAAACTCTAACCACTCCATAAAGGCTTCTCCAGTACATCCCAAAGAATTTAAGTAGGGTTAAGGTCTGGACTGTCTGGTACGAGCTTCCTGAACCACTCTTACTATCTGAGCCTCAATTTTATATCTGTGCCATTAGTGAAGAAAAAGTCCATTGATGTGATAACGTGGTCATTAAGTACATTCAGGTCATCAGCTGACTTTTTATTTCATTTTATTTAAACATTAATGTTGCTGAGCTTCGACTTGACCAACTGAAGCTACAGTTTATGCACTGTAATTAAGGCTGAAGACGCTCCAACAAAACGAGTGCGCACGACTTATTTTTTGGCTTTGAAGCAAACATTACAAAATAGTAAATTTCATTTCTTTGCATATTCTACATTGGTAGGAAGTTTTTGCAAGGGTCTTGCTCAAGGGCCCAACAGTAGCAGCTTGGTAGTTTTCAATTAGAAAATTTTTATTGGCATGTGTTAGAGTTGCAATTATTTTGTGGGGATTGATTTCACAATGAATTCTGGCTCACTGTATGTTATCCCTTACATGAATGGCAACATTAACAATAGGTTTTCACTAATGTGCATGAACAATAGGATTATGTTAATCCACTCATCTTTGTTTCTAAAGTAACCGGTCATACACAGGAAGGTACACAGCAGACGCTCCACATAATCTCCATAAAGATTCTTTAGATAATCTGGAACAAACAAACAAATTAATAAATAACACTTTTTTTTTTTTTTTTTTATAATAAAACTGCATTGATTTGGTGTTTATTAAAATTTTTTTGGTCCTGAGTCATTTGTTGAACATTTATGAAAGAAGTATTTGTTATAAACACTTGCTAACAGTTACTGTACTTTTACAAGTTTCCGATAACAGAAAAGTTTTCAGGAATTAATGCTTCCCAGTTTCTAAAATGAAACATGAGACAAACAAATAAAAAAAAAAAAAAAGCTGCTGCTGACATAGGTGTTAATTCTTGCTGTAACGGAAGTGATAACAAGAACGAACCTGTTTCTTAGACATTCCACAGTAGTCTAACCGTATGAGACGTTCAAACATATGACGTTTATTAATAAGTTCTTAACTAAACACCTTTATTGCTGGCCACCTCTTACATAATCACCACACATTGTCTGTTAAAATGTGACATGGAATATGATGTCATTGCATGCGTCTTGTGTAAACTGCTTGGTATTCCATTGTCCTGAACTTTTTTTTTTTTTTTTTTTTTCTTCTTTTCTTTTTTTGGTCCCTGATTGGGGGGTTTTATAAACATGATTCCTGTGAACAATTCAAAAAATGTCCTCAAATACCAAAAGTACTTGCTCTTTCACTCACTCTTTGCCAAACTGCTTAATCCTAGTAGGGTAGTGGGAAGGCTGAAGCCTATCTCAGCAGACACTGGGCGATGGCGGGTTACACAAGCATGGCAGGAACATGCAAACTTCACACAGAAACACGAGTCAAGCCAGGGACTCGAACCCAGGACCTTCTTGCTGTGAGGCAGACGTGCTAACCACTACAACACCATGCTGCCCATAGCAAAAGCAATTTTCCAAAATTTTCAATGAAACATTAATAAGCATGTCAACTTTACTTTTCTTAAATAAAGGTGTACAAGCAGAATAAACAACAGATTAGATCATTATTCATGGCTTTTTTTGTTGATCAAATCTATTGCTCATCTCGACCAGGTTTTTTTGTTTTTTGGTGGAACCACACTGATCCTGCTACATTTATTTTTCACATTCGTTAGAAGAACTTTGAAAGCCAACACCATTCTCTGAACTTTGTGAATTGTGTATACGATCATAATCTACACAAGCACTCAGGCTGCACAGAGCAGTGTTTGTACGGAAATGATACTCGGAATAAACAGACATCCGCTGATTGTTTACTTTCCCACTGTCCCATTTCTCTGTAATTATAGCTGGCCCAGCTTTGTCCCTGTGTGGCATTCTGTTTGCATTGCTTCATGTTTGGGCATTAGATTACATGATCTGATCTGATCAGGCATGTTAGGCTTCACGTGTTTCATTTTCGCATATATAGTACAGGGATTGTTCTCGGGTTACATGGAAACATCTTCCATTTCATAGATTAAAAAAATAAAGAAAGAAACCTGGCCTGGGGAAACCAGAGAGTTGAGCTAATGGTCCAGGAATGAGTTTAAGAGGAAACTCCATTGACTTGTGTCTAAAAGTTTGATCTGATCAGCTTTTAAGAATAAAAATAGCATCCTCTGGAATTTGATTTGATAGTGAAATTGGTGTTATTATATGATGTGATTTAAGAAGCCGTAATAAGAAGGCTGTGGTATCAAATGGCAGACTTTTTAAAATCAAAATTATTGCAATCCATAAGTAGATTTGTGTTAGATTTACATCAGGTTTCTGATGGAATTTATTATTTTTTTTTTTTCATGTGATGAGGCCTAAACCGTAGGTTTTGTGCAGTGCTGTGCAAAACAAAGTCTAACTTACCCAGGGTTCAATCCAGTGAGTCACTTGTAGTTTGTATTTTGTGGTAATTTTGTGTCCATTTAGCATTTTTTAGCTCTGTTGAGAAAGGGTAGTGACCAAAATATAACCACATTCTTTGAGTGTTTTAATAAAGGGAAAAAGGTATGACTATTAGTTATTTGATGTTTGTACGTTACATTCCGAGTTTCATATTAGCTTTGTTCGCAGCTTAGCATTCTATGCTAACTGTGCTAGCTACATACATTTACTGTATACCTAGAAAACCAAGTTAAACACAAATGAACTGCTGCACTCATGGTGTGGAAATTGGATTTGAATTGATTAGCATATGTAACATGCTGGCTTATTGTTACGTAAGCTAACTGTACTAGCTCCAAAAACACCAATGGTTGTCCGACTAATTCTTTAAATTTTTTATTTTTTATTTTTTCTTAATGCCTCGATGTATATTTACTGTGTGGTCGTCTATAACAGGGCAGCATGATAGTATGGTAATACTTTACATTTTTCAAGCAGTCCATGTACTAATTTCGGGTGGGAACTATTTTGTGTGAGTGGGTTGGAAGTTGTATCAACCAACCTCAAACCAAGAAGATGGTTTGGAATCATTGCTGTAATGTATCTTACGTAATGTGATGTTGCTTTGTCTTTCGATTGGTAATCACTCACCCATATGAACATTTAATCACCAGGAACAGTTAGTGTTTTTATTCGGCTTCCTAAATCATGATTAAAAATGTTCCCAGTAGATATAAAGCCCTAGCAAAATGAGATTGGTCTGGTTTCAACTGGATTTTATTTATGTTTAATGATTAGCATACTTTGTACTTGTTCCTTGCCACGTGCACGTGAGTGCACTTATTATAATTATTATTATTATGGTTTATATCACAATTATTATTTTATTGTTTAAAGCCGTCTGACCTTTACCGATTTCTGTTCTTTCTACAAGGTAAGATTGATGTGTGCTTTTTTTTCCCTTTTGCTTTCAGTCCTTTCAGCCATTCCTTACTAACTCTAACCCTCCCTTTTAAGGCATTTAATAGGCATTTTTCCAAGTGAACAGCACCTCTTTCCTGTTGGAGCTGAAAGGCTGCATGTTTTTCCACTCCCACACCCACTCCTTATACTCAGTCTGGGGGAGTTGGTGCTACTCTGTGACAGTGCTGTGCTCAGTGTTTGGCACGAAGGGACGAAGGGGACAAAGTGCTTTTTGCCAGGAAAAAAAAAAGGGGGGGGGGTGTTTAGAGGATTTGGGGCCTCATGTAAAGAATCCTGAATGTGGACAGTAGAAGGCTGAGCAGTTTCTAAATCATCTATAGGACCAAAAATTCATTTATTTATTTATTTTTAATATATATTTTTAAAATAGCATCACAAAATTGTCATACAGTTGTGTTTACATGAATGACCACATCGACTGCCTAATGTTTTACATAGCAGGTATGACCTGATCATCCTCTAAACCTACTGACTAATTATATGCAAATTTAATATTTTAAAATATAAAATTAGTGTTAGCTGACTGGCTGATTCAGTTACATAATAAATGCTACAAGTTCTGACCAATTAATTGGCAGATTAACAAAAACAAGCTAATTGCACTAGCCTCATTTTGACACCAGAGGCACCAGAGATCTCGGTCACTTTGTTCAGAACTTTATTTTTTATTTTTTGTAATATCTCCATAAACATTTAACAAGAAGGCGTAGATGACAGGACTTCATGAAACCACAGTTATTAAATGAGTCTAATGGGAACTGAAAACTAGTTGGTTTTAGTAGTGGCGCAAAAGCTGTGATTGGGAAATTGAAGAAACGATGACACTTTATATAATTCCTAATTTGCTTAAAATTTCAGTTCACACATACCAATAAATAAAGGGTCTTGTCAACAGTTATTCTATTTTATGTTCCATTTGACTTTCATGCATGAAATTTTTTTTTTTAGAGCATTTCATGCACTTCACTATATAATGTAATTAATGATATCAGACCAGAAAGATGAGGGTCGGACTTATTCTTGAGGAGCTTATTCATGACATTCTGAAGTGATACTGTCCACAGCAAACCCACACAAGATGTGTGTGTGATGATTTCAGCCATTCTAGCACGTCATTCATGGGAATGCCGTTCGAGGAGCAGGAAGCGAGGGGTAGTGTTAATCTGTTTTGTCAGTTTGTTGGCGTGGTGAGGCTGACGAGGCGGTCTCGTCGTTCAGCCAGACAGGAAACACAAGCTGTTTCTCTCAGCAGAATACTGCAAATAAATTTGTCACATGACTCCCTTAGCTTGGGAGCATGCTGGAGAATTTCAAAGGTGCTGCTGGCTAGGAATGCCTTCTATAATTGTGATCATTTGTTCTTTGTAGTGGGGATTTTTATTACTCTTAGTAAAATTTCAGAAGGTTAACAGGGCTAGTTTTTTTTATGTTTTACGCATTTACACATTTTTGCATGTGTGTGGTCGTGTTCTTTCATAGTGTTCAAAGGCTGAAATAAGTAATGATTACACCCCTCCTGAGATCTTCGTCTTTCCCAAAGTGCTTTCTACACTAGATTCACCCCTTACTCACACCCCTTTCACATTGTTTCACTTCCCCAGTCACAGCTTTACTACCTACCTTCAGCTCGTACCTATTTATCATTTGATGCTAAAGGAAAGTACGTTTTTTAACTGGGGTTTTATGAAGTTGTCATCCATACTGTCTTGTTAAATGTGTAAGGAGACATTGGGAATGAAAAACAAAGCTTGGAAGCAAATAACTGAGATTGGTGCCTCTGGTTAGAGCCTCCATTTTCCCCTTGACTCAGCTGTAACTGATCGGCTACCCAAAGAACGAAATTGTGAGATACGATAACATAATTTTCATATCCCCAGATGTTACACTACACAAACCCAGCATAGGGATGAACATTTTTTTTCAAAGACTAGTTTTCCAAGACTTAAAAGAATGTGATGTTATAGTAAAGGAAGAGATTCCCAAACAAATTCAAGATTATGAAACCAGAAAATTGTAAAATAAATAAATAAATAAATGGAATGTTGATGTGAAATGTCCCCATTGAAACTGGAAGCGATATGTGTTTGGTGCATTGCAATTCAAGCAGAATTTAGTCAGGATATTCTCTCATCAGGGTCTTGACCAAACTTTCTTTCTCTAGTACACCGAATAAAAGTTATTCATTGTTGGAATCCTTGTCCATAGAAGGATAAACAGGCTCCTAAGTAACACTAAACTACACTATCTACAATAAAGACTTCTGGGACAATATACATTTAAAACTTCTTTCCAAAATGTCACCCAACTCCGCATTAAAGGAGAAGTTACACTGAATAATAAATGAAATGTGGCCAGTTGCCACACTTCGTACTTTCATCAATAAAGCGCAGAATATGATTGACTACATTTCACAATTCTTTTCTTGGCCCTCACCGTCGACCGCCCCTATAGCTCAATGCAAGAGACACAGTGGCTCCTTTTTAAAGCAGTTTGTACAGTTCTGTGGCTGGTAGACAAAAATTAGCAGCCAAAATATTTCCATCTTATCGGCCATTGACAGATCGATTAAATAGTTCATTTTGGATGCTGGTAAGAAATATTATACAGAAAACCATTTCCTCAATCATTTTTTAGACCTTTGGTAGAAGATGCCTGTGGAAGACCAGGACTATGCATGCAGTCTACAAAGTCCTCAATCAGCACTTCTCATACCATTAATATACACAGCATCATTCCACACAAGCTAAGATTCACCCATTTTATTTTCCACTGAATGTCAGCAATTCCTCAGAACTGGAGATAAAGTATGTGCACGTTTGCAGCCTTTTAAGGTCATATGATGTGACTAAGCTCTTAGTGTTGTTCTGTTTTCTGAGCTGGTCTGTTTGAGTTACAGTTTCACCATTTTTGGTGTTTTATATATAATGTATTTATTTTCATGAAAAAACTAATAACCTAATGCATGTAATGTTTTTAGTTAACTTATTCACTTTGGCTTAATATCCCAGAGCATGTTAAATATGGTTAACGGGTACCAGTATTGGTCATCCTTACAGCATAAATGTGTGTATGTAATATGTTTAAGTGATACAGACACTTATTTTTACAAAAATGACCATAAAAAGCACAAAAATTGATTTTATGCCATGGATTACTAGCTGTGTGCTATACTATGGGTGTTAGCAGCTTAGCAGTCGTTTTTTCCCCCGAAAGTGGCGTCAACACATTGGGTGGGGTTGACATCTTTTTGTAGAGATGGTGAAACATACATTTTAGTGACAATGAGGAAAAGAATGCTGCCAGAAATGTGCGTGACGGTGAATCCAAAATGCCTTATGAAGCTAACATTTTGCTAACTCTGGGTTTTCTGTCGTCAGTTGGTTTAGGAACAAAAAGTAGTGATTTCCTCTATTTCTTTGCTTTGTTGTTTGTGCAGTTCAGCATTAAATGTTTGTGTTATGCTGTAAGTGTCAGTGACATAGCCCAACCAATCTAACGTGTTGATGTTTCTACTAGGCTGGAAAGGCCACATGTCTGAGTGTACATGGAGTCATAACACTCGCGTGCACACTTTGATCATTTTATATAGCTAGTAACACTAATTCACCACAGGTACCATTTAACCATAATGTTATAAATATCATCAAAAGGTCATAATGCAATACTTGAAGTCATTTCTATGATACAAATATTGATAGTCACCAGATACGGGTTTAGCAACATTCCAGTCGACACGATCTTTTGGCTTTTGATTTTGTCATTTTTAGTTCTGTATACTTCAGCTTGTAAACAAATGTGCACATATAGCTGTCCATGAGGTCGCTCAAAGCACAACTTGTATTTATTGTTGTGTCCCAATTCCAGTGCTGCACCAGAGCTTTCCCACCTCAAAGGCTCCTTCAAATGTAGCTGAGAAATTTTTTCAGAGGTCCCAACTTATCTCAAGATTGATTGCTTGTACTCCAACAAAGCCATTTAATTTTATTTCCTGTGTCCCAGCTGTGAAGGTAGCTAGATGGTGACCAGAGCGGAACATGGTGAGGCAAGAGATAAGCTAATAGTTCAAATTAGGAGAATCTTCTGTTAATTAAACCTTCTCATTTAATCATTTAGCTTGGTTTGTACCATGCAAGTACACTCCTTTCGCTTTCGCCACATCCCTTGACGGACACAGCGCTAGAAGTGAACACAGTTAATAATGGTGTAGGAGTGGAATATCCTCCATAACTGTAGGGGTGGCCCAGGAGCCAAAAATACCAATTCTTGCATGTATGTGCTTTAACAACTGATACGTATGCCTGTCTCATTTTGATTTTTAATTTTTATTTTTTTTATAAAGTACTAAAATTTTTAATGCTTTCAGATAAAAATCAGGATAATTAATCCTAAAAAATATGGCTTATGTTTCAAAAATACATTTCTTTTACAAATCCTGTTTCAGTTTTTAGCGATTAATAAACAGTCCAACATCTAACACTTTTTTTTCTCTGATATTTTGTGTCCTATCCAACATTTTGTTTTGGTGTCAGCTCGATACTTCATCCATTCGTTTTCTGAACCGCTTAATCCTAATCAGGGTCGCGGGGAGGCTGGTGCCCATCTCAGCCTATTTTGGGTGAGGGCAGAGTACACCCTGTACAGCTCACCAGGCCAGCTCAATACTGATGCTGCATATTAGACGTCTCGTTGTATTAATAATATCATCATGAGGCAGCTAAATGTGAATGAGTTTAAAGCAGCGTTCATACCTCTGACCCTGAGATCATCCATATGCTCTCTTTCTCAGTTGGGATGTTACTTTTAGGAGGAGCTGCACTGTGGTGGGCTACATTCAACATGAGGAAGGAGAAGGCCTATTAAGATAATCTTCATGAGATTAATGCTGTTTAGAGGAACAAGCTCTGGAGCCTTTCCCGTCCTTAACCAGTGAGCAGCAAAAGGGGGAGCCGTGGAAGGATTGTAATCTCGCTGATTGCAGCGGCCTCTCTTTTTCAGGGCCATGTAAATTGAAAAAAGGGAGGTATTAACTATATAGGATAAATGATGTACTGTTTGTTTACCACATTCCGCAGAAATCTGAGTTTTCTAAATGCATGCAGAAATCGCCGAAAAACTGTTCTAGTTTACTGTAGGGAATGTTTGTTGGTGGTGTTTGGGTGGGGGGGGGGGGGGGGGGGGGGGGGGGGGGGGGGG
>JAQMYF010000001.1:39907474-39921482 GCA_030014195.1 Neosilurus mollespiculum
CCGAAAATAAGCCCTATGGTGTTTTTTGAACTGAAAAAAAAAATAAGACAGTGTCTTATTATCGGGGAAACACGGTAATGGTAAAAAAGCCACTGTTATAAATTAAATATCTATAATTGATTAAAAGACATTCAGAATCAGTTTGGATGATCCAAAATCAGTGTCCGTTAGGCCTGTTGAACCTTGGATGCCTCCGTACCGGCATTGTTTTCGGGTTGTCTGTCTGGGCCATTTTTCTGAATGCGGTATCTCAAGAACACTTTAAAGTATTTTCTTCAAAGTTTGCATAAATGTCCAGCTTGACTCAAGGATGAACTAATTGGGGTCAAAGGTCACTGTGGCCTTACTGCGTGGAAGCATTTAACTCTCAGGCGGTGGTTGTTTTTACATGCAGCAGAACAAGGTTGAATTAAAATTGCTGAATTGTATTGTGCACTCCATGTAGCCCAGAGTATATTTACTTGTGACCTTTTTTTTTTTTTTTTTTTTTAAAAGGTTTTTTTTTTCCCTATTAAAAATGTTTATGATGCTGGATGTAAGGTTTTTTTGTGCTACTGGAAGCTGCTTTGCTATACATGGATTGTTTTAGCTGTGATCACCTCTCTCACTGTGCCCTGGCTGCAAGTAGCATCTTTCGATTAATGAGCCATATCAGAAGTAGATCTTTTTTATTTTTAAGGCTGCACTAAATTTCATTTTAGCCTTTTCTTCTTTGCTCCTCTGGCATTTGAATTATGTCCTTCGTAATGCTTAGGATATTGTACATAAACACTACGTAACATCATAAGTGATTCATCGAACTCTGTGCCTTGTACACCCTTTACGTACTTCACTCTGACCGTATGAGGCTGACATGATACTCTGTTTATTACCTCAGCTTGAGGAAGAGCATCGCATTACTTGCTGGTTATCCACTCCTTCCCTACTGATATCAAAACCTGTTCGGTTAATTGGGGCACAGAAAATGGCGGCAGTGCATTGTGGGGGAAGACTGCAGCATTTCATTTCTTCGCAGTAGGTGCCAGCAGTCTTCTCTGGTTCTATGGTAGCATGGAAATGGAAAAATATTTTTAGCTCTAATCCCAGTGTTGTGTACTCAGCGTATGAAATAGGCCAGCGCTGCCCGTCACCAAGCGAACGCCTCAGCAGGGGCGGGAATTTGTAATACTGTCACGTAAATGGTGTGTCAAGCTGAGGAGATGTATTCTGAGTAGGGATTCATTAACTCCTAAAATGCTCATCAGATGTTTTGAAAGGAAGAGAAGTAGTGCTTACTAGACCTGAGCAAAAGGGCGACTGTAATCAGATGGTGGTGATTGATTGACTTCTGACCCTATGTTGGGCATTGGCAGATAATCACCTGTGTTGCACAGGGGGGGAAAGAAGAGTTTAAATTTTTAACGTTTTATGGTGATGTTTGTGGGGCCGGTGGTGTAGTGGTTAGGCTGCTGGGCTCATGTTGTGGGTTCAAATCTCTGTTAGACCCCCACTGTGCTAAGACCCCTGCTGCAAGATCTTAACCACAAGTGTGCCTCTGTCCACCCGGCAGTATAAATGGGAACCAATAAAAAATACTGAGGAAAGTAAACTTCGATGGATTAGCGTCCCCTCCAGGAGGAGTTGAACTCCTAGTTGCTTCACGCTATGGAAACCTGGGATAAGCTCGGGTCTGACGAGCCAGTAGGTTCGGGTGTAAATGCCCATAAATGTAATACGAAACTTATCAAGTTTTATGGTGTAACACTTTATTCCAGACCAGCAGGATACACTGATTTGAGTTTATTTAAAAGAGGTCTGGTATTAGCCGGTTTATCTGATATCAGTGACTAGTGATATTAATTAATTCGCTCACTCATTCACTGAATCGATTTATAATAGGGTCACGAGGAGGTTGGAGCTTATCACAGCTGACCCTGGATAATGGCGGGGTACACCCTGGACAGCTCGCCAGTCCACCGCAAGGCAACACACAACCATTCACACTCACACATAGTTTGTGTCAGTTTGGCACAGCCAACTAGTCTAATGTGCATTTCTTTCAACCCTGGGAGTACATGCGAACTCCACACAGAAACGCTCTTGCCGAGCTCGGGACTCGAACCCAGAGCCTTCTTGCAGCGAGGCAGATGCAGTAAAAGATTTAAGAGACTAACCAGTTCTACAAACGTCTGAAAAGTTTGCCGAAAGCACAGCAGAGCATCTGTGTGTAATTTCTGTAAAAATTTATTGCTTTTGTCAAGAAGTTTAGCACATTGATCTACGTTACTGGTTGTTTATAAAAGAAATCTAGGCCAAATAGGTCAATGCTGTTTGTTTTAAAGAGGCCTGGAGTTAGCAAAATAAAAAATTGAGAACCACTGGAATAAGTATACCAAAGATTTCTGATCACAATGCCAAAACAAAAAACATGTTTTGGACCCAATATGTACTGAATTGTCAACAGTACTGCTTCTCATCACCACACATCATGAGCTTAATTAAATAGTGCAGTTCAGATTTGTGGTGTAATGTTGAGGGTGCTGTTAACTGAAAAGAATCTTTTGTGAATCGAACCTAGGCCTTCTTGCTGTGAGGCGAAAATGCTAACCAGCATACAAACCTCAGTAAGGGTTTGAACTGTCACTTGAGAAAACATCATCCCAAAAACAAAATAAGTGAGTTTAGACTTAAAAAAAAAAAAAATTGGTAATGCTCACAAAGCAGGAGAATAATATACAAAGTTCTCAAGGTTTCCACAAGTGTCAAGACCTGGAGTGAGAAATATCATCGAAAAATTCAAAGAGAGCCCCACAGTACAGAACCAGCCTGACAGCGAAAGATTTCAAAAACTCTGGAAAGAAAACTAATGAGAGATGTGTTTAAAGACCCCAGAACAACTGCCAAAGAAGACACTCATGAGAGCCCTGCACAAGAGCTGTATGAGGTGTCACTGGAACCGTGGGCTCATAGAGCCATTATACAACACTTAATTTTCATTTTTTAAAAAATGTGTTTTGTATTAGAGCTTGTCCTCCTCACTCGATGCTACTGTCAAACTAATCAATGTCATTCAACCTACGCAGTTAATAAAGTCAGATTGGTAATGTGCTTTGTCGTGATTCCCAAACCCAGAGAGGAATACAGGAGGAATACAGTGATGGTAGTAAATCGGTGGGAAAATCAGCAGCCAGCTATTGTCCAGCCTCACATCCTGCTGCCAATAAAGCCTGTTGCCATGGTGATATCTCTATTGGCTGTGCAGGATGCTTAGCTCCTTCTTTTATATCAGCAGTGTTGATCTCATTCACATGGTGAGCCGTATTAGTAAAAAGATTCATTAAAGTTGCAAGGCAGGCAAAATAAAAGAGGGTTATTTTAACAGTTATTTTGACACCACATTTGCCCTTAGATGAAAGTGTTGCCCAGATTTAAGCTGTTCTTCCTATAGAAAGCAAAATCATAACGTTACTATTTCTTTTTTTCTTTTCTTTTTTTTCCCCAAATTTTATATTTATTGTTTTTTTTTTTTTTTTTTATTCATTATTTTGCTTGCTGTACTGTACAGGAGCAGCCTTTCATCTTTAAATCTAGATGGCTAGACATATTGTTTAAATAAACAAAAAAGACAGGCTCCTGACATATTGTTTAAAAATACTAACAAGGCTATCAAGCAAGTGAAAGCATCAGTATGCAAGCCCAGGCATATGTTTGTTAAAAGGCAACATTTTATGCATTATTATAGATTATGTAAAATAAACAAAAAATACTTGTATCTCTGGGAAAGATAGCTTTGTGTATCCAAAATCTATTTTCATCTTCTGATAATGTGAACATCATATTTGCGTCCTTGATGAAATTTCGCTCTTGGGCAGTGCTGTCCTTTTGTACATAAGAACTATTTGAATCTGGTCAGCGTCTTTGTTTAGTGTTTAAATGTGAAGTGACTGTGGTGCAAGCTTGTCATTAGTTACGTAACAGTTTTTGTGTTGTACTGTTTTCTTCAGTTCTTTTCCCCCATTGTATTTCCCTTTTTTGTATTCTGCAAAAAAAAAAAAAGCAATCAATAATTTGAGATCTGAAAAAAATTCAGGGGGGTGTCATCTGTTTCCACTATAATCCTGTAAAAACGCAGACAAATCACTGTTTCATGGTCTGCCGGGAAATAATCAATCAAATGCTTTTGTGTCTCCCTGCTTGTGTGTGACCCTACCAAGCATGAACCAGTTATCAGAGGTCTGGAAGGGGCTCCCAGGGCAGTGGAAGGTTTATCTAAAAGCCTGAAGGAATGCTCTTTTAAATTTTGTTAGCTTTCCAGATTACCCACCCCAGCTTTGAATGAAGTACAGTCTGTTTTGCAGGATGCAAAAGGGTTGTCTTTTCTGTTTACGGAATTTGTTAGCTATCTAGCAGATGCCAGATATGTAGATTACAGATGATTACTGAGAAGGTTATTTTTTTCCATTTTTTACATGAGCTATATTCTTTATTATCTTTGCTGATAACATTAGCCTTGAACGTTGATTAGAAATCATATTTATAAATAATCTGAATCTTCACTGCTAACAGTAGCTTGCTAAAATATGCTACCTGGACAGGATTTAAAAAATGTTTGTATATGACTGAAAAATCTGACTGACTTATCTTCACATATTGGCTATTGCTAACAGTAAACACAGAGAATTTAAAGGAAGTCTTGTTCTGCTAAGCATGTTTGCCTGAGTTAGCTGGATGTTGAGAGAATTTTAGGAGCTATTGATAACAATAATGTTTGTAATTTTTACTGGCAAAGTTAGTTAAATGCCTTTGGGAGATTTTCTTTCCTTCTGCCTCTTGTTGTCTAACCTAGTATAGGGTGACTCAAAAAACCTCCCACATTCCAAAGGTAAATAAATGAAAAGTTGGAAGATTATCAAATTATCATTTGCACACATGAAACTTTATTCAGTACAGTTTTTATTCATCATTATTTGCACCCATGACACTTTGTGAGGCAGGAGAGGTGGTGCTAAGCTCTATTGGTTGCCCAGATCTAACTTGAAAACCCTGAGTTTGAAGAATCCGATGTCTGGTTTCAACAAGATGGAGCTACAGCACACACACACAGCTCGAAGCTCATTGGAGGTGCTGAGGGAAATGTTTCTGGATCAAGTGATCTTGTTGGGTGGCCAGCCCGTTCCCCTGACCCCGCCCCATGTGTTTTTCTGTTTCCTGTGGGGCTACCTTAAATCACGTGTATTAACATCAACGTCAAACTCTTGAAGCCCTTAAGGTTGCTATTCAACAGTAGAGCGTTGAGCAATGGCAGCCTTCAGAAATCACTTCCAAGCGTATGGACAATGGTGGCCACCATTTTGGAGGATGTAATTTTTAAAACATGATGTATAAAATCCGTACTGAATGAAGTTTCATGTGTGCAAATAATAATTTGATTGTCTTTATCCATTTTTCCCTATTTACCTGGAAATAAATGTGGGAGGTTTTATTGAGTCAATCTGTATATGAAAGTGTGTGAGTGGACAGACAATGAGACGCCGGGACGAAGAAGGTGTGAGTTTGAGAGAGGACGTGCTATGTCTGCTCTCTGTCGCCATGTGTTTCTCTGTGCATTGCTGAGTAGCTCAGCTGTCGGGCCAGGTGGCAGGTGAGCACTTTATAAATGCTGTGAATTATGCACTGTCTTCCAGCTACTAAATCCAGCATTGAGCAGCAGAGCTCATGTTTCCTGCCTCAGATAAAGCTCAGTGTGCTGCAGATAAGTCACTGGATAAGAGGGCTTCTGTAACATTGTCATGTATAAAGGACTTCATCATAATCATTTTCAAAGTTATGAGTACATAGTGTTAATGCATTTCTTAATCAGCTGTGATTGTTGCTCATGAAGTGAAGCATGCTATTATGACTCATTTGCCTTTAGCCTCGATTCTGATTGGTAAAGCAGATCGTTCATTTTAAAATAATTTTTAAATCAATATTTTGTGTCAAACTATTGAGTTCTTCAGTATGTAGCCAAGTAATAAATTCAAGTCGGTCATTATCGCAAAGTGGAGCCATTACAGAGTGAATCACTTCATCTGTATTTATTTTGCAGTACATATAAAATTACCTGACGACATAATCAGACATGATTAACTGGTGATTCGGAGCTTGTGTCCAGTGTCCTCAGTGATTCCAGCAGGTTTTCTGGAAGCCAGCACTATTTATGTCTCAGTAGGTTTAGTGTATTGTTACGGATTGTTGATGTGTGGGATTATCAGAGCAATAATGGTGCCTCTTGACCTCTTTGTGAATGATGGCACTTGAGCCTCCAGAGTCCCAGAATGAGACAAAGGAGTTGTGTGTGTCTCTCTCTCTCTCTCTCTCTCTCTCTCTCTCTCTCTCTCTCTCTCTCTCTCTCTCTCTGTCTCTTACTCTCTGTGTGTGAAACACATTCACTCCATTCCTACTTTCATTTTCACCCATGTATTTCCCTGGCTGTCTGTGTTTGAGAATTTGTGCATGTTGAGGCAGCAACCCAGTAAGTGACGATGATATGGAAAAGGGAACATGCCTGTATTTATTGTAAACGGCTATCTTTCCAGAAAATCTCACTAATACGAATCAGCAAATGAGGCCAAAGAGTGTTGAAGTTGTTTGAATTTGTAAACAACTGTATTACGATATTTTATTTTTTTATAAGTAGGGAATACTAGTTTGCCTTAACCACTCTGAAAAGGAATATTTTGTGATTACATATCCCAGAGTGTTTATTTATTTCTTCTTAAACCACAGAGTGTTGTGAACACTGTCAGTTTTCTAGTGAGTAAAAAACTTTTTATTGACATAAATCTGGTTTGTTTTTTTCTTGTATGCGCTCAGGCTGTGCAATACTCCGAGCTGAGGTGTCTCAATGGATGTGTCCGAGAGAGAAAACAGTACTTGGGCTTCAACGGCAAACAGTGTTGTGAGGAAAATGCTGTCTGCCACCTGTGTTTCATCAAGGATTATTAGTCATTTAGCTAAATATATGCAGAGTAAAGGAGCTTGATGAGAAATAAGCAATGGAGACATGAACACAGGAGGCATTTTGCACAGTGCTGTTTTTTGTGCAGGTGAATTCTGTGATTTTTTCTACAACAGCAGTTTTAGGGCTTAATCTGAAATGGCTTCCTCCTCCCTTTGAGTGCACTTACTTAGTTAATGGCTGGTAGACCCTTATTGTGCATTACAAACCAGATTAGACAGAATATTGGCTTTAAGAGGGATAACATAGCATAATCGATAACTTTTTCAAGAGAAAGTAATAATGTTGGGTTAATTAAGACAATATGAAATTAAAATGATACATTGTTGGAATAAAATCTCTTGGCCCCAAGTAGAAGTATAAAAGGATATTCAGCTGTGTGACTGAAAATTAAATTGCACGCAAAGCTTAAGCCTCATTCACACAGGAATAGTTAAGCTACTATGCAGAGTCAATGATTGTGCACGATACGCACAACAAGAAGTGACAAGTAGCTAAATTTTCTCGCGCGTCATGAAGGCAGGCACAGAGTTCAGCTGAGACACGTAAAACACAAATTTAATTTAATTGATATTGCAGTACCATCTGACAGCATTGTCTCAACAAAAACACCAAAAAAAAACTGGAAACACCAAGAATGTGGGCATTATAAACAGACATCATACCAGTAGTGGTAGGAGCTGTAGGGGTAATACAGAAGGGCTCAAAAGAACACCTGCAAAAGATACCTTGCAACATCAAGCAGGAAAAATTGCAGATCACCCTACTGGTATCTTACCTTATCTTATAATACGTAAAATTCTCTCCATCACTTCAACTTAATGTATTCCTAAGCCTATGGGCTAGGCTCGAATGCATTCAATACTGAGACTATAAACAGTGAATAATAATAATAATAATAATATACTAGATAATGAGTTAAAATAAACTCCAACAATATAAGATGATAAAAGTTCTCCCAGACCTGCTATAGAGAAGCGCGTTGCTGTTCACAGTTTCATTCGAAAAGATTTTAAAGTGGGACACATGCAAAATGTTACCTAGGCAACGAGAGCTGAGGCGTGACATATCTCACCAAACGAAGTCGCTTGTTGCTTCCTGTGTGAACGAGGCTTATGATCCGCATTCAATCCCCCAAATAAAACTGGCTGATGCATTATCTTGAGCATATTTAAAGTGAATGAAGGCCTTCAAATCCATGAAAAACACCAACTTGGCAAAATAAGCTTTTAGAGATGCAGAAGACTGAGATAGTTAGGACAGAAAATGTACATCTCTGGGTTTTTTTCTGTCCTATCTTTTTCAATTAAATTAACCGACTATGTTAGTAAACTACTCATTTACTCATACATACTTTTGCTTTCCAGTGTAAATAGTCCTGATTTGACTGTGGTTTCTTGTTTGTTATCTTGTTCATGGAGGTGAAAAATAGAACTTGAGAATGGGACTTTTTTTAATGGTTAAATTTTAAACCAATTCTGCCCTTTGCCACCAATTCAACTCTGCTTTGTCGTGCTGCTGCATAATTAAAGCTTATGGATATCCAAAGCTGAGATTTAAGACCCTAACCCCACCAATGCTTATCAGCTTTGTGTGTCTCAGTGTCCAAGAGAGTAAAATTGGCTATGCTGTCCGGATGGGAGGGATCTCAGGTCATCTCTCCCCTGACTGTCACAGTGACACTAGCTGATTGTGAGCATCTGTGAGCTCATGTCTGCATGAGGTGGATAGCTTTTTCCTTGTGTGTGTTATGTTGTGCAACAGTTTGCAATCTGTGGTTGGTTAACTCAGTGTTTTTCTTTGCTTTTTTGTGATAGGGAGACCTAACTGGTGGGTGGGAACTGGGTTAAAACAGTATTGATGTGTGTGTGGTCTTTTTTGTAGTCATAGGGGTGCAGCAATACATTAGAAACGATCTATTGTGATGCAAGAAATTTGGTGCTGTGCATCGTTGACATTCATAATCGACGCTTAGTGTTAATATGTAGAGAACATGCTGGTTAGTTGATCGTCTCGGTGAAGAAAATGTGAGATCTGCATTTGTGAGGTCTGATGGCTCCTGATCACATAATGTGTTTAACGTTTACACAACCATATTATTATAATTATTATATATATCCATGTTATAAAGGATGCTGAAAATGGACATTTAAGCCGACTTTAGAGCACTATTTTTGCTTTAGAACTCTTTGTTTCAGATTATCATTTACACTAAGTGGAAGAATCTGAAGCACATTTTTTTTTTAATTAAACCTTTTTTGTTTGTATCTATTTTTGATTTGTAACAGATAACAGAGGTAATGAAAATATACTGCTGAGAACCCGTGGTACAAATTGTTCCATTCCTGTTGGTTAAAATCCCTCAATTCAGTGAGTCGACAGGTCAGGACTCAGTCTATAACGGGTTTGTTCGGCAGATATTACATAGTTTCAAGGGTTCTCACCCTTTGTATTTGTAAAATCGGTTTTAATGCTTAACATTTTGTATGTAGACTTACAGAATTATTCATACTTTTGACTCAAACTTGACTCCTATCATTCTGTTAGTTGATTTAGCTTGATTTCTTTTTAAATAGTAAAAATAATTAGATGAGTGGCCTTGAATGAACGCAAGGTTAATGAGTGTCTGTTGAGATCTCTGCCTGTGTTTCCTGTTTCCTTTCAATTCTCAGTGGTTTGGAGTGAGTGGTGTTCCAGCTGAGAGAGGAGTACTTTGTTTTGACTGAGATGAGCTAAGACTAGGCAGCTCAAGGTTTAAACTTTCAGAGAGTAAAAGAAAGTGTTTAGCAGTCTTCCAGGAAATGAGTGCCCACTTGCCCATCACTCCACGTGGACCAAATTGAAGTCCCTGTTGGTTTAAGTGTTTCTGGATGAAGTGGCAGCAAAGAAAGTGCAAATTAGGAGTCTCTCTCTCTCTCTCTCTCTCTCTCTCTCTCTCTCTCTCTCTCTCTCTCTCTCTCTCTGTGATTAGGCAACACACACTGTGTTCTTTATTCCCTGTTTTGAACTGGTCATGGAGTAATAGTTCATGTTTTTTCATGTATAAGTCAATTGAGTTCCTCATCTTGATCTGTGTTCTGTTGTAGGCCATTAGCCGTCTCATCATTTTGGAATTTTCTTTCAGTGTCACCTAAAGAGAAGACACTAACTACGGCTGGTTGTGTGGGAAAAGGTGTATTTTCTGTAACAGGAGACCGGTAACAATGGGTTTGTATGAAAACAGGAAACAGTAAAGAAGAGCCCTTGCACGGGTACAGATGATCACACGACATTATGTGCTAAGTTGTTACATCATAAAGCTTGATCCTCTGACTGCATGTTGGGTGTGTGTTTGTGGCAGTTAAATTCTTTAACTCTGTACCAACAGATTATCCCAGAGATTTATTGCCTGTAGGAATGCTGGGAACTCTAGCAAAGCCACTGTTGTTGGAATCATGTGACACAGCTGCAGGGAGTCAACAGTGTAATGTCTCACGTTTAAATTTGAGTGCAAAAATTATAAATCTTAATTAGCACAACCCAGAATTCTGAATGCAGTGTATGTTAAAAAGCTCATTGACCTGTTGCTAAACACATCTTATAACTTTTGACTTTGGTTCCTGGTTTCACATCACTTTTTGCCATACTTTCTGGAATCAACCAGCACCAGCTTGTCTGCGTTAATCATATCTGATCTCAGCTGGACTTCTGAAGAGCCTGCAGAGTCATTAACCAAGCTGGAGTGCACATGGAATGTTTCTCAAGTAGTGCTGCACATGATGAGAACTACAGTGCTGACCGATGGCTCAATGAGTCTTTGTTCAGATGGCGGCGTACCATGGAGTCCCCACCAGTGTGGAGACACTGATTCTTATGCCTATTGAGCACTACACAAAAGAGCTAGGCTACTACAAAGAGAGAGGGATGTACTCAAAAGGGAGGGCATGCCCACATGGAGGGGGTGAGCTAGTGCCACCTGGTGGTAAGGCAGCATGTAAAGTATAAGAAATTTTTTTTTTTTGTTTGTTTGTTTTTTTTTTTTTTGTTCTTCCTGGCACTTTAGCATTGGACCCATACTAGACAATAATAATTATTTATTGTGGTGATTTGACATAAGCAAAAGTTGGTATTGAATACTGATAGGGTATGTTTTCCCAACCAGTGAAAGAAACCCTGGAAGAGACATCAGGCCATTATTTTACAATTCATTAATGAAAACCAGTTGGTGAATATCTAAACTGGGAATCCTACTGGTATACAGACTGGCCTCATAGAAGAAAAGAGGCTTGTGTATGCCTATAGCAAAGACAGATGACAGACATTCAGAAGCGAACGAACAAGAAAGCTTCTTTCGAAAGGTTTGACTCTGTAATCACTATGGATCAGTTGTGGGAGTAGGTCCGTAAACAGCCCCCCTCACTGTGAACGCGACTGATGGCTTTCAGTCCAGAGCAAAATTGGTCATGCTATGGTTTTGAATGCGTGCTCTATTCAGCCCCACCCATCCAACAACCTGGACTACATGAGCATCACTGCACAAGTAATGAATTCATTGCTTTGAAGTCACCTCAGTGGTGGTTCAGATGTGCTGAAATAAAGCAGCTCTTCTCCACAGCTAGCTCTAATTTTATGTAGGATTTTCACCATGAGGATTGCCAGATTTCCTGTGCGGGAACATTGTTCAGATACTCTTCTCCAATTCCTCCTCCTCCACCTCCTCCTCCTACTCCACCTTCTTTTCCTGTTCCTCATGCCCACTCTCTTTTCGGTCTCTCTCCAGTGCTGGCATTGCCGTTGGTTTCTATGGGAATGGAGAGACCTGCGATGGAGTTAACCGGCTCACTTACTCACTACGCCACGCCAACCGTACTGTTGCCGGCGTACAGAAACTGGTGAGATTGCCACAACACACTCCTTCCTTGCAGTGATAGCTTTGATGTGTTCATAATCACATATTACATGAATGAAAACCTCCCAATTTCCAGCTTATCTTAAAACCGCAGGTGACAGAGCCTAATGGATGTCTTGTGTTTTGGGCTTACAGGTATCAGACAGTGCTACCTCCCTGAATCTGACTGTTGGTGAGAATTTGCAGCATTTGGAGAGCCAGTATACGAAGCACACTGATTACCTGTCGATTGTGCAGAAGCTGCAGAGCCAGCTGGACGAGCTGCTCAAACAGATGGTGGAGATCCCTTTCTGGAACAATCCCAGCATCTCCCTGGAGGTGCTGGCTGGCAAGATCGAACTGTATGACTGGTACAGGTGAGATGAGGGAAAGTCATATCCGTGTGCCTGATTTTTGTCTAAAACATAACGTTTTTAATGTGTAGTTTAATTTTTGGGTCTGTATCAAACTGCTTCTTGTTGCAAATGAACAAGGCTTTACTGATTGACTGGAGTTCAGCTGCAAGTATGTAAATGAGTGGAGCGAGTGAGAAAAGAGAGAAAAAAGAAAGCTTGAAAGGAATTCTGACTGTCACGCCAAGCGTGAACAGTGCTTTCTTACAGAGAGTGAAAATTAGCATTCTACTCACTCCCTGAATCTTTCAGACTGTTGTCACCATTTATAATTCTCACCAACAGAAACGCTGCTTTTTCTCAACTTCTGCTAGAATTTCCTTTCGAACATTTTAATAATTTGCATGACAAATCCATAGACTGAGATTTCATCATCAGGCAGGAAAGATAATAAATTTATTTAAATTCAAAGCTCAATTCAATTCAATTCAAATTCAAAAGCTATTCATATATTTAAATTTATTCCCTCCTATACCATAGATAATTTTTTTAAGTGGAAAAGATGACAATGGGGGAGACCATCCCTCCAATGCAAGTGTAATTCCTACATAGCTGTAAACTACTTATAGGCAATATTCAGGTGATGCTGAGCATGCTGATTGAGCTTCAATAAATACATGCATTTCTATGTTAGATCTCCTTACAGGTACTTAAGTTATTTCACTCAGTACTTTGGCCTGACTGTTATGTATTTGTGGTTTCAGATGGCTGGCCTATCTGGGTCTGCTCTTATTCGATGTCCTCATCTGCCTGCTGGTGCTGTTCGGTCTTATTCGCAACTCTAAAGGAACTCTTATTGGGTGAGTGTGGGTGAGCGCATGTGTGTACGTGTGCGCGTGGGCACATGAATAGGAGTGTGCCGTGTTGTTCATAGGGCTCTGGGAAAGCAGCTTAGCTAAGCCTCACGTTCTGGCGCTGATTTAGCAAGAAACAGCCATGTACAGTTTCCTTTGACTTGGCAACGCCATGTGTGTTGGAGTAGCACCGTGCTAATATCAACTTGTGTAGCCTATTCTTCCTTCTAAGACACAAATTGGGTTGCAGGAGAATTTTAGCAACCATTATTTATAATGAATATAAACTTGTTTTGCATAATGTTTAACAGTAATTCAAACTGTCACATTACTATAATATACATTTCATTAGCTTTTAGTTTAAAATAGGAGCTCCTCTAAAACCCATTTTCCAGTAGACTGAAGCAGTGGCACAGCCATCATGTTGTAATAGTCTTTAAACCCTGGCTCTAGCTACAAACTCTCCGATATGCAGCATTCTATAATTTTGCATTTTGTTTACACTTAATCTTTTAGGCACATGTAATATTTAAGAAATATTTTAAATTTTATGTAAACATACCCAGTAAGGTTGTGATGATACATTGCAGTTGAACCAAATTTGAATAAATCTAAAAATGATGACTGGAAAGACTTTTTCTGAATCATAAAAAATACAAAATGGTGTGCATTATTGTCTGTATAAATCTGAATAATTCAATCATTTATATTGATACTGATTTATACCATAGGTCTCACTATATTATAAACCAGGAATGTCCAATCTTTTCCGCAAAGGGCCGAAGTGGATGCAGGTTTTCATTTCAACCAAGAAAAAAAGCCTTGCTTGCACATTAGTGTTTTGAAGCCGGGTGGCTTACTGTTGAAAGTTTAAACCAAATAGCATGAAAAGATTTTTATAATTACGTCCAAAACTTTTTTTTTTTGCCAAATTTTAACTATTCATTTATATATA
>JAQMYF010000001.1:39936889-39951290 GCA_030014195.1 Neosilurus mollespiculum
TTTCAAAAATGTTTATTTGTAAATTTTGAGTTTGTTTATTATTCTCACTTTAACAGGTGAAAATAAACAAGTGAGATCTGAAAATCTTTGTTTTTCATTTAGTTACATAATAATTCTGTACATATAGATATTCTCTTAAGAAAGCAAAAACTTCACTTTTACTACTTATAGTTACTTATAGTTGTACAATAACAATTAATCCTCAAAAATACAACTTCCCCAATAATTGTGCACACAGTGTATGGATACTTGGTCAGCTGCAGTGTTTAGCTTGCTGTTTCATGAAAGCATGCACATGTCCCCTCCGTGACACTGTCATGCTTCCACCCTCCTCTTTATGAACTGCTGCGCATGCGCATTGGGAGGGGGCCTAACACTTTCGGAGGGAAAGCGCTACCCACCCCTTTTGTACGAATGAGTTCACAGATGCTCGTGGGTTGGCTGGTTATCGATGTGAACATATGCCCTCCATCCCTCCCTCCCGTGAAAGCTCAGGCAATTTGCTCCCATGAACCCCCAGTCGCGGATTCGAACTTGTGATCTCCAGGTTGGTAGTCACGCACCTTGTCAGTGCACCATAGGGAGCCCCAGGCTGTTTCTTTATAAAAAGACCGTTGCTAGGTAGTATATAATAAAATCATATTTTAAATTATTATTTTAATATTGGAAGTAGCATGTGTAATAAGTAGGATAATGTACACTGAGTCATTATCAGGAAAGAAACCCATTCAGGGTGATACAAGACCACCAGCCAGCTCTTATCATATGACAGCTGGCAACCAGGGTGGTGGAGCCTATTACATGCTTCCTCTGAGTCATATGCTGCCAACTTAAATAATTTTTTTAAACGTTTGCTCAGGATACATCACAGGGCACACACAAAGGAAAGTAATTTGCACTTTTCTGCATACATGAGCTCCCAAGCTCCTGCAACTGAATGTCCCTTTGACTGACAGGGAGAGAGAAGGTCCCTTACATCCAGAATGCAAGGTCAGTTTTCCTCTCTTGGACTCCCAGACACTATAACTGTGGTGTTATCAGGATTTCGAGCATCACAGGATGATGGAGAATGCTTTTCGTGTTAGAAGAGTTTAACCTGGGCAGTCCCGGCTCTTAGTGTCATGTGCTAGGCTGTGAAGATGTGAGCAAAGTTGATCCCAGTTGAGTTCCTTTGCCAGTTTTTCAGTCTGGTTATTATGCCGAGCTCTCAGTGTGCTGTGGTTGTACATTAAACACCTTGGCTGTGAGTAGTAATGGTGGTTTGTGAGTGGGATTGACTGCTGCATTGTTGCCTTTGCGGATATCTGTGATGCTGCCTGCAGTGGGGTCTGGAGTGAGCTTCAACTTCTGACTTATTAATACACTTCTCATTATTCTCACAACACTGTACAGTATTAAGGAATGCTCTGTTCATTCCAAAACACTCAGTGAGAGTGAGCATGAGAGTGAGAGTGAGCGTGAGAAAGTCTAAAAAAGAGAAGAGAGAGATGATCAGACACAATCCTGCAAGACCGTGAGAGTAAGTGTGAGAAAGTCTGAGAGCGAGAGAGAAAGGAGAAGAGAGTCCATATTCTCTGTATGATTGCAGATTCTGAAGATTGAAGTTCTGAATGCAGTGGTGTTCTCTCTAGTCACGATTCCAGGATTGTGGTTATGAGTGTGGGTGTGTGAAGAGTGTGGGATTGTGTCTGATCTCTTTCTTTCTCTCTCTCCCCCTTTCTTTCTATATCAATATCACTGTCTTGTTTTCCCTTTCTTTATCTCTCTCTCTCTTTCTCTGTATATCTGTATCTGTCTTATTTCCCTATCTTTCTCTGCGTGTGCTTGTCTGTTTTTCCTTTCTCCCTTTTTCTCTTTTTTGTTTTTGTTCATATCTTACTCTGCCTTTCTCTCTTTCTCGTTCTCTCTCCCCCTTTCTCTCTATATCAATATCACTGTCTCGTTTTCCCTTTCTTTCTCTCTCTCTCCCTGTTTATCTCAGTTTTTCCTCTTTCTCCCTTTTTCTATCTTTTTTTTCTCTGTGCCATTCTGTCTCTTCTGTCTTTTTGTACATATCTTACTCTGCCCCTCTCTCTCTCTCTCTTTCTCTCTCTCTCTGTGAAGGATTATGAACACGATGACGTACACCTCTGCATCTCTCTTTGCTCTGTGTGTGTGTGCGTTCAGTGGCAAATATGTGTTTCAGCAGGATTATGCAGGAAGTGAGTGAGTTTGTGTGGGTGTAACATACTGTCTGTATGCAGGACAGCGATAGTACAAGATATGTTTGAAGGCTTTCACTTTACTCATCATGACGGAGAGGATTTCTTTCAGTCAAGATATAGAACCATACTGTGTTAAAAATCTGCTGTAATTATTCACTTTTGGATTTGCCCTTTTTTATGTATCACTAATCAGGAAATTTTTTTAATGATTTTTCAATGTATTGTGAGATTTTTAAATGTCAATTCTGGCTGCTGCAGTATGTCCTTAAATCCTTAGTGTAGTTGTAAGTGTAGAGAGAGTTATTAGTCCTTTCAGAAATTCATCATGTGCCACACAGCAATCTACAGATGAGTACAAAAAAACAACCCAGAGAACAATGCCAGAACGGTTGTAGATGTATTCTATAAATAACATAGACAGTGTTATACCAGGACGATATACCAGACGGAACCGTATTACGTGTTGGAGCAGTGATGGAGATCAATAAGCTACTTACTCTCAGGGCTAGAACACATTTCCGCTGTGAAATAGCGAGTTTCTGGTTACACTGTGTACATACAGCAGTTCCACCAGACAGAAACATCTAACATTTTATTTTTTGTTTGTTTTTTACAGTATTACACTAAAACAATATAATCTGGTTTGTTTGGGTGGTCTTTTTATTAATAGGTATTTTCTTAACTTCAAAGTTGTTTATGTTTGACGAACTGTATAGTCTGACGCTTATTCTACTGTAACTGTATTCTCTAAGCTTATTGAAAAATGATTTCTCGTGTTCTTACATGTATGATAAACAGTACTGACAGTTTTATTCATGACTTCAGGGGTAAATTGCACCAGGGATTGTAGTTTGGTTTTAATGCAACAGTAGACCATTATACCTACAGGATCTGTTGTGTCTCCCTTCTACATGCTCTCGAAATTTGTTACTATTATGTCAGGCAATATGTAGCTATATAACAGTTATTCCACAAAATCAAGTCGTACATGACCTGATAACCAGCCGTCAGCCCTGTACAATGAGATTTAGTGAATAACTATTTAATTATATCCATGTCCACGGGATTGTAAAGCCGCGTTCACACAGGATGCAGCAAGCGACACGCTCGCCACTGAGCGACACACGACATCACCTGGCGAGTTAGAACAGAGACTCTTGTGCATCATGAACTAGGAACAGTTCTCTCTCCTCACCATCTCCACTCTATATTTGAGAAGGAGCGCAACGACTTTACCACTGGATACCCAATGTTGCAAGCCCGGTGTCATCACGGGGAGAATTATAAACTTGTGCATGACCTCCGTTTAAACGGAGTACACTTTGAGCAGTACTTTATTATGAACTGCATGCAGTTTTTATCTACTGATTTATTTATTTTTTTCATTTACCTGTTAACACAATTCAGTAGGAAAAGATGTTAGCATAACCATGTACTCGAGTTATTACCCAACCCACATAATGTACATTTTGAAACATTATGGCAAACTCAGTGTATGGGAGCATCTCTCAATCAACAGTGTCTTTTAAGCTCTGATTGGTGATTGCCCGACTCGTGTTTCGTGAAAGTTGAGCTTAGTTGAACTCTCCATCCTCCCACTTTTCGACCAAATTTTACCTCTCGTCGTGTGTATCGCTCTTGATCATTGACTTTGTATGGTCGCTTGTCACTTATCACCTCCTGTGTGATTGAGGCTTAAGAGTTGCAGCATTTTTGTGACTTTCACATTTTAAATTATACAAGATCATTTCCACATTGTGGGCTACATGCTTCATTGGCTAAAAACAAACCAGCAAACAGACTGTAATAATTTCTTTGGTAAAAAAATTCCAAAATACTTGTACTCAAAAACTTATTTAAAAAATAGATGGGGGAAAAAAAAAATAAAATTATATATATATATATATATATATATCCTAGTAGCAGAAGAGCTCATATCTGGTCGGTTTGAATATTTTAGCAGTAGTTGCAATATGAAACAGCTTGCAAATGTAAATTATCCATTTAAAAAACAATTGAAGCCTTAGAAACTTAATGCCACATTGAGAAAATAGCTTCAATATTAAAAATAATAACATCTGGTCAATAACTGTTATTTTGGACATCCCTGATACTCATATTAAAAGTAATCAAAAGCTTAAAAGACATTTTAACTACATGTGTTGCTGTGAGTGATCAAGAAGTAGGTCAGTGTTGTAAACATGCATTAGTCCCAGAAAACCAGTTTGTGATATCAGACTTACTGTCAGTTACGCAGTCTTATGTAGGGTCACACATTTCCTGCGTGTGTTTGTGAAACAGTATTTTTTTTTTCTTTCCACAGGATTATGTACAGGCTGTGACAGGGCTGTGCTATGATGGACTGGAAGGCCTGATCTACCTGGTGCTTTTTTCCTTTGTCACAGCCCTCATGTTCAGCTCCATCATCTGCAGCGTGCCTCACACATGGCAGGGTAGGAGGTGAGTGCCGAGTGTGTGTCAGGATAGAAATTATAAAACTTCATCCTGTTATTTGTCTCAGTTATTGCTCCCAAAAACGTAGTTAGAACATTAGTGGCACGGGGACATAAGGAGGAGGAATTCCCACATTATCTATAAAACCGTGACGCAAAGGACATCCGGCTGCCTGTTACAGATAAGGCACGCGTCGATCTGTGAGTGCTCTCGGTGCTATCGATTGGGCCAGACTTCTGACTCACAGGGTTTTAAGTGCCCAGCAATCTATGTATTGAAACATAGCTACAGCTGCTTCCTCTCTCTCGTAATCATTTCCTCTTCTGGTTTCAAGGCAGCTGGGATTAAACAGGAACAGGGTAGAACCGGATTCAAGTTTTCCATAATTAGCTCTGATCTTCGGTAGCACTGGTGTGTCTCCTCCTCCTCCATCCCAAGACACAGTGTTAACCATCAGGTCTCTTCTTCACTGTCAGTCATCCACCCCACAAGGAGCATGAAAGTGGGTTAAAAAAGAAAAAGAGGCAGCATTAATTATATTAATTTTTTGATCATTATGAAACATTTCCAATTGAGCTCAAACGAAGCCAGACATTTGAAAGCCATTTTTTGACATCCAAGGACTTAATTTAGTGTCTGGAGCTTCAAAGAGACAGTAGATCTTTGTTTCTGTCCTTCATCATAAGCCTAGTGTTTCTGAGCTAAGGTTTGAAGAGCTCCAGTGAACAGTTTCTCTCCTGACCGTAGTGCCCTTGTCAGATGCTGCAACATTCTGCAAAAAAATCTTGTGCCGTTTTTATCCACTAGGGGGAGTTAGAGGCAAAAAGGTGACATCATCTACTTGCTGATGTTTATTTCTAGTGCTTTTTTTCCTGGTCATAATCATTTGCATTAAATCCATCAACTCCCAAAGATTTTAAATGCTTTATGTGCATTGTGTGATTATGATTACTGAAGTAAAGCCAGTGTAATTATGGATAAATTGGATGATTCTGATTTATACCGATTTAAGAATGAAAATGGTGTCTTCAAGCGGTATTTCTTTGGCATTTCCCTGCAGCCTTCAAAACAGGAAATAGTGTGTGTGAGAGAGAGAGAGAGAGAGAGAGAGAGAGAAAGCACAAGCCTCTGTTGTTGCCTGTGGCATTGGGGGTTATGAGGAGGACTGCAGATAGGAACATGTGTGCTCATTTAGTGCTGCAGAGGTTTTAATGTGTAGCAAAGTCATGGTGCACCCTCTGCTGGCTGCATCTTTTTCTGCTCACGATGTCAATCTCTAGGCTGTGAAACTTACATAATGTGCTTTTATTTCAGGCCCAGTGAAGAAAATGAGGAAGACTCTGCTGCGTCTGGAGGAAGGCAAAACCATGATAACCTGTACCGGGTACACATGCCTAGCCTTTACAGTTGTGGCAGCAGCTATGGCAGCGAGACCAGCATCCCTGCAGCAGCACACACTGTCAGCAATGCCCCCGTTACTGAATACATGTAAGTTACACATGGTGCCACTTCCGCTCTACACACTTAACTCTAATTTAGAATTTTAAATTAGTATTCGTGTACTGGGTGCAAACCACCCACTCATTATCTTTTAACTCTATGCTCATACACACTTTTTTTACAAGATGATCTAATAAAGGGGTGCAATATTCTTTCAGGATTTGTTTACTCATAACCTTTGATATCAAAGCTCACTTCTTACAGTCCTCACCATCTGTCCATTGCAAATGTGTGTGTGTCTCTCTGACATTCAAACTACTGTGTGTGTGTCTGACAAAGTATTGCAAGTGTGTTGAGGGGCAGTGTCACACGATCTCATAGAAAAAGATGAAAAGAAAAGAAACAAAATAAGTCCCAGAGTTCTGTTTCATTTCTACGCTGAGAAAAAGGAATTATATGTATTGTAAACTAATAACCAAACCGAGATCATTTTTGAACATTTTACAATCTTTTACATTTAACAGCTCATCTATCAAATCATTTCAGTTTATCAATGACAATGTTTAAATGACATTTTGGCTTATGTCACCTATCTTTTATTGAAAGGAAATTAGGATTATGTCAATTACATTGTCCATTAACATGATTGTATGACTGTGTGTGAAGCACAACTTGAAAGCAAAGGGGATAAATACCCGGACCCACTCCCGTTCCTGCTCACTTATAGCTGTCCAATTTTTAAGTTAAGTTTGTTATTCTTGTAAGTTTACAGATTGAAATTTTTTGGCTCCAACATATGCGATAACAGCATGTGCAAATGCAGTAAAATAGAAAAGTAATAAAACCTTCACCCGTTTCTGTTGCAAGCTGTTATTTTTAATGGACTACGCTTTCAAAAAGGGTTTGTGGAGCATGAGAACATCTCCCTGCTACAGAAGACAGAACGTATCAAGTTCTGGGCTCAATAAAGAAAATTGTGTTGTTTTGAATTTGAGACAGAGTATTCTGAAACAATTTGATAAACCATGTTTAAAAAAAAAAAAAAAAAAAAATCACCTCATTATAACAATTCCAGATATGCAAAATTAGTATATACTTAACGGGAATGGTTGGTTCACTCTTTCATGGTTAATAGACATTCTGAGTAAATACGACTTGAATCAAAACGGCGGACAAATATTCCTGTTTTTCTCATTTTTCTTATGTTTCTGTGTAGTATATGTGACCCTCTTCAGCATATTACGGATTAAGTAGGAAACTTGAGATAGTGAGATATTCATATGTTTGGAAAGAGAATTTAATATGCTTTAAAATGAGGTATAATACATGATTATAGCATGAAAATTGACTGAGACATGACTGACATCATTTTGTAGGTCGCTAAGCAGGAAATGCTACTTTTAAGCAAATAGCAATTATAGTTACAGAATCTTTTTCTGAATGTCTGCATCTGAAACGTGCTAACATCCATAAACTAAATTAATCCGGCTCTCAGCCAATCAGTTCGATCTTCCTAGCGTCTTCCTACCAACAGATGAGTTCTCTTTACACCATATAAAGATGTCATGTCTGTTTTGAGGCTTCTCACTAACTTACAGTTATATGATTTGGGGAATCCTTCTGGGATTCTGTAAGTAGGAAGAGTACTCTGGTAGTGAATATAAATAATAAGGAAATACCCTGAGCAATCATGAAAGTGGGTTGAAAATCGGCAACATAAGTGGATTTTTCTATTGTCTTACAACAACGTGGACATGGGACCCTTTCTTCAACAAATATTTTAGCATGGATAGATTGTGTTTATGGATATTTGAACTTGGTCATGTTAAAGATAATGCTTTGAAGGATGTATTTTTGGTCATATCGCATTTTTGTCCAGGTAAGCCATTTTCAACTTATTATGGTTCTTACTCAATACACTAACTTGTGACTTAATCTGTATTATGCTGGAGGGGGTCACATATACTAAAACCTTTTGAGTTTAAAAAGATGCCTTTGTGGAGGTTCATCTACGTTTCCATGTAGTATATATTAAAACCCTGAATAGATTTAAAAACATGAATCTTGTATAAAGAAATCTGTACATCTTCATAGAGACTTTAAATTATTTGTAAGCTCTAGTACAGCAGAAAGGTGCTCTGCTTTGTTTAAAGTCTGTCATGCTTAAAAATCTGAAAGTAAACTATACAAATCTTGATTGAAGTTTTCTTTTCTCATGTTCCCCTGTGCTAAATACTAATGGAGTTATAGACATCAGGCTAAGTGGACATTCTGTCTCAGAGACTACTCAGCAACATCCACCTTGCCTTCGGTGCATAATTATCAGTTATAAGCCAGGTCTTTCATGTTGTAATATTTAAATAAAATTACATCAGAATAATGCACTGACACATAAAGCACTATAGGAATGGATTTAGTATCTGGTGGTAATCTATAAAGGTGACATTTAAATGGAAATTTTAAGAAAGCACTCTTTTCATTTAACCAACGAGGAAGGTGAAATCGGACCTTATAGGTAACAGTCAGTAGATATATGTGACAATAAGTTTAAAGAGACAATTTGAATTGATATTTTTGTTATTAAATCAAGTTTGCTATATCAACAGTATAGACTAAAGGCATCCTTTACTTCAACTTTTACTTCTACAGTACTGCAGGTTTCACTACAGTGGTACAATGAAAAAAATTGCTTGTAGAATTTACATAAAAACAGTTTGTCAGCAATATTCATGTTTTTATTTTCTAATTTAACCCTGTGTACTACTGATTAAATGTGACCCTCCAGAAGCAAACCAGTCAGAAGTTGCAGGCCCGTACTTTTAGACATAGTGGGTCACCTAAGCTTATCTGAAAAGGCGTGGAATAAGTGAAGATGAAGAAGCCAATCAGAAGCCGGATTTTATTGTACTAACAGGCATAGGGAAATGTTTGTTTTACCTGAAAGGATTAGGGAAAAGTAGTTTACTATGGGAATTGTGTACTTTTATTTCAAATTATTAGATAGTGGGGTATCCAAGCAAAGTATTGATGCAGGAGAATCCCCAGATGTTATGCAATGTTGACTGATAATTTTGTGACATTCCCTGATTAAAGGCAGGTTTTGCTGTATATACTGTAGGACTTTATTATTATTTTTTGATCATGATTATCATCTTCCGCTTAATCCGGGGTCACGGGGGCAGCAGCTTAAGCAGTGAGGTCCAGACGTCCCCCAGCCACTTCCTCCAGATATTATAATAATATTATTATTATTATTTAGTTTTTTTGTTTGTTTGTTTGTTTTTTTGATTCTTGTAAAATCTAGACCTTTTGTTAGTGTTCTATGCTACCATCTGAAAGTCAATAATTTTGAGAAATTTGCTCTATTTAAGAATATGGCACTGCGACCTCTGACTGGTGCTGGAGGGTCATAAAGATTAGTTAAAGCCTATTTCGATTTTCTTATGTATGGTGTTTTATTTGCTTTTTAAATGCAAGCTACACATCAGTGAATAAATAAAACATTAGCTTTTATAAAGACTGAACTGAGAAAATCTTAAAGGAAAAGTATGATCGTTTTAAAAAATCTGGGCAACTGCATTAAAAATAACTTTTACTTCACTAGTGACTGGCTGATTGTGTTATTTTAGGTGTTTGACACTTAAAAGTTTTGAAGCTGACCGTTTAATAACCAGATGTTTTATTATGGATGCATCCTTATTTTTTTCTCCAGCTGCTAGGATTTTTTTTTTTAGAAATGGTAATGCCTGTGATAAAGAATTCAGCGTTCTGAACACTGCACATAAGGTTATGGGAACCGTGAGATAGGTAAACATTTGCATGTTGTGATGTTCTATGAGGGAGATTAATAGAGATGAGCCAGTTATTTGTTTAGAGCTTATCATATTCGAAGACTGTGTATATAAAGAAGCTGGTTTACTCATTTATATATGCTTAGAAATGGTCAGCTATGTTGAAACTTGGAAAAATAATGTAGGCTTCATGCTGGCGAGTTTGTTCACATTTGTACATCTTTCTCTCATCACACAGGACACAGAATGCAAACTTCCAAAATCCTCGCTGTGAGAACACTCCTCTTATTGGGAGAGAGTCGCCTCCCCCTTCTGTAAGTGTCCAACTCTGAATGACGCACACACCCACACACACACACACACACACACACACACTCTTTTTGGGCTCTTTGGGATCTTTAGTGGTAGTTCACTCTTTCTACACAGCATGTGGGGGAAAAGGTATGGTGCTGCGTTTCTGTGCCTGTGTGGGATAGAAAGCTGAAACGTGTGTCTCTGGACAGGCTGTCAGGTGAAGTTAGAGTGTTCTGGGATCACACAAAGGAACCCTTAGACCTTTCAGAGCTGGTTTGCTGTCCCAACCTGACAGTACAGCTTATTATACAGGATTAATGGTTGGTGCCAGCTTCCGGTCGAAGTTAATGAGATTTATTTCAGAGAGAGAGATGGGTGAAGGCAGTATCACTTTGCTCAGTGGATAAAGGTTCTGGATTTGCTCTTGCCTGTTTTTTTGCCTATCCTCTGTCATTGTTTGCTATAGAAATGGGTTCTGACCGACCGTTCATACAAATTGTTTGTGCAAGAACTTTGGAAGGAAATGACATAGGATCACTAAATTTGGTGTGTGGTCCCACTCAGGTGCGAATATGGTTGCATTGTGTATGGGATTTACTTGTGTACATTGCAGCTCACTTTTCGGCATGTCATATTCACTGTTCACTTGCCACATGTCATGTGTACTGTACTTTTTTTGAACCTGTGCGGTGTTCAAGGGAGCGTTGTATTTCCGCAGACAACACGATCCTTAAAAAACTTGATTAACTCGACTGAGTTGAACATTGTCGATTCCCAACACTATTATTCACTGCCACAGGTAATTTAGGGCCTCAGGGGCTTCCACTTGCATCGGTACTGAACCGTCAGGTACAGAACCATGCCCCACCCATCCCCCAATTTGTACCCAGCTTCTTGAAACCTTATGTCAATATATCTGTTCCTATATGATCAGTATCTACCAGACTGAATCACAACACAGATTCTGGTGCCTCTTTTCAGTGCTATGTTAATGCTTTGTGGTATGATTATATTATATTATGTTGGGGTATGTGATGCCCTTTGGAGACACCGTTTTCTGTTTCTTAAGAAATAAACATGGCAAAAGGACAAAATGTGTATTTCCCCTCTCTGGAGTGGACTAGCAGACAACCGGGTATAATGGAATATATTTTTACAATTTCTCTCGTTAAAGCTCGCTGAAATTAATCACTCAGAAACAATGTTCAGGTCATCAGTCATTTATAGTATTGGTGAAAGTAAGGGACCATAAAAAAGTGCATGATATGGGCAACTACATAAGATTGAATCAAGATTATAGTCCTCTACAATGCAGTGTTAGGACACCGATTCTGTACAGTGGGAAACAAGAATCTACCAGAAGAGAAGAGGTCCAGTAATAGTCAATATATATATATAGATATCCTTTTTATGTGCCATTCAAAACCCATGGTTAGTCTTAATGTCTACAGCAAAAGGATTCTGAGATCAAGGGGTTTTCGTTGCTATTTGTTTCTGCAAACTAATTAAACTTAAACTCAACCATTTTTTAATTAGCAGTTTTATTTATTCTACTCACTACTTTCTAATAAACCTCAATACAGCTACAATAAGAATTGAATGCAGCATTGTAGCATTTACTGTCAAAAGCTGAAGAGGCTTTTTGTTGTTGTTGTTTATAATGTCACTTAACAGAAAGAGTATGTTATCTTTAATCCATCTCTCAGTTAACTCAACACTAATAACCTTTGCAAAATGCACCCATTAGAGGACATTTTGGCTCCACTGTCATGTTGCCCTCCATATTATCAGTCAACCAAGTGCAGTAAAGGGACTCCTTCACTGAGCCCTTCACTGAGCTCCTGTTATTCCCCAAAGCCAGTTGCTCCCTTCTTTGGTGTATTGTGCTGGTTATTCCATCATCTCTAATCTGAAGTGCTCTCTGGTCAGCTCTGCTTCTCCCTCAGTTTAGTGCCAGTAGTAAGAGCTAGGCATGTAATGAGATATCATGCATTGATAAACAGTGGTAAAAATTTATAACAATTCCAATCTATGAAAATAAATGACCCGTGATTAATCTCTTAGTTTTTCCTAGCTGTAATTACGCTGTTTTGACAACAGAGAATGCAACAATGTACAATACAGGGAATGTGACTGACATCACTGTCAGTGGAAGTCTAATGCATTAAGAAAAATGCACACAAAACAAATCCAAAAATTGGAAAGAACAATTGATTCCAATAATGAATTCAAGAAATCTTGTCTGACACTGTTCACTAAAGCTAAAGACTTTATATTTAAGTCTGACTAAACCCTTCACAAATGTTCATAAATAGTTAAGAAAAGGCCTGTTTCTTATTGCCTTTTTGTTTTATTTGCTATATTTTACTGCAACTATTTTTAATTCAAATCTTTGTAAATAATTGTGTGTGTGCGTGTGCGTGTGCGTGTGCGTGTGTGTGTGTGTGTGTGTGTGTGTGTAATTAGCTTATTAGGCAGGATTATTTAGGTTTTCTGTGCCTTCATGGGTTTCCTCTGGGTACTCTGGTTTTCTCCCACGTTCCAAAGACATGCACATTTGGTTAATTGGCTGTTCCAAATTGCCTTCATGTCTACCAGGCTTAGAGCTGGTGGTTAGATTAGCAGTCCACTTGATCCGCAGCAGTATGTGGAGAATTGGATGGCATTTCTAATTTGTAAGATGCAGCTCTGCTTTTAAGAATGCTCGTGATTGCCTTTTTGGATTTGACAGTTGGTGAGCACTTGAAATAGTTATGAAGATGAGTCACTATTCCTACAATCTTGGGATTTCTGAAAATACCCATAAGAAGTCTTCTCACTTTTGAAGACTTGACCTGAAGGCAACATTCACTGAAACTTATGAAGGTGGAGTTATCCTGCTGCAGTTTTTACACTCTTGGGAAATGGTTGGGATATGAAAGCATACTTCAATAAAACACTTGGTCTGTGTGATGGGACCAAAATCTCATACCCTGATATAGGTAATTTCATATCCACATAATTATATAGCTTTTTTTTTTTAATTAAACAAATAAACCTTGTGGTTTTTAACTAAAAAATGTTTTAACATTTTTTTAAACATTTTCAAGTGACCTCCTGTAAGTGCATATTTTAATAAGGATGTTGTTAACTGTTAAATCATCCATGTTAGCTATCCAGTGTTTTAGAAAATTGGTGAATTAATAAATTAGAATGTGTTTTCAGCCAAAATACTAATGCTGAAAGTCACACATTCATCTGGGTCTTAATGATAAGTTCCTAATTAACCAGGTTTACCTGTGATTTAGTTTGGGATATAAAAGGCCATCTGTAATCCACCACTAATAACCAGGTCTGTGATAACAGCCTTTGCAGCACCAATCCATCAATTATCTATAGTGCTTATCATCTGTCAACGTTATGCGGAGGCTGGAATCAATTCCAAGCTGAATTCAGGTGGGAGGTGATGTACACCCTGGGCAAATTAGTAGCACCTAAAAGGCAGAGCAATAATGGCAGCCACATTCCAAATAAACCTTCCGAGTTATGAAAAATCACCCACTCACTCACTCATTTGCTGAACTGCCTACTCCTATTAGGGTTGGCTGGAGCCTATTTCAGCCGACACTAGGAAAGGGGAGGTTGAACAGCTTGCCAGACCACCGCAGGGCCAACAAACACAGTCATTCACCCACATACCTAGGCGAAATTTGGAACAGCCATTTAGCCTTATGTGCATGTCTTTGGACTGTGACATGCAAACTCCACACAGATTCCCAAGCTTGCGGCTTGACCCCAGGGCAACAGGGCCACAGTGGCTCAGTGGTTAAGGCTATGGATTACTGATGAAAAAATTGGGGGTTCAAGCCCCGGTGCCATCAATCTGCCACTGTTGGGCCCTTAAGCAAGGCCCTTAACCCTCGTCTGCTTGTCAGTTGTGTAAATTTGATTTTAAAAAGTATGTCGCTCTGTATAACGGTGTCTGCCACATGCTGTAAATGATAAATATAATTTCTTTGTGTAAGGTAGATGCCCTAACCACTATGCCACCATGTCGCCCATGATAAAACAATATTGCTTTAAAAAGTGTGAATTGTGACGCACACAAATAAATGATACATCATATTATAAAAAAGTTGTTTCTTGATCACACGATATACATCATATGTGACCCAGTCTGGCAAAATGAGTCACAGTGACCAAAAATTCTAAATTGAGTTAGCCATACCATTTTAAAGC
>JAQMYF010000001.1:40009221-40028662 GCA_030014195.1 Neosilurus mollespiculum
TATATATGAGAGCAGGTTCCTCTTGTCCAGTGACCGTGGGAAACACTGTATTATTCCAGGTTCCAGAGATCCTGATTTCCCATGAGGAGAGTCGCAAAGAATTAAGTAAACTTTCTCCACATTTGGAGCTATTTAAGGAAAGCATTGTGAACATCTGGGGCTTTTACGTAATGCAAGCAAGCGACTCAGGTGAGCTATAAACACTTTCCACAGATGACTGAACAGCACCTGAGGGTTTACAAATAAAGTGGTTGATTAGTTAGAGCTCAGGAGTTCTAATTTATGTGTATAAAACCCTGTTGCCTGCTGCTGTATGTGACATTGTGTTTTACTTACAAAGAAACACCTTGTTCTGTTCACTTTCAGATGTGAGTCATGAAGAGAAAACCAACACCTCTCTCACCAGCTGGTTTTGCTTGTTCTACACCATTAGACATTATTCCCTTTTCCCAAAGGGAATAATACAAGATTGACACTAATGGCCATGACACATCACACTAACTCTTCGATCTTTGAGGCAGTTAAGTACTGATCACATTGTTTCCCCCCTGTATCCAACATTAGTCAGGATTTTTCAATTTGAATGTGATGAATCAGTGCTACAGGTAAGACATCTTTCATGAGATATATTACAGGGCAAGAAAAAAAGAGAAAAGATTGACATTATTTGAAGTCGTTTCCACTTCCTACCCATCAAGTGTTGCCTCCCTAGCACATACGACCTCCACCAAGCAGGGAGGGGCGTAAGCATCCCCTCCATGGCATGCGATTCTGCCTCCGTTCTCTTTATGAACTGCTGCGCATACACATTTGGAGGCGGCCTAACACACTCAGAGGGAAAGCGCTATCCTTTTGTTCAGGTGAGCTCACAGACACCCATGAATTTGTTGGTGACAACAGTGTATGCCATCCCTCCCTCCCATGAGAGCTCAGCCAATTAGCTTCCACGGACTACTGGTCGCGAATGGCTGCAGCATCAACCTGGATTGAATGTGCAATCTCCAGTTTGATAGTCATACTCCTTGTCTATATGTCATTTTTGTCACAAATGTCCCAGATGGATGCATGTTTTTTTTTTTTTTGCCCAGATGCCCAGATGGGCACGTCCCAGTTAGACGCATTCAATATATACTTTTTTATGTTTTTTTTTAGCTTTGGGGTATAGTAGTTTCTTTTTTTATTTACACTTTGAAATAATTCATTTTGAGATCATTAATAGCATGATTTAACATTAAATTACTTGCTTTGCACTTTACTTTCTGTGGCTACATCTGGTTGCAGGCACTATTTGAAATAAGGGTGAGCCCTCTGAACCAAAATGAAGCCTGCATCAACTCTGCTTTCTTTCTCAACTTTTGGAATCTTTTTCGCCAAAAGTAAAATTAGATGTGATATATTACAAGGCAAGAAAAAAAGAGAAAAGATTAACATTATTTGAAGTTTGCATTTTGGTTGAGTCCTGGTGGGCCAAGGGAAAACCTTTTAATCAGTTCTCAAGGGAAAAATCACAGTGACATCCCGTTGATAGTGGGGCTCGCACCCCCAACTTTGGGATTAGTAATCCAGCACCCTACCACCGGGCCACCAGTGCCCCAAAACAAGTAGTTATGCAACTATTTACATAAAGAGCCCACATACAATACAAAAGCCGGTTGATGCTAACAGGAGCATTATTGGGTTATGGTCTAAAACCTTCTACCTAAAACTGAGGTGATAGGCTATTTCTTGCAAATAAATTATACAGACTTTTCTTATAACTTGAGGACTGCGGACAGACAGACAGACACACACACACACACACACACACACACACACGATTTCCTGCGAAGAAAAAATCGGTGCATCACAATACCTTCCGTGTAGATCACGCAAATCGTAAAAACCTCACTGAAATCATCTAAACCCCGCCTTCCACCTAGACACTACCTTAAGCATGGGTTGGCCTCATCTGGCCCATGGATAATCCTTGGGTAAGATTCCCAGGGCTGCTAAACCTGAAGTAGCATCAGTACACACAGCTAAGCACTGGATGTGACAATAGAAACAATAATGGTATCAGCTCATGTTAGCTCGCCCCACTATTGGTTCTATAGAGGAGTTGCAATTAATGTCTCTCTTGCTCTCTCATTTCCACAACATCTCAGGAGATTTAAAAATGACTCATTTCACAAAAATCAGTACCTTTTCAAATTATTTTTTTTTAATTACCATCTTTCAAATTTCCATAAAATGAAGACATCTTAAAATAACAAGGAATTATATTGTGCTGGTGGTGTAGGGGTTAACATGTCCATCTTACAGAAAGAAGTTTGTGGGATTGAGTCCCAGGCTCACTTAAGTTGTTTCTGTGTGGAGTTTGCATGTTCTCCATGTGCTTGAGTGGGTTTTCTCTGGGTACCCTGGTTTCCTTCCACAGGTTAAAGACATGCACATTAGGCTAATTGGCTGTTCCAAATTGCCTCTAGGTGTGAGTAGATGCGAATAGTACGTGTGTTGGCCATGCAGTTTTCTGGCAAGATGTTCAGGGTGTACTCTGCCTTTGCTCACTGAGACAGGCTCCACCCTCCCCATGACCCCAATAGGATTAAGTGGTTCAGCAATTAAGTGAGTAAGTGAGTGAGTGAGTATATTGTGCCATCTCAGGCTATTTAGTTTATTATTTTATGGCTGTTTATTTGTTTCATGTTTTATTATTTTTGTCAACCCTGTTAGAGACACAAGTGCTACTATAAATTTCACTTTCAATTAGAAATATGTAATAGTTTACACATACATGTACAGTATTTCAGTCCCTCTTTTCATTATGATTATGTCATATTTTGGAGTTTTTAAGTGTTTTAAATGTTTGGAGTATTAAGCTCTAAAATATGTCACATCTTTTGAATGATATTACTTCTGGAAAGTATTATTTACAGGGTGTGGGTAACATTATTTTTTGTTGTAGGTAACAGGGCTGACATTGAAATCAGGGGACACTGATGAAATTATTTTTATTCACAAGAAAAGTATTTACAGTATGCATGTAAAAATCATTGCTTAATAATTAAATTATGCTCTAAACAGTATGCAAATGTAAAATATTTATCACTGTGTTCACATTTTAAAAAATTAAAGTCCTGCTAAAATAAATAAATAAATAAACAAACAAATAAACAAATAAATAAACAAACAAACAAACAAACAAATAAACAAACAAACAAACAAACATGGTGAGGGACAGGCCAGAATCCTTACCCATATCAGATCAAATGTAATTTGAATTATTTAAAATATAAATTAATAAACTTTTATTTGATGTTACATTTATGAAAGGACGCATGATAGTATTACATTTTTAAGTTACACATTCAGTTGTTATTATAGCAAATATAAGGCCGATTATTTCTTAGGGATGCAAAAGGTACCATTTTCACAGAATGACCCACATGTTTCTTCTGTTTCTAAACAGTGGTGCTATTTACTGTAATTTGCCTTCTTTGAAAATCATGTTGCATAATTTATTTGAATATTCTCCTCTGTCTCCAGATTATTATGATCTGAAAGGGAAACTCCAACGAATACATTTCGGGTCAGCTGAAAAATAACGTTAAAGGCTTAAGCACCAAAAGGGTTTGCAGTGCTGTAAATTTGGCCCATATAGAATTCTTTCCTTTCCTGTAGAAGCATGTATAGGAAAAATGAGGTGAGTTTCAATCACTCTTGGTTTACTGTAGGTACTTTAAATGTCAGCTTGGTGTGTGAGGAAGCTACGATAAGATTGAAGGTGCATTTAAAGGATGTGTGTACAGGGAACACTAATGGAGAAATGGGACGGTATGAGGATTCGAAAGGAAACTAAAGGCGAGTAATTTGTCAGCACTGAAAACAAGCCAGCAGCATTCAACAAGTCTCTCATTGGAGCCAAAGACTTTAACTAGATTCTGCTCTGAAGACTGACCACACACAGTAACCCACGTGCTCGAGCTCATGGATTACACCAGCACCGGGAGGTGTTGAGCTTCAGTTTAATAGCTACAGTGGAATGAATGTGAGTGGAAAATGTACAGTGTTCTGAAAAAACACATAGCTGATGACCACACCGTCTACACCAAACCCACAAATGTTTTCATTTGGATGGCGTCAGAGAAAAGGTCTTAACACAAAGAGCTTATTTTTTTGTTTCAGTTTATTTTTTCAATTTCATGAGCCAGCTGCTAGACTAGGGTGTGATCCCAAGAGATCATTTAAGTGTGATAAACATCACGAGATATCTATGTGCTGGGAAAACCTCCCCTGTGCCTCCATCTTTGTTTATTCCTTTTTTAAATGTTTAGTCTCAAGGTTTTAGAGATAAATCTTACTGCCAGATTTGTCTACCCTTATTGTGATTATGAGAACATCGCCTACAGTAATAAAACTGTGAGAATACTTCTTTTGATTCTTGGTTTTTAAACCATTATACATTGCACCATTCATGTGGCATCCACGGTTTTATTGGACAAGCAGATAACAGCTTCAAATAAAAAATATATATCTGTAGTCTATCCAAAGCAGTCACATGTTGCAGTCATGTCTTGTGATTGGCCAGGCTGATCTGTGTATCAATAACCCCAGCTTCTGTTCACCAAGGGTGGCAGAAGGACTACATAAGCCCATGCTCACTCTGCGCCCCTTTCCCACAACCTCCAGGCACCTCTGAGGAAGTCATCCATGCCTAAATGTGCCTCCTTAATCAAAGACTGAATGTAGAAGTTGTCCTGGAGGTTGGCTGTCGCGGGTATGGCATTAGCAAAGCACATGCTCGCCTTTCAGACTCCAACAATGAAGCCTATTGTGTTGCGCCAGAGCTGTCTATTGAGATTTAGGACGGGTCTCCGACAGCAAGACAATGTAGAAGCAATAGCAAGGCAGGCCCTAATGAGCACTACTGCAATGCACAGGAACGAGATCCAAGTTTGGACACTGGGCCACATGTACACAGCACAAGATATGAGACAGTTTGGACAGTGTAACAAAAGACTCTTTCCTTTAATCCCTTCAGTCATACAGTCGTAGCCCTACTTGTGGAGTCTGTATGCTTTAAGACTATTATGTAGTGCTTTACTGGTCTGTGATACATCTATGGCCTGTATGGTAACCATTACAAGCTGTAGAGATCGAATGGATTTGGCTGTGGTTACGAAATATTAGATCTGGTTTATATCATAAAACAGGGAAGGAGCCACATGGGCACTGCATTCATCGAATGTAAAAGTAATCAAATCGAAACAAAATATGTTTCATATACAACTGCAGTTTTGTTATGCCATCAGTTTGGTTGCATTTGTTAAGATCATGATTGCTGTGGTTTAAAAGAATAACACCTTTGGACCAGCATTTAAATATGATAATTTAATCCATATAGTCTCGTTTGTATTTTAATATGACATAAATCCAGTATCAGGACAACATGGTGGCTTAGTGGTTAACACATCTGCTTCACTGCAAGGAGCTCCTGGGTTCGAGTCCTGGACTCAGTAAGGGTATTTCTGCTTAGAGTTTGCGTATTCTACATGTGCTTGCTTGGGTTTCCTCTGGGTACTCTGGTTTAATCCTACAGTCCGAAGACATAAGTATATTAGTAAGCTAATTTTCTGTTCCAAATTGTCCCTAGCTGTTAGTGTGAGTGTGAATATTTGTGTGTTTGTTGGCCGTGCGATGGATTGATGAGATTTTGCCCAGAGTCAGCAGAGATAGGCTCTAGTAGGATTATGCTTTTCGGCAAATGAATAAATGAATAAATCCAGGATCATTCTCCAGATGGAGTTTTTTCAGCTAATATTTCCCAAACAAATCATTTTGTATTTTTATCCATCTCTGTCTAAGTAACTTTGCACCATCGATTGCTTTGGGCTGTATTGGGCAATCTCTTTACCTGACTAGATTGCAAACCCTCCACAGTACATATTCCATCAGACAAACATTTATTCACACTCACATGTACACATAGGTCAATTTAAAGTAGCTAGTTGACCTACTGTGCATGGTTTTGGATTGTGGGAGAAAACTAAACCCAGAGAAATCCCACGCAAGCTCAAAGAGAACATGCAAACGCCACACACCTTTGCCAACTACAGGGCTTGAACCCAGGACATTTTTGCTGTGAGGAGGGAGCACTAACCACTACACCATCATGCCCCTCCCACCAGCACCACCACCACTTTATTTCATCTACAATTTAGGATATCGAATCTGGACTCGAATTGTTTATATGTGGCATGAATAAACAAGCAACCACTGTGTAAAAGTAATATAATACATCTGATATCTCATAAATTGCACTTTGACCTTAACTTTTGAAAAATAATATTTTAAAGAGACAGAATTTATGCTGAATTTCTCTTTCTATGTTAATGCTAGGAGCTTGAGTTCTATTCATGTAAACTCACAAATAAAAATCTTCAGGACTTCTTGTGGTGCAGAATTTCTCATGTGTCTTTTTACTGAATTTTCCCCTCCCAAGCCTGAAAACCAGAGGATGTATCTTTTTAATCATACTCATTCATTCATTCATTCACTCATTTACGAAGCTGCTTAATCGTAATTAGGGTCGCGGGGAGGCTGGCACCCATCTCAGCTGACTATGGGTGAGGGCAGAGTACACCCTGGACAGCTCATCAGGCCACTGCAGGGCATTACTAATTTATTAAGTATTTATTTTGCTTGGGTTCCAATCTGTCAGAATAACTTTGAGACATTAGCCATAAACTTAGACCTGCAGCAGTGATTTCACCAGCATGTTTAATAGCACACAATCCATTTCCCAGAGACCTTACATCATCCTTTTGTACGTATCCTAAGAGCCTGGCGAAACTAAATTAGCATGGACCTGCCAAACCTTCTGGCACTGCATTTATTAAATGCTGGTGTTAAGAGACTCATTCTGTTTAGTTTGCTCTTGTCTTTTGCATTGGCTCTTGACGGAGTTGTTGATAACAACCAAGGTAGAGATCCCTTTCTCAGAACTTTTTACTGTGGTTGTTTACAGTATGATGTCAAGACCAAAGTGTTAATGCATAAAAGGGTCTCTGCTTTAACAGCACATATAAAAAGTAAACTTCAGCCCCAAGCACTTTTCTTTTTTCCTCTCGCTCTCGCTATATGATTAGCCTCTGTCTCAGGCTGGTTAAGAGGGGGATTTAGTTTCTCTAAAGGGGTGGTTGAGGGCCTTTGTGTGGTGTGTGCCATACAGTGTAGTGGCTCTCCTTTCTCCTCTTTCTGCAGCAAGGCCATTTTTATTGAAATGAAGGCCATCTATCAGAGCTTCTAAGGGCCTCCATTCATGGCCTTAGAAAGGACATGCTGTAGGCAGACCTGTCTGAGGGCTGCCCAAACACGCACACGGCAGCTGTATTAAAGAAAGCGCAGGCTGCTCGTCACCAGGTCCTAAGAATGGACTGCCCTCCTCCTGTCAGTTTCAGCTTTATGCTGATTTCCCCACTGAACCGTTTGCAGCGTTGATATTGTCCCTTGAGTATGCTATGGATACCACCATTCACAATGTCACTTCACAACAGTACCACACTGACTAATTCTTGGCTCCATGTAAGGGACAGACTGGCACCCGTGTGTGCCGATCGAATTCACGACTTCATGACTTCAACCTTGAGGGCACGGATACTGATGTTCACAGGACATGCTCCATGACTGCAAGCAATCAGTGACAAACCACTGTCATTAACACTGACCACTTCTGGTTCAAGCACCAACGAGACTGCAAACACTCGATGTGCTTAAGCCTTTGATATAATGGTGCTCACTGAGACAAGACCTATGGCCTGTCTCCTGGTGTGAGCAAGACGGGGAGAGGACTCTCTCTCTCTGTGTGTGTGTGTGTGTGTGTGTGTGTGTGTATGTGTGTGTGTGTGTGTGTGTGTGTGTGTGAATAAGAGATAAACTATGGGGGCTTGGCTTGGCTTGGATAGCCCAAGGCAAGCCATCTGCCACAGTCAGAGAGATGTTGTTTGTGTCTCTTCCTAAAGGAATGCTTCGACACATGAAGGTCCATGTAATTCCTTTAGGGCCATCACTGTGTGCATCATGGCTCTGCAACTTCTCAGAACATTCATTCCGAGTCTCTGAACTCATTTCATTTAAATTGCTATGTCCTTCTGCACTGTTGGATCTTTTTTCTCTTTCAATTTCCTTAACTTCTTATCCCGGATCACTAGTACTTTGCTTTTTCTTGCTTTCTATAGAACCTTCCCTGCTACCAATCTCAGATAAAAGAATTTAGGCAGTAATCCTCTTAAACCTAAAGTCAGCACTTGTTTCAGATAACTTTTTTCCCTTGCTCAGTCATCTTTTGTGTTCTTTAAGCTCTTTATGCTTGGCCTCCTTGTATTGGATATGAGAGTTCTTAATGTCAGATAGTTACAGAGTGCACTCAGCGAGGTTTTTTATTTTTATTTATTTATTTTTTTGCATGACTGCCAGTGTTTAAGATATTCCTGCGAGAGAGAGCCTAGTAAGAGAGGTGAAGAATCAGCTCAGGATTGGATCAGCAAAAAGAGCGGGAATATTGGTTTGAAGAAAGGGACAAAGGCAAACCCTTGGGGTATGATTGGTCACTGGGTGACTGCAGTCAAATAGAGCGACTACAGTGTGTGTTTGCGTCAAGAATGACCTCTGTCCGCTCTCAGCAGGTGTGTGTGGCTGGGTTTTTAATGAAGAGGAGCCTGTTCTAGGCATCAGAGTGTATTGAAGAGGTGACTGGGAAGGACAGATGTTGTGTAGAGAAGCCTCCAGGGAAAAGTGTGCCGCAGCTCAAGAGAGGGTGATACAATAGAGCAAGGCTCACACAAAGAGCACATCTCCATGGTAACTTAGTGCTGTGACAGTGACACTGAATGAAAGAATGAATGAATGGATGGAGTATGTAAAGCATGAATGCTTTTAAAGCTTAATTTCTACCCTTTGTGAAAGACTGCCCTGTGGAGGGCAAAATAGAATCTTTGTTTATCTTTATTATTATTATTTTTAAGGACCACAAGCACTAGATATAAAACATTACCCAGTATTTTGGTACAAGATTGCTATCATGCAATCCATGTGCATAGTTGTATGTAATTAATATATTTAGGCTTTCTTTTGCTACAGATTGCCAGAGTTATCTGGGAGGATGCAAGGCTCCATCGAACCTACTGACCTAAGGCTAAGAGCACATGCTGCACTGCGACTGGCACCAGTTGACAGAAAGCCTGTGGAATGTGCTGGCCAGGGACAACTTCACCACCAAACTGCACTCACTTCAAAGCTATGGGGACCCACAGACACAAGACAACGATGAAAGACACAGCTTGTTGTCTGGGCTGTTTACCAGAAGATGGCTTCTATGGAATGTGAGATTTCAGCATCAAAGTTCGCTCAAAGCTATACTGGAAGTGTCCGAAGACCACATAAGAGTTTAGGATTATTCCACAGCAAGCACAGTGTTGAATACCACTGAATACCACCAACCATTCAATAGCACTCTTACTGACTCACTCACTACTACTACCACTACTACTACTACTACTACTACTACTACTACTACTAGGTTCACTTGGAGGCTGGTGCCATCTCAGCCAACACAGAGCACTTACACTCACATCAAAGTGCAATTTGGAACAGCCAGTTAGTCTAATGTGCATGTCTTTGGACTGTGGGAAGAAACTGAATTACCCAGAGGAAACCTATGTGAGCACAGCAAGAACATGCGAACTCCACAGGGAAAAGCTCTCTCCGAGCCTGGGACTTAAACCCAGGACTTCCTTGCTGTGAAGCGGATGTGCTAAGCACTATGCTACCTTGCCACACTATCATTCAATACCATATAGTCCAATAGTGTTGCTAAAATCCTGTAAATATATACTACACAGAAATGTGTACCCCACACACACACACACAAAAGACTCCAGTTAATATACATGTGCAAAGTTCAGAATGTTTTATTAAGATATCTTGGAACAACACTGTATGAGAAAAAGTATGTGAGTGGGGTGAATGTAATTAGCATATTAATCATTCCTACTTTAAAATTTAGTAGTGTTCACTAGGACATTGAGAGTAGATGGAGCATATAGACAGTGATTGATGTAATAGCGGTTACATTGCACTGTGAGAAACGTGTTGTTATGTGCAGAGGGGATAAGTGTAATTCAGAGTTGCAACTCCAAGTCATGCCTGAGAGTCAATAAAAGATTAGGAGAAAGATGCGAATGTGTGCGGGCAATAAACACAACTGTGCTAGAAGAATAAATGATGGCAGCAGTCCAATCCAGTGAGATTCCCGTAGTTCTCTTGTGAAAGGCCTAAACTGTCCTCTTTCCTGTATGCCTTTCAGAAAACGTTTTTGCCTTGGAATGAGAACAGAGAGGGACGTAAATAATAATACTCCTCTTTCAGTATTAATAGTTGGCTAGATGGGGGTCTCAGTTGTTTCAAGAAAAGCAGTAAATTGGGAAGAAAAGGGGAAAAAACAAAAACACTGCCTGAAGTTATCCATGCATTTATCTGGACGACCCTAGCTAGTGTCCACCTTTGTTCAGATTCTGGGTACTTTGCCAGAGGTTTCATTATAGTGGCGGTGGGTCAGCAGGCAGCTTGCTCACAGACACTGCTGGCTGTTTGTATCGCATCTGTCAATGCATGATAGAAGAGTGCTAGCTGAGCCCCTCTGGCCAGGCATCAAGGGGTCAAAGGGGACACAGTGTGAAGAAAAGCATTGGTCAGGCTTTGTGAATGCAGGGGGCCAAATTTTGAACTTCAGCCGTCGAGTGAAAGCATAGGTCAGGTCACGCCTTTTTGCCCTGAATTAGTGGACCACAATTTTTTTCCCCAGAGTTCAACAGGATCGCTTTCAGGATCTGCAGCACAAAAGTGAACGCCGTGAAACATTTCGAGAAATCAAGAGAAGTGCAGCTGTTGAGATGGCGCCCTGCGGAACGAAGCAATGAAGGAGATGAGGGAATTCTAAGCCTTCACCCTTTTTCCCCCCCTTTTTTTTGAAGCAGCAATCTCCTCTTCATCAGCATTCTCAGGAGACTAAAGCATCAACTGGAATTGGGTTACTCTGACACCCTGCTGTTGACGGAAGCTTTTACAGTCTCGTTGAGATAAATATTGTGTGCTTTCAGGGTATCTTCTTCGGTTATGTGAGCTGTAGCTTTATGTGCTTGGTGAGATTAGAAAATGACAGTGTTGATTTTCCATGTAATTTAGTTTACATGCCAAAACGAAGATGGAGGCCTTTTTGGCAAGGCTGCTTGGCTTTCAGGGTGGCCACTTAGTCTTCACAGAGCAGATTAAAAGCCTTCAAAATACTCAAATAGCCTAGAAAATACATTTGGGCGTTTGAAGTAAGAGAAAAAAGACTAATTTCGTTCTTGTTTCTGTATCAGGAAAGGAGGGGTTATATCTTACCCACTTCCAAAAAAAAAAAAAAAAACCCTGTCACCAGACTTAAAGTTCCATTGCAGTTATGACTGCAGGCTGGCTGACTTTCTTGCAATAACTGAGATAGAAGACTTGGGTAGGTATTAAATTCAGCTAATGGTCCTCCAGTCTGAAGTAAAATTAACTGAATCAGTGCACATAAACTAGCATACTCCAAGTTTGTGTTGTAGTTTTGAAATGGTGTATCCCTGACAATAGAGATAAGCCGGAGGTCAGAAGGGCCTTTTGTATTAGTTACCAAGTGGCAGCTGGAGCCACTGGCTCTGTTATATGAGACGCTCCATGACCATTTATGAACTTTGACTTAACAGAGGAGCATAAACCCATTCCTCCTACATAGTCAGTGGAAAATAACAAGTGTGCGATCAGTAGAGTAAGTAATGTGGGCTGAAAATATTTATCTCTGTAACTAGGAGGGTACATTTCTAAAAATGATGCCCATACTACTGATCCTGTGGAAATCAGGCATGGAACATGCGTGGTGCCCCATATAACAAGAGGTGAACCAGCCAAGGTTAGGCCCATTTTCTAATATGGTAAAAGATGCCGTGTGTTTTTTAATTTTGACTTATAGGGAAACACACATTCATTCATTCATTCATTTGCCAACCCACTTAATCCTACTAGGTTCTCAGCCAACCCGGCGAAGGCTGGGTACACCCTAAACAGCCTTATGAGGTTTTCACCCTGATCATCAGAACATCGCAGGGCCAACACACACACAACCATTCAAACCCACTGTCAAACCTAGGGGAAATTTGGAACAGTCAATTAGTCTAATGTGCCTGTCTTTGGACTGTGGGAGAAAACCAGAGTACCTGGAGGAAACCCATGCAAGACCGAGGAGAACATGCAAACTAAACACAGAAACATCCTCACCAAGCCCGGGACTTGAACCCAGGACCTTCTTGGTGTGAGGCAGATGTGCTAATCATTACACCACTATGCCGCCCAACATTCAGTTCATTTAAATTATTGTCGATGTGGATGTGTCAAGGCACACAGGTCTTAGAAAAATATCGAATAAAATAAGAATACAGCAATCTATTTTCTTTCTGAGAAACTCTTACTGGTGTGCTTTCCCTTATGTGTCCAGAACTTATGAAGCAATATACAGAGATTTTGAGTGCCTCAGATAGATTTAAAGCAAACTGAATGTGATCATGGTGAAATCGTTTATAAACCTCCATATAAGTTAGTGCATTATAAAACAAACCCAGAAGCCATGGACATTCCTCTTCCTCCTGTTTTTAATTTGAGGCCAGAACACAAACAAAGGGGTTTTATCTATATTCTTGTCAAGCCACAGTGCTTAGGGAAGTGGCTTTTCCATTAACTGTCTATTTAGAAGAGCAAGGATGTTCACTATGAGAAAAAAAAAAAGAAACCTCATCCTGTCCATTTGCAGCAAAACAATGCCTCAGGGTCGTGCCATCCACAGGAAACTCTTCTGTGTGTGTTTGTTATCAACCTGTCCGAATACTTCTCTGCTGACTTGGGAGCCTTTCCGGAAGATTCCTGATTAAAGCAATACCCTTGATCCAATTCAGCTCCACCTTTTTCATTTCCTCACACCAAACCTGGGATGGGGAATTCCAGAATCTTTACTGTACACAATATTGACAGATAAGACAAAAATCTCTCAGTGAAGCTCTAAGTGGTTTAGAAGCTTTTCCAATTTTTATACCAGCATCTGTTTGCGCACTCATGATTCCCAGCATTGTCTATGGACTCGTGTTTTCTAGACAGGATTATGTATGTTATCTATCATATAACTGCTGCTTCTTGGCCTACTAAATGGAACCCTTGATCATATCCATTTGTTGAGTAAATACTGTTTGGCACAAATGTAGAAAAAGTGTCCTTGAGGAGCCATTTTACTGCTCTGCAGTGATCATTATAAAACGGAATCTCCCAGCTTTCTAAATTGACCTAAGGGCACAGCAGTGCAAGTTCTAGCCTGGATTCTCCAATACATAAGCACTACAACAACAAATAACAAACACACTTCAAGATCACTACCACCAAAGTATTCATTATGTAGCCTGCATTTCCCAAATGTTAGGTCTATGGTGAATGTGCCATTGTTTCAGCAGTCCATTGTTGAACTTTTACATTATGTTTAATATGTTTACATGATGTTTTTTAGCCCTGTGATGGCCTGGTGAGCTGTTCAGCTGCTGAGATAATACCCTAATAGGATTTATTGGCATGGCAAATGAATGAATGTACTAAAAGGATTAGAATATGCCATGAAAATTGAAAGATGCTTCTGAAACCCCTAGAAATAAAACAATATAACACATTTCACTATCAAGAGAGTAAATTTAAGAGCATGCATTTTTGTGTATTTAAAATATAATTTGATTTATATTTGCGTTTGAGCGTTTCTCATATATGTGGGTCTTCTGTAAACTGTTGACGCAAAATTATAATCACACTATTCTACAGAATTTCTTTGTATTCTGTAGCATTACAATTTCCCTTCACTGAAGCCAAAAACCAGTTCCACTATGACAATGTTCCTATGCTTACAAAACAAGCTCTTTGAAGACATGGTTCGAGAAGGATGGAGTGGAAGAACTCGAGTCCTGCTCAGTGCCCTGCAATCAACCCCACTGAACATCTTGGAATGAACTAGAACTCCAAATGAACCCCAGATTCCAAATCCCTACATATGAAATCTAATGAAAGTCTTCCCAGAAGACGCGAGGTTATTACAACAGCAAAGGGGAAACAACATCTGCCATGGAACATACTATAAAAGTAATATACAGATTTAGGCACTTCCTAAAAGTGGAGTGATCCATGAGAAGTGTTTCTTTTACATTTTAATTAATTATTCTGTTGATGTTTTAAAAATATAAGCAATGCTTTCTGGAAAAGTCAGTAGAGCCACTGCCAAATATACTCTAGAAAATAATTTTCATTTGTTCTTGTTTGGATGTTGTTTTAATAAAAAAACAAAACTATGACAAAAACCTCATAAGTTTAGTATACAGTCCCAGATGTCAAGTTCCTGTCAAAGAGCAAACAGTCAGTCAGCACTGTAATACACGCAGACACGCACATGCAAGCAATGTATTATTAAACATTGTTTCTTAAATATGGTTCATGTGGGCTTTTTTATTTAAAGCTTCGGTATGATAGACAGGAGTCCACAAACATTTGGCCTTGTCGAATTCTTTGGGGGTCCAAAGAATCCCATGCACACCTCTATCACCAGTCTAACACACACACACACACACAGAATTTACAGTAGTCACTCCAAAGTGCACAAAAAAGGCACACTTTCCGGAGGTGGAGAAAACCATAGAACCCAGAGAAATACCAAAATGGACAAATGGAAAAGGACAATGTAAAACTACATACAGAGAGTCATGCTGCCACTTACCCTTTATATCACAATATCACTATATATAAAATCAATAAATGCTAGTAAAATGTTTTGTTCATTATCTGTTCAATTCCAATAAAATGTTTTTTGACAGATGAAAGTGTTAAATCTGGGTTAAATCTGAACCCTCAAGTATTTATTTGGGTGTCTTACATGTTGTTCAGTGTTCCGTAACAAAGCAACGCATTGTGTATACTGTTTGACTGTATGTGAATTTTAATGCACCATTAGCATTAAAACCTGTGCAAATTATCCCAATTTGTTTGAATAAATAACACTATAGCATTAGAAATATCCTACTTTCGAAAATGTAATGCCTGAACATTAATAAATCACAACACCTATAAATTTCCTTGGGTTCTAAAGTGCTATTAAGAAAACTTGCCTAAGTTAAAAAGTAAACAGATATGTATCAGTTCTTTCCCCCCAGAGTGTAAACCATCATTTCTATGCAGCGGACAAACCCTCAGGAACGAAACAGGCAGAAGACCTCAGAACATCAAATCAGTCATTACTGTATGTTTGTCTTTGATTTCTAATTCAAAGAATGAAAAATGGTATACAGTGCTTTCTGGAGAGCTTTAATTTAAGGTCCTATGATGTATCTCTCACTAAGGAGGGTGAAAGTGATGTGGCGATTCTGGCCACCCTCCTCCACACTTCCTGTTAGGGCTGCTTGGAAGCATGTACACAATCCATCACACCACACATTAGCATTGTTTCACAGTAATGCCAACGATAAACTATTTCCTCTGGGTAGGGCCAGCAATAAGTTCAGGCCTGCAGATTCTATCACTCGTATGTCTGCAGTAATACAGGCGAAAGTTGTCTGAGGTTTTTCCACTGGGTCTGTGCCATGGGAGATATAAATCTGCCTCTGAAGGCAGGAAATGAATAATAGCCCTTCACTTGCTTAAAAGCACTGATTAATCAAATCAAAAGCACCAGAAAGGAGACTGTTTTGGAGCTGTGTATAGGTGTGCTTGCATTTTCAGGAGGAAAACATACCAAATGATGGCTTTTTTAATGTAACAGTTGTTGGGTGTATTGTTGATTTAACAAAACATGGTGAGTCCATTTGTGATGCATTTATGATGTCATATTTCCTGGATTTCTGGGACCATATAGTATGTGGGATTTTCATATATATTAGTTCCTTTTACATTGTTACAGCTAAATCTTGGCAAAATTTGGTCATATAGTGTACAGTGTACATATCAGCACTTAACATTTGAAAAAGCGTATTATATACATTGTCATCACATGAGTGGCATGGTTGTGTGGTGATTAGAACATCTGCCGGTAAGTAATTTAAGGATTAAGCAATTCGGCAAAAAATGAATGAATGATTGAATGTAAACACATTTTAATAATTAAAAAAAACTTTATTATACACAACTAAACATATTTAACATTATGCAATTGTGTAAGAAAATATAGGTGGTATTGCGGTGTAGTGGTAGGTACCCTCACCTAACAGCATGATGGTCCTAGGTTCCCCTTGCCCAGTGAGGGTGTTTCTGTGTAAAGTTTGCATATTTCTATGCTATGCTTTCATGGGTTTCCTTCATGTGCCTCAATTTCCTTGAAAGACATGCACATTATGCTCATGGGGTATTTCATATTGCCCTTTAGTGTGAATGGTTCTTCCCAGTTATGCAACTGTGGCAACTGAGTTGTATGCCGTTTAAAGCCTAGGTAAATCGGATGGTTAGGGAAAGACCTGGCAACCTACCCTGTATAAACCACACCACAAACTATATGTAATAGAGTTGCTAACAGACAGATTTGATTAAAGGGATAGAATGATGATGATGAGAAATTTTTATTTAACATTGGTTTAGAATGAATTAATAGCTGGAGCCAGTCCCGTCTGATTTTGTGCAACAGATGAGGTTACACCCTGAACAAGTCCCCCGTTTACTTTAGTGCTAACACAGACACAAATAACCTTTCCCACTTATATTCATACTTGTAGCCAATTCAGAGTAGCAAGTTGACTTAATATGCATGTTTTTAGACTGTGGGAGGAAACCGGGGTGCCCAGAAGAAGCCCATGCAAGTGCTGGAGAACATACAGACTTCACACAAAAAGGCCAAAAAGGCTGAAATTGAAACCAAGAACCTTCTCGCTGTGAGACAACCATGGTAACCACTTAGCCACTGTGCCACCCAAAGAAAACTGTAAAGGGTACAAATCAGTGAACCCTGTGCATTTTTAAAATTTAAACAAAGCATGTTTGGATATTAACACATGCAGCAATTATTTTATTGATCAATGAAAATGTTCAATGCATGTAATAACATTATTATAAAAAGATTAGCATCAGTCATATTTGGGTGGCATTGTGGATCAGTGGTTAGCACGTACATAAAAGCATGTGATCCATTTTAGATCAGATCCATCAGAGTGCCTTTGGAACATGTGCTCTAGTTCATGCTTTAAGGGATTACGCATGAAGGAAATCTGACCTGGGTGGCACAGTGGCTTAGTGATGGCACTCTTATCTCACAGCAAGAAGGTCTTGGGTTCAAGCCATGTGCCTGGCAAGGGTGCTTTTATATGGTTTTTTTTTCTGTGTTTGCCTGGGTTTCCTCTGGGTAGTTCAGTTTCCTCCCACATTCTAAAGACATGCACGGTAGGCTAATTGGCTGCTCCAAATTGCCCCTATGTGTGTGTGGGTGTGAATGTTTGTGTGTGCGTTGTGTGTTAGGGTATACCCTGTCGTAAACCCCCCCACCACCACCACCATGTGCGCACGCACACGCACACACACACACACACACACACACACACACACACACACACACACACAAAACCCTAGTGAGATTAAGCAGTTTGGAAAATAAACAAATGAATGAATGATATTTACAAGATGATTGATTTATCCCTGCCTAATATTATTCTACTTGTTTGTTGATACAACTTTAGGACACATCCAGAAATATTAAAAAAATTCATGGTTAAGGATAGTCTGATGGCTGACAAGAGCTCTGCTGACAGGATTGGTGGATTTCTAATTGGATACAGTATTAGAAAACACACACACACACGTATAAGGCAGTTAGCTAAGCTAATGTTAAATAATCAAAATGGAAATACCTGGAGGCAGTGATGAAGGAGGGCAGGGACTTCATTTTCTTTACTGATCTATAGGATCTATCAGGATGGTTTCAGAAGAATTACCCAGCCCTGTGTAAACACTCGGATAAAGTGAACAAATAAAAATCACTCATTATTTAGGTGGAAAGAATAACCCTGTTTGTTTACCTGTTTGGTACACAAATATTGGTTGCCACCCATTGTGTCTCTTTGGTTACTTTATTAGGGTATTTGCACAGAGCCGGGTAGTTTTGTGCATCCTTGCTGAAGGGTGTAATAATCAGTAGTGCTCAATATGGCTATGATGAGACTCACCATCGTTTTTCTCTTTGGAATTTTAGTGCATATATTTATTACTTCAGCCATTACTTCTTGAACTGATGGTCTGAATAAAAGTTTGAGCTTTCACCCACTAATTCATCTGGCAGGAAATGTGTGCATCAGTGCACAGAGGGAAAGTTTGCCCAGTACTGCTAAACTCACTGATGTTTATGCTGGACTCCGCTAAATATCGAGGCCAACAGTGGCAGCGGGTTGTGACTTGCCGAGTCACACCATGAGTCACTTTTTCCACTTGATAGCCACAAAGCAAACAGATCAACGCTGCTGGACACAGGGATAGCCACAGTGCACCGGATGTGCTGCTGTGGAACATTTAGATGATGTTTTTGTTGTTTTTCCATTGGTATGCTTTACGAACATCCCACAGCTTTCGTGTCTTATCATGCTGATACCAGGCCTGAATTAAAGCATAATTTAGGCTTTTTTTAATCTTCTTTCAAAGAGTATTTTAGAGCAGATCAAGAAAAAAAAAATGTGTGTGTGTGTGTGTGTGTGTTTGTGTGTGCTGGAGTCTGCGTTCTTAGGCTTTTGTTTTAGCAGCTATAAATAATTCATTTAGTAGACTGCTATTGTGGATTTTCAGTCCAAACCATATCCGAATCTCTCATCTGAAAGTTTCTAATTAATTCGGCTACTCACAAATGAGCATTTATTTCTATTGACTTTCAGACTAGCCTCAATTATTCTCTTCAGTTGTGGTCACATGTGAAAGTTGATAAAAACAAAGTGGTGTAAATCTTGAATAATGGCTGGTGTGGCAGGATAAGGGGAAGCTGGTAAACACATGGCCGCTGTCTGTGGTTCACAAGCTAACAACATGCATGTGATTCCTCCCTCAAGCCTCCCGCTGGTAGACTGGGCTCCGGCGTCTGGCCAGGCTCTGATAAGAGAAGGGAGGCTCAGAGATCAGGCTAGTTTCCTGCCTGAACATACCAGCTCATCAGTTTTACAAAAAAATCCAGTCACAGTTTTCCTTCTCTTTGTTTTCCCCCTAAATGATGCTGAATCTATCTTTATTTTTGTTTAAATAACTTTTCCTTGTAAATGTGCTCAAGATTATTCTGCCTGGATCTATCTGTCTATCTATCTATCTATCTATCTATCTATCTATCTATCTATCTATCTATCTATCTATCTATCTATCT
>JAQMYF010000001.1:40042391-40083827 GCA_030014195.1 Neosilurus mollespiculum
CCGGGAGAAGCTACACCATCCGCCCCGGCGAGGATGGTGTAGCTTCTCCCTGTTGGTGGTGTCCCCACTGTTGGTGGTGTTGTGATGCCTACATCACGAGGAGATATCTTTCCTGGTCTTGGAACATTCTACGGCTAATGTCATCCTGGGTTGACCCTTATTCAACACTCTCCCACTATATCCTGGGCCACCGGAGAAATTCTGGGTTGGGGAGATGCCTGTTTTCCTCACTATTTCCCCCTGATGCCCCTGCATACTGTCACTGAGCATGTTGACCGAGGTACCACCTCCATTGAGAGTCCTGCTGCTCAAGCAGTCATGCATATCCCACCAGAGTACACACATGATATCTTCAGTCTGGGTCTAGCTGCAGGACAACCACCTCATTGTCCATGGGATTGCACAATAGAGTGGCTCTCATAGGTCCCAGTGACAAAGGGCAGAATATACCCACTATCTCTACCAGAGCTGAAAGCCATGGAGGAGTACGTGGAGGAGGCCTTGCACCAAGGCTATATTCACCCATCGACTTCCCTTGCTGCCTCGAGTTTCTTCTTTGTCACTAAGAAGGATGGAGATCTCTGTCTCAGTATCGATTACTGCACCCTCAATAACAGTACTATAAAATTGCATTATCCACTACCTCTTGTGCCCACATCCCTGGAACAACTATGTGGGGCAACAGTGTTCATAAAGCTCGATCTCTTTAGCACCTGCAACCTGGTATAAATCCGTGAAGGAGATGAGTGGAAGACTGCATTTATAACTCCCACAGTCCACTACGAATATCTTGTAATGCCGTATGGGCCTGCTAACTCTCCCTCGGTTTTTCAAGGCTAAATGAATGAGATATTCAGAGACATGTTGGATCGCTTTGTGATTGTGTACATTAATGACATTCTCATTTATTCCCTAGACTCCCAACCCATGTGCACCATGTGACCCTGGTACTCCAGCGTCTCCGCCGATACGAACTCTTCCTCAAGGCCGAAAAATGCTCATTCCATCAATCAACAGTGTCTTTCCTGGGCTATGTGGTAAACCCCCAGGAGGTTTCAGATTAAGGAGGAAAAGGTAAGGGCTGTTAAGAACTGGCCTGAGCCAGAGACTGTGAAAGCATCACAGAGATTCTTGGGCTTTGCAAATTTTTATCAATGGTTTATTAAGAAGTAAGGTGAATTGACTGCCCCTTAACCAGCCTCCTCCGTGGCAATCCCAAGACCCTGGTATGGATGGAACCAGCTCAACATGCGTTTCTGCACCTCAAGGAGGCGTTTCTCACAGCTCCTGTGTTACAGCATCCAGACCCTGACAAGTCCTTCATCATAGAAGGGGACGCCTCCACCTGTGGGGTGGGGGGTATTGCATCAGTGGCAGCAAGGAAGGAACCAGAGTGAGGCGAAACAACTGAATCCCCGCAAAGCCCGCTGGGCCTCATTTTCCACAAGATTTGACTTCTCCATTAAATACTGCCCCAGATCCAAGAACATCAAAGCGGACGCTCTCTCCCGTATCCATAAATTGGATGAAGCCTCGGACCAGCCTGAATCCATACATCCACCTCATGTATTAATCAGACCCAGCCCCGCCTGACATGCCGCCTGGTCACCAGTATATTCTTCAGGACCTCAGACTTCCCTTGCTAAAGGTAGTGCACTCCATGCCTGGCACTGGTCACCCAGAGGCCAACACAACCCTCTCACTCCTTCAGGAGTAGTACTGTTGGCCTGGAATGTCCACAATGGCCAAGCGATTCATGGCTGGGTGCACTGAGTGTGTCATGGCCAAATTTCCTTGACACCTCCTGGCTGGGAAGCTCTTCCCTCTGCCCATCCCTCGTCAACCCAGGTCACACCTGGGAGTGGACTTTATGACTGATCTCTGCTCCTCACAAGGTAACACCTGTATCCTTGTTGCTGTTGACAGCAAGCCTGCAAACTAATACCTCTCCTGTCCCTTCCCACAGCTTCAGAGACTGCTCAAGCCCTGTTCGAGCACGTCTTAAGCAATTTTGGGTTGCTGGAAAACGTTGTCTCACACAGGAGCCCTCAGTTCATCTCCCGGTTCTGGGAGGCTTTTTTTAAACTCCTAGGTGTGACTGTCAGCCTATCATCATCCCCAGACCAATGGGCAGACAGAGAGAAAAATTCAGGATATATGACGTTTCCTCAGAACCTTTTACTGCCGCCACCAGACTTCCTGGAGCCAGTTCCTGCCACAAGCCGAGTACGCACAGAACTCCCTTTGACAGGCATCCACATGGGCTTACGCTTCTGCTGTTTCCATGGAATGGAGAGAACACCAACATTCCAGCAGTGGATCAATGGTTCCAGGAGTGTGAGAGGGTCTGGAGCGAGGCTCACCAGCACCTACAATCTGCCATCTGCAGTGGGGCAGCAGCAGCTGACCCACCTCAGTACAAGGTTGGGGATAAGGTGTGGCTCTCAACCCAAAACCTCAGACTCCATGCAACATGTGAAAAACTAAGTCCCTGTTTTGTTGGTTCCTTCTAAATTATTGCACAAATTAATCCTGTCACTTTCCGTTTGGCACTCCCTCCCACATACAGGATTCACCCAGTTTTCCATGTTTCTTTGTTTAAACCACATCGTTCACCTCTGGTTTCCCTGTCCATCGAGTCGGGAGAGGCGGCCGAACCCCCTCCACCTCTTGCCACAGATGAAGGTCCCATCTATGCCATCCAGGGCATCCTAGACTCTCGTCGTTGTCGTGGGAGGATTGAGTACCTGATCGACTGGGAAAGCTATGGTCCAGAGGAACACTCGTGGGTCCCGCATAATGATGTCCTGGATCCCGTCTTGCTGGAGGACCTCCATCACCAGCACCCCAGTCTACCAGTGCCCCGCCATAGGGACCATCCATGGCACCGACAGTACCTGGGCCCCAGAGTGGCACCTGGGGGGAGATACAGTCACGTCCACACCGGACTCTCTCCCCGACTCTCACGCATATTATTCCTAATCTCCTGAGTACTAATGACTAAATGAAATGAAAAAAATGGCAGCACATGCACACGGTGCGGCTTCTCTCTCTCCGAACGAGATGGTGTTTTTAATTTTCTATCATCTTTGCCGTGATTACCTGTCAAGCGCACATACAGTCGTGAGTTTCTTCTCAATGTCGACAGGACCACTTCTTGCAACTAAAACTACGTGCAAGTAGAAGAGCTATGAGACCGCGGTGTACTCCAAATGCCTGCTCCATCACCGACCCCCAGCCCTGTGCCTCGTCCGCGGTGGGGGGCGACGCAGGCAGCATGAGAGGAAGCAGAAGCAAGGTAAGCGCGGAGGTATCCGAGCTAGGCTAGCAGCTAGCCCACACAAGCCGGCTATTCCCACCATTGTGCTGGCCAATGTACGCTCTTTGGACAATAAATAGGACTATTTACGTCTTCTACGGACAACTCAGAAGGCTGTGAGAGAGTGCTGTGTTTATGTGTTCACGGAAACTTGGCTCAACAACAACAATATCACGGACCACGCCATTCAGCTCAAGCAGCTAATCTGCTATTGAGCAGACAGAGCTCTCACTGAGGAAGGGAAGACACGCGGAGGGGGACTCTGTGTTTACATAAACAATGCCTGGTGTCGTGATGCTGCTGTAGTCTGCAAACACTGCTCATTATCAGTGGAGTTTATGGTCATTAAATGCCGACCCTTCTTCTGAGGGAGTTTACAGTCATACTGCTTGTAGCTGCTTACATTCCTCCGAGCTCAAGTGGCAACCATAGGAGTGAGGCATTGAATGAACTGTATCAACACATCAGTGAGCAGCAGACAGCCCATCCAGATGCCTTTCTCATCTTGGCTGGAGATTTCAACCACGCAGACCCAAAGAGTGTGCTTCCGAAGCTACACAAACACATAGACTTTCCAACACGGGGAAACAACATACTGGACCAGGTTTACACCACCCAGAGAGGAGCTTACAAAGCCCTTCCCCTTCCACACCTCGGTGCCTCTGATCATATTACTGACATGCTAATGCCAGCATACAGAGCTGGAGATGAGGAGGGCCTGAGGACAGCGAGGGCCAACCTGTCACGTGGCAACAGAGAGGCAAAAAAGCAATACTCCAGGAGAATAGCTCATCGCTTTAGTGACAGTAGAGACACACAGAACCTGAGGTGAGGGATACAGACCATCACGGACTACAAGCCCACACCACAGACCTGTGACAGCTCCACCTCTTGGCTAAATGAGCTAAATGACTTCTTTGCTCGTTTTGAGGCACATAACAGAACACTTGCACAGAAGTCTCCTCCCCCTCCAGGTGAACAGGTGCTGATACTATCCTCGGACAGTGTGAGGAGGATACTTACCCGTGAGACCACAGGCTCTTAACAACCTCTCTCTCACCATCAGCACTTGAACTCCACATCAGGAACAAGCACATGCCACTTTAATCACTTGAACCAGATCATAAGCTAACTTAGTTTTCTCTCTTTTTATTCTTGCACCTAGGTTACAGAGAACCATAATTTTAATTCTGTTTGTCCTGTAAATGCTGTAGAATTAACAATAAAAAGTTGACTTGACTTGACTTGACTAACACCTGCACCTTGTTTCCTACACTCATCAGTTCCCCTATAAATACCTCTGCCAAGCTCCAGCCAGAGTCTAGCCTTGTTGGAGCTATGTGCTAACCTGCTACTTCCGCTAGCGTTGGACTCTTTTCTACTTATCCATCTGAGCTGTGCCGGTTGGATTCCCTCACCCGTTTGCAGAGCCATTATCCAACCATCTCCTATACCCTTCGTGTCCCGTAGACTTACTCCAAAAGGATCTTTGGCTTTTGTTTTCCTTTCATCCTGTGTAGTATCCACTTCCTGATTTCACTTCTACCTTCTGTTATGGTTTAAATCGATCTCAGTTTGTTGTGCTTTTTGTGTTCTGGTCTCTGGGAGTCTGACTTAAAAGGATTTAATATCACAAGCCACACACATAGTGGATAACACATAAAGATGGTCCTGAGGTCAAGTCCCGAGTTTGGGTGTTTCTGTGTGGAGTTTGCATGTTCTCCCCATGCTTGTGTGGGTTTCCTTTGGGTGCTCTGTTTTTCTCCCACAGTCCAAAGATATGCACATTAGGCTAATTGGCTGTTCCAATTTGCCCCTGGGTAAGTGTGTGAATGGTTTTGTGTGTTGGTTCTTTGAGGGACTGGCAAGGTGTTCATGGTGTACCCCACCTACTTTCAAAGTCAGCTGAGATAGATATTATTATATACTATATACCTAGGGTGGCACGGTGGCGCAGTAGTTAGCACGTTCGCCTCACAGCAATAAGGTTCCGAGTTCGGTTCCAAGTATCAGGGCATTTCTGTGTGGAGTTTGCATGTTCTCCCGTGCTTGTGTGGGTTTCCTCTGGGTAGTCTGGTTTCCTCCCACAGTCCAAAAGCATGCACAGTAGGCTGATTGGCTGTTCCAAATTGCCCCCAGGTGTGAGAGAAGTGAGTATGAATGGTTGTATGTGTGTTGGCCCTGCAATGGCCTGGCGAGCTGTTCAGGGTGTACTCCGCCTTCACTCAAAGTTGGCTGAGTTGGGCGCCAGCCTTCCTGTGACCCTAATTAAGATTAGGCGAATAAGAAAATGAATGAATGAAAGAATGAATATATATCTAAAATAATATGCATTATAAAGTATATATATTAAATAATTATTTAATGGTAAATTACAAATAAGTATGCCACAGACGCAGACTTCACAATTGCAAATCCTATATATTAGTCCCTATGTATAGCATATCTGAAATAATATGCATTAGTAGTATATTATTATTAGTATATATTTATGTAAGAAGTTTGTGGTTAATTTTGAGGCTTTGGTTTGGGGTGCACCAAAGTCAGTCTTCCCAGAGACTACCATCAAAGGAAAGGGTGTATGAAGGAAGGTCCAGAACCTGCATGTACAGGGGTATTTATTAAATGCCAACTTGTGTCAGTTTGTTTATAATGTTATTCTATAATTTTATGTTATTCTCTTTTTGGGCTGCATACAATGAGAGTAAGGGTTTGTACAACTTCTGAAAACTCTTGGCTCTCCCATACTTCCCTTGTAAATAATAATAATATGCCTTAATTTTTAATTTACAACTCACTACTCCATAGATATTGTCTCATATTGTCAATCACCCTGACTTGCGCTTCCTAAAGATGAATGAATAACAACATGAGAAAATGAAGTGAAAATGTTTGTTTTGTTTGGTTGAAAACAGTCTACCTGTATTAGATGTATAGACTTAGTCCATATGTGCTTATATAATTAATGAAAGGCATATGTGGTTGCCTTGGTACTGATTATGCAGTAGGCTGTCAGCATGAGACAGCTGATGGGAAAGCACATAGTCATGATCAGACAGAGCAGCTGGGGCTGGTGACTGCCATCTGGACACACTTACTCTATCATTCTGCATGTTCGCGTGTGATCATAAGTATGTGCATGTGCATGCATGTTTATGTTGTCTGCATTCACAACAAAGACAGCATGGCGGCAAGAATAAGCGCAAGCGATTGCATTAGAAAAAATTACTTTGATGTTTGATGCTACAGTGGATTAAAAACATATGAGGGCTACGCTTATGATCACACAAGATTAAAATGTCTTCCGACTTCTATGTATTATCTACTTGTCAGTCTTCATAACCTAACCAAGAGCCTAGAAAACCAGTTACTTCATGGTCTTTTGATAGCAAGCTCTAATCCAACAAAATCTAATTGATTGTGATACAGAGGACACTGTGGCCTCTGTAGGGTCATCGTGGGAAAATGTAGCCAGAGTACCAGCAGGCCAGCTTCTCTGCTCTGTGCCATATGGCCATGCTTTCAGCCAGCACTGAGAAAGCTGCATCTCACAGCATCATTATGCAAATGGAGATGCTAAGCGCATGGTGTTCAGACTTGATTACTTCATGCTGTTATAGGTTTTATAACACGTTACACTACAGTTTGGTGAATTTAGAAGAAAAACAAAACAAAGAGATTCCCATCTTTTACAAGTGCCACCTCTCTGGACTGATCCACAGCCAAGCTGTAGAACCTGCATACAATATAAACAGCTTTTATGTTGATGGAAGAAGATTGATAACACAGAAAACGACTTGTTATTGATTCTGTACCTTAATGAAATCTTGTATAATTATTATTTAACAGAAAACTATTTTTAAAATTTCTTATACTCAGAGTGATTTAAATATTTGCAACCATTTTTACTTGTGCTGGAAATTTGTTAGTGGAATGAGGAAGTGCAAGATTAATACTTCGCTTCTCGCTCATCTGTCAACATCTAAGGTTTATTTGTAGAATATAATGTTGCAGCCACTGCTGTTTCACAGAGGCTCGTTTTGTTTGCGCTCGGCACTGGGGGAGTATCAGCCGCCCGGTTCCCCAGGCCTCATCCACACTCTCCCATGTTTCCCTCATTTCTGCAGGTCATGGGTGACTTCATATTAAATCCAAGCTTATTTAAACAAGAGCCGAACCAGCCTGACGGATGTGCTTGTATGCTGCCTAAACAAATAATATCAGATCTGTACTTTATGTGTCTGTGAGTATGGAATGTTAAGAATGACTGAGATGTAATGGTGTCGTCTCAGCTTTAATGCCTGTCTGATGGAGATGAGGCTAAGGAGCTCGATCATGTGGAAATGTTCGCTGTCAGAATTCCCAGGCATTAGCATAATTCTGAATGTGTAAATTTTTAATGGTGTTATTGGAGATGTACTTCTGGATATAGATTATGAAAGCCAGCAAGAGCAAAAGGTTTTCATTATGGAAGTCTAATTGCACACAATTAAGTATCTTGCACAGATCATTTAACAATTCTGAGATGAATTCCAAAGACCCCTGAAGAACTCTTCTACTGTTTAGTGCTGTGAGTTTGAAATACAGGACCTGTGTAATGAGCAGGAATACTTCCTTTTTAACATCTCTCATTAGTATGCATTATGCATAAAAGTGAATGCAGGCTGCCCTCTGCTGGTGATGTGTAAAAACTCATTAATGAGGAAGATTAGGTCAGTGGGGCTTCACCCACCAGCCTTCTCCTGGTATGCTACTAGAACATTAATTAAAAAACTGACTGAATTTTTGGTGGCATTCCTGCTTCAGACAACAACCTGCACAAGACTCTACAGCCGGTGTCTGAAACATTTATTAATCGTTATTCTGTCTTTGGGCGGTGGTGTAGTGGTTAGCAAGACAGTACTGGGATCGATTCCCAGCCTCGGGTGTTTCTGCGTCGAGTTTGTATGTTCTCCCTGTGCTTGCGAGGGTTTCCTCTGGGTCCTCCGGTTTCCTCACACAACCCAAAGACATGCACATTTGGATAATTGGCTGTTCCAAATTGCCCCCAAGGTGTGTGTGTGTGTGTGTATGTGTGTGTGTGTGTGTGTGTGTGCATGCATGCGTGTGTTGGCCATGCAATGGTCTGGCGAGCTGTTCAGGGTGTAACCCGCCTTCGGCTAGTGTCAGCTGAGATAGGGGACCCTAATAGGTTTGAGCGGTTTGGCAAATGAGTGAGATAAGTGAGTATTCTGCTTTTAGTAAATATACCTGTAGCTACTGAAACTGTGGGTATTATAATACCTGTGGCCCCAAAGGAGAGAGTCTTCTAGGAATGCATGGAGATGAGATTTCCAAGAGACAAGATATTTCCCGGATTGATGCCACAGCCATCCGTGACCAAGAGTCCATGGAAGCTAATTGGCCGAGCTCTCACGGGAGGGAAGGATGGCATACACTCTCTACCCTGTCACTCACAGCAATTACCAGCCAATCATGGGTGACTGTGAGCTCGTTCGTACGAGGTGTGTGTTAGACCGCCCCCAAATACGAATGCGCAGCAGCTCAAAAAAAAAGGTGGGCATTGCATGTCACCGAGGGGGCATGTGCATGTTAATGCCCCTCCCTGGTTGTTGGTGGTCATGTGATAGGGAAGGCAACACTTGACCGGTGGGAATTGCATACGACTAAATTAGGGAGGGAAATGGGGGAAATTCAGAAATTAATACAAATTGTGCAGACAGTGGCATATTCGTTAAGCACTTCTGCCTTACAGCAAGAAGATCCTGGGTTCGAGCCTCATGCCCCATGAGGGCATTTCTTTGTGGAGTTTGCATGTTCTCCCTGTGCTTGCGTAAGTACTCCAATTTCCTCCCAAGTCAAAAGACATGCACATTAGGATAACTGGCTGTTTTAAATTGCCCCTAGGTGTGTGTGTGTGTGTGTGTGTGTGTGTTGGCCCTGCAGTAGACTTGGCAAGGTGTATCCCGGCTTCGCCTGGAGTCAGTTGGGATGGGCTCCAGCCTCCCTGTGACCCTAATAAAGTAAAAAGCAGTTTGACAATGACATGACAAAGAAATGGTGGTAAATGATTGTCTTGCATGATTACACAGCTTTCTCATAGAGGGTGCCCTCATATACAAATTACTTTCTTTTCTGCTGTTCTCAAGAGGAACAAAATGTCTTCAGGAATAAGAAGATAGGGTGAATTTGATCTACTTGCATTCTTTGTGGAGCATTTTGTGAGTCCTCCTCTGTCCAGAGGATTAACCTAAGGCTCAAACTGCTTCTAAGTACTAGATAACATGGTTCAAATGTATAGATGCTACTGGTATACTGATGTACTTTCATTTGTATAGCCCTTTTAATAATGGACAAAGTCAACTTCACAGAACTAGATATGTAGTTATTCAAAGCGAATGCATCCTCATCTGGGTGACACCTGATTGTATGACAGACAAATAATTCCTTTCTATAACACACTACTTTATATTTACATTTGTGTGTTATTGAGTTTTTAAAAGTTAACCCCAAAGTTATATGTGAAGGCCTGTGAAAACCCTTCAAATAACCAAATTATAATATTTATTCGTTTTCTCCAGAGGCAGGTGATGTAGTTGTTGTCCACCTCACATTAAGAGGGTCCTCAGTCCGATTTCAGGGCTCAGCAAGGGTGTGTGTGTGTGTGTGTGTGGAGTTTGCCTGGATTTCCTCCAGGTACTCCAGTTTCATCCTACAGTCCAAAGACATGCACATTAGGCTAATTGGCTGTTCCAAATTGCCCCTAGGAATGGATGTGAATGGTTGTATGCATGTTGGCCCTGTGATGGTCTGCTGTTAAGGGTGTACTCTGAGATAGGCTCCAGCCTCCCTGTCACTCTTGTAGGAGTAAGTGGTTTGGCAAATGAAATGAATGAATGGTTCATTTTCTCCTCCTTATAGAAAACTGAAACATGTTTCTTTATTGTATGTATCTCAGTGTGAGGTTCTAACATTTTAAAGTCTTTTAACATCTAAAAGTGAAAATCTCACGCAGGAAAAACTCACATTTGAAAACCCCATCTAGTTCCACTTATCCATTTATCTCTTCTTGCTGACTTTTTGATAGACGGATGGACTACGGAAGGATGAATGGACGGACGGATGTGCTTAATAGATGATCCCTGAGGAGAAACTTGGTTTCAGCAGCAAGAGATATTGATGCAATATAAAGAGGACAGGCCTCATTTATCAAGCCCGAATTATTCCTAAATCATGCATACAAGCATTTACACAAGATATTTGACAATCTCACAAGAAAAATGTTCATATCCTACCCTTGATCCTGAGTGTGTCTAACTGTACACATAAGAAGACTTACAAAACCGGATAAACCGGTAAACCGGATACAAATTATACACTGCCCGGCCAAAAACAAGTCTCATTCTAATATTTTCATGAAGTGCATTTAGCCTTGATTACAGCATGTGATTGCCATGGCATTGTGGCTCCAGTTGGTCAGGTTGAGCCTCAGCAACATTAATATGGTAATAAAGTCAGCTGATGAGCAAGTGGACTTTTTCTTCCCTGATGGCACAGATATGAAATGAGGCTCAAATAGTAAAAAAATGGTTCAGGGAGCATGAGGAATCATTTTCACACATGAACTGGCACCACAGAGTCCTGACCTTAACACTATTGAAAGTTTTCAGAATGTGTTGGAGAAGACTTTATAGAGTGGTTAAATTTTTCTGTCATCAATTCAAGACATTGGTGAAAAATGAACCCGACACTGGATGAAAATAAATGTTATGTTGCTTAAGTTTGTTGAAACAATTGCATGACGATTACATGCTGTAAACAAGGCTAAAGGCAGAACCACAAATTATTCGTGTGTGACTTTTTGGCTGGGCAGTGTATAGTTTGCATGCATTTTTTTAATACATTTGTTTACCCCAGTTTGGCAAATGAATGAATGAATGAATGAATGAATGAATGAATGCTTTGTGACACTGTCCACTGTTAAAAGCGCTATACAAAAATGTGATTAAGTGTTTAGAATTATATTGTGTCAATATTGTATAATTATCATAAATATCAATAACTGTTTTATAGGCATTTATTTTATACACAAGAATAATCATTTTCAAATAGAAACTATTCAACATATTTCAGTACTGTGAAACTTAACCAAATTAAAGCTCACCCCAGAACCCACATAGGTTATCAGGAATTCAGACAGGTCAAGATGCTACCAGTTGAACTCAGAGTTCAAATTAAATCATGTTTTTAATTCAAGTCATGGCACCACCCCTAAATATCTGGCATCAAATTTTCATCTTATCTCCAATTTACATAAAAGGAATACAAGATCCAGTTGTACATCCTTGGTCATCCTCAATATCAAGTCATTTGGTGCTTCATCATTTTATTTTACATCAATAAAGGCATGAAATGGTCTTCCTAGTCATATACATAACTGTGATAATCAAGCTATTTTTAAAAACATGGTAAAACTTACTATTTTCATTTGTTAACTGAAAACGAAGAGAATGCATTTTTATTTTGTATATGTATTCTTGTTTAATATTCTTCATCATTTATATTTTTTAATTATTTCTATTAAATCTTTTGTATTTTTAGTTCATTTATTTATTTTGTACTAATTTTTTAATTTATTTTATTTTATCATTAGTATTTTCCCAATTGTCTAGTTGCCATATTTATCTATTCAATTCAATTCAGTTTTATTTGTATATGGCTTTTTACAATTGACATTGTCACAAAGCAGCTTTACATTAGTAAAAGTAATTTAAGGAGGAATCTAAAAATTTTTCTACAACCCGCTACACAACCCCCTACACATCCCTAATGAGCAAGCCTGCGGCGACAGTGGCAAGGAAAAACTCCCTCAGTTGACACGAGGAAGAAACCTTGAGAGGAACCAGGCTCATAAGGGAAACCCATCCTCATTTAAAACCAGACGAGACATGGATGAGAGCTACAGCCAGCATCAGCACACCAGGACAGATCACAGGATTCACAGAGCAGAAGGATCAGGAAGATCAGGATCACCAGCGTCCAAGTAGCATGTGTACCTCAGCAAAATAGGGGGGTGGGGGGTGTTATCTGTGATCTAGGGCCACAATGGAAAAAAGTGATACACTTTTTATACATATTTATTGTATATTTTTCAACAATGTATATATATTTTTACCAAAATAAATTCATTCATTCATTCAAAGCAAAATGCTACACTTTTTTTTGTTTACAATGTAAAGCTACTTTGTGATAATGTAATTTGTAAAAAGTGCTATACAAGTACATTTACATTAAAATTAATTCTACTGAATTCAATCTGTGTATTGCAACATTGGCTTTTCTTTGTAAGCTGGAATCCATTGCATTCTTGACTTCACAGAGCCTACAAACATGTCTGCTATGGCCTACAGTTCCTATCACAACACACCACCATGTTCACAGTCACCAGATTTCTAACCATACACATGTGTTCCTCACTCACTAACTCATTTGCTGAACTGCTTAATACTATTAGAGTCACGGAGACTCTGGGCAAAGGCAGGGTACACTCTGAACAGCTCGCCAGACCATTGCAGGGCCAGCACACACAACCACTCACACTCACACCTGGGCCAATTTAAAACAGCCAGTCATTTACTGTCACTGTGGTTTTAACATTCGTTTTAACATTCACCACCATTCCCATAACACAAACACTGTAAAGCTTATTATATATTTACATTTTATATATTGAATTTGCATAGATTATAACTTCAGTCTTAATTAGTATATATAACACGGAAATAGAATCTGATTGATCCAGTATCTTGGGATTAAAAAACTTAATTTGAAGTAGATAATGCTTAAATCAAATGATGGCTACTCATAGTTTGTCATGGTTGCAAGTGGTGTCTTTATTATCATGGTTACAAATGAAAAAATAAGCCATAAAAATCTAATTTTAGTTTGTTTTGTAGTGTTTCCATTTAGAATGTACTAAAACACCTTCACGGAGAGCAGGTTTCTTTTGATTCTTTGCCTTACTTTAGTTTCTGAATGAGTAGACTGATTAGACCTACAACAGAATTATTATCTATTACAAAGCACAGAACTTGCTTGTTCCTCTGTCAGTTACATGAATGTAGGTAAAAAAAAAACAAAAAAAACAACAACAAAACAAAACAAAAAATCTTGTTTGCATTTGCTTTTCTTTATTTTTATAAGTAGCATTTACTAAAACTCTTAAACAGCATTAAAGAGACACCGTTTCGTAGCAGTTATCACCTGCTCACACAAATGCTCAGAGCTCATCTGTCATGATTTATTTCATTTTTTTAAGAAGTCCATGAAAATATTGTTTTAGTGTGCTTTTTTGCTTAGGTTCCTCTGTAGTGTATACTAAAACAATTAAGCTTTCCGCTACAGATGTGTGTGTTGCTCATTCAGAGACTACATGCTGGAAATTAGTTGAGATTTGAATTCTGACAGCTATAAGTTGAAGCTATGCTATATGCTAATTGTGTTTTCTTTTTATGGTGTAGTTCATTTTCAGGTTTTAGCAGATGATTAATGATCCCCTGAGGCACTCTACATTACCAAGTTCCCAATCTATTACTATGAATAGTCTATATATACTCTAAATATTTTATTTCGGCGTTTTGTCAGTATCAGTATTTGTTACCTGGAATTGAAATGCCAGCCATGTTGCTTTAGCTTAGTTGATATTTAAGTCTAGTGACGTCTTTGGAGTTTGTGGACACTCTGGTGAGATAAAATCAAACTGAGGATGCTTCTTGTATGCAGGAAAGGATTTCGGGCTATGAACACGGCACGTGTTCTCTATCTGTACACGCAAAAACCAGTCATGCTTCAGACTGTGCTACCGATAAGAGACTGCATATTGAAAAGCAATAGAAAAGCAAAATACACACAGAGAGAGAGAGAGAGCAAAAACAGCTGTATTGATATCTCCTGTTAAGAAAGGAATGTACATTTTGTACCCACAGCACAGAAAGATAAAGCTTCCTGCTCTTCATTGATTTTATATTTAGTTATCGTCTCACACCAGGACTCTGAGTGCTGATGATTCACCTTATTGCTTGCTTGGAATCTTCATATATATTAGAAAAAAAGTATATTCATTCCTAGTCAACATGCTATCTGTTATTATAGTCTTCACCTACTGGATGTGCTGTTGTGATGGTGGAGAAATAACATAAGCATGAAGCAGCTCTGCCCGATGCTTATGAGTTCTGCCCTGCCATTGTTTTCAGACACAGGCAGGAAATTCGAAAGGGCTGGCAAATCTGATGAGCTGTGAAACCAAAACAGACACCCACACGTATCATCTAATCCCCAGGATTAGCAGCTGATAGCTACCTCATATAAATAGGACGGCATGCAGACCATCAACTCTATTGTTGAGGCTCATTTTTGCTGTCTGTAAGCAGTTTCACTTCAGGAAAGCTGAAAGGTTTTGAACTCAATCACATTGTTCAGTATAAAATAACAGGGCGTGGCATGCGTCACCTGAACAAACGTTGAGCAGAGGAACAGTGCTGCAGTTTGAATGCTGCAATGATTTTTCATAACTTGTTATAAGGAGAAGTCATGGATCATCAGCTACAAGCTACCACTTAATTTCTTGGGTCATGATACACTGCCTGGCCAAAAACTCGCACACTATCATATTTTGTTGGACCACCTTTAGCTTTGATAAATTTCAGCAAAATTAATGTGGCAATAAAATGAAGTCAGCTGATGACATGAATGTACTGAATGAGCAGGTTTTCCCTGATGGCACAGATATAAAAATGAGGATCAAATAGTAAAAGAGCATGAGGAATCAATTTCACATATGTATTGGCACCAGAGGGTCCTGACCTTAACCCTATTAAGAATTTTTGGGATGTGCTGGAGAAGAGTTTGTGAAGTGGTTAAATTTTAACATCATCAATTCGAGACGTTGGAGAAAAATGAACCCAATACTGGATAGAAATAAATTGCTAAAACAATGCCATGGTTATTACGCACAAGGCTAATGGTGGTCCATATAAAGTATTAGAGTGTGGGACTTTTTTTTCGTGGGCAGTGCAGGAATATAATCTAATAAAAAATAAATGAATTTAATAAAGGAAAAGGAATATAATAAATGTATTGTAATGAAAGAGATTACCTCTAAAGACTTACATGTGAATTCATCCATTCATTCATTCATTCATTCATTCATTCATTCATTTATAGCAGATGAAAGCTGCATCTAATTTTTATGGCACAATGCAGTCTCTGAACTGTGAAGAATCAAGAATTCAAATGTAATTATGTGTGCACCCGCGTGCGTGTGTGTGTGCTCGTGTGTTTGTGTTTGACCCAGAGATTCATCACATTGTAAATCTGTTTACACAGTCACATTATTGGAAGTTGTTCTCCTTATGGGGACAAAATGCAAGCCCTTTTGATGTAAATCATTACATTTTAAGGTGAAGACATGATGTAAGGTTAGAGTAAGTTTAGGTAAGGCTAAGGGTTAGAGTTAGGCAAGTAGTGGTTGAGGTTAGGGTAAGTCTTCCAGAAATTAATGTAAGTCTATGTATTGTCCCCTGAAGTTATGGAAACCAGACTGTGTGTGTGTGTGTGTGTGTGTGTGTGTGTGTGTGTGTGTGTGTGTGTGTATAAAGCTCAGCTCATACAAAGGTCCATGTCGTAGCAAGCCTAGTGGCTCACGTGGTGCCACTGCACTCTTTAAATCGCATCCCGACTTCCCAGCTCCTGCTAGAAAAATCTGATCAATAAACAGAGCCACGAGACTCCGCAGATGAGATGGCCTTACGGGTAAGACGCACCGATTGACTGCAGACACAATCAAAGCAAATTAGCTCATTGTGTTGTTCCAAGCTTCGCTGGTCGTTCTTAGTTCAATTACCTGCTCAGTGTGCGTCCTTCATTAGGCATGCCTGCAAATCACACAGCATGCCTGGACTTTATGTAGATAATAATCAATGCACCAGGGACATGTTTAAGAAATACATATTCATTACAGAAATGCTGGTTCTCCACATGATGGACCATGAAGGGACTCTTAGGAAAGCTTAAGTGCTGTGGTTATGTCCTGCAAATTACTGACTGACGTTCTAGGAGTAAGAGCAGAAGGATAAACTGGGTTCCAGGCAGCGTTGCTAGGAACAATAAGAAAGATGCAGTGGTTTCAATGAGTTCAGCTCCAACCTGACATTACAGACTGTTTACCTGCAATCACTGCAATTTGCAATTTGGAGAGGGAAGTAGTGAGGACATAAAAACATATTTTCCATGTTCAGGATGAATGTCAATTGCAGCTTGTTTGTTTACACTGAAAGGGAATAGAGTTTGGAAAGCTTTACATTATTGTGATGGGTGATATGTACTCAGTACCTCATTCATAGAAGCTGTTGACTTCGCCTGCCAGGCATCTCGAAGAACCCGAATTTAGATTTAGAGCTCATGTAGAAGCCCATCTGTCAGTGTAGATGGCTGGTCTATAAACCCCCCACTTATCCAAAAGTAATTTTGTGTGTCGTGTATGGTAGTGCAGATCTTGAAATCACTCTTGTGCGGCTGCTTGCCCTCTTTCTAATTTCACAGATGCCAACAAAACCTCACATCTAAGTATATACATAGCTATGACAATATCACTAATATGTTAATGTTTGTGTGTTTGTTCACATGTGTCCCCTCTGATGTGCAAATAAGATTGAAAAAGAAAAATGAATCAGGCAGATCTAAAAGAGCAGTGTAAAGGATTTGAAAGGATTCAAGCTTTGCAGTGATTACACATGAGTCCGTTTTAGAGAATATTATTGGGTTTGAAAGTACAAAGCAACCACTGATGTGAAGATAAAATGGTTGGAGAAGATATTAAACAATGAGCCTTTCCATCAGACATCTATCAAAGATGCTAAAGGATTAGAGTCTAGAAGAATAAGATATACTTTTCACTGAACTGCTTAAACCAATCACATTCCACTGATTATATTACAAAACAAAACAAAAAAGGTCTTAATTATATTTTCACATATTACCATATTATATTGAAAGCCATTACACATATTTAAAAAACTGGAACATGTCTCTGTAATTATTACAAAGTGCATTCATTTCAACGTATTTATCTCCCTGTAATGACTCTGAACTTTTAATTAAACAATAAACGCTAGACATACATGCTAGAGCAGCCTGCTTGTGTTTATTAATCTACGATACTTGATACTGTAAGCTGCTGCAAAGAAAGATTGCTGCTAAACAGTTTTATTGGATCTTGTGTACAATGACAATAAAATTCTTCTTAAAAAAAACCCCTACACTTTATGTCTATGTCAAAAACACCCTAATCTAACAATTTCACCTGATTCTTCCAGTTTGAAGCTTTGTGTCCCGATGGCCTGTGTCCAGGATGGAGTATCATCATAAAAGGGCATTCTAGCTCAGAAGCCAATAGGTAAGTCCAGCACAGGAGTCCTGGCCATACTATAATAGAGAAATCAAAGAAATACTTCACTTTCTCACATTCTCAAATAAAGAAACATGACAGTTGCTTTCTGTGGGTCTTTTGGGAAATCTAAAGGGAAGTTTCAAGTGGTATAGTTTTTAAGGGTCATGATGCTGAAAGTGTTTTTCCTTGACAACATGCATCACAATGTGCACAAATATGTGTAAATATTTTTTTTCTAGAACCCTTTAGGGATATATGTATACATGAAATGTGTTTTTATGTATCAGATTTCCACAAGCATTTATTTTATAGTAGGAAATTGCCAATACCAGTGGAAATATGCAGTAAAAAGGACTGGATACTGAGCGAAAGAAGCAGAATGCATACACACACACACACACACACACACACACACACACACACAAACAAGACGTGTATAAATCCTCTTCCTGTTTTGAACTCAAAGCAGACGGGCAGCAACATTTCAAAGAGACAGTTCTTAATCCTACTAAACTAAAGTTTCTATTCCTCATCCAAGAGAGGAATACATTTAAGAACACGAGACGTTAATAACCCAGAGGAGCTCATAATTCTTCATGTGAATTCATTGGTGAGAGAGCCTCTATTTATCACAGTAGAGGTAGAAAAATCCCCAAAGACCATTACACAAACAAGCATCACTAGAAAGCTGACTGTGGAACACTAATGGGTCAGGAATACATGTGACAAGGCATTTATTGTCAGAAGAATGGGGTTTCCTCCCTTAGGCTGTACATTCTTATAGATCTTCATAGCTTGTGCAAGCCAAAAAAAATGATAATAATAAATGGAATTTTTGATTGTTGTATGTTATCTTGTTCATGCTAAATTGGCAACAAGTGCATGGAAAATATAGCACCAGTGAAGCACAGCTGGTGGTTCATTATTTGTGGTATATCTAAACTGACACAGTTGACCAGGTCCCATCAGGCAGATTGCTCCCCAGTCAATTGCCTCTGACGCCTAAATTATCTCTACCTCATCACTAATGTGTTTTTCTACCTCACCAAGGTTTGACATCAATTTCCTTTGTGACCAGGACGATGGAATCGCCTTTCATTTCAACCCCCGCTTTACTGAATCAGACATAGTCTGTAACTCTTTCCTCACAAATCACTGGGGACGGGAAGAAAGATGCACCAACTTTCCGTTTAGTACCGATGAGCCTTTTCAGGTGAAGGAAAACTTTCACAATCATCATACCATATACGGTGCCTGGCCAAAAAAGCCATTCAAGATAACATTTTGTCGGACCGCCTTTAGCCTTAATTACAGTGCATAATCACCATGGTGATGTTTCAGCAAACTTTAAGCAGCATCACAACATTATTTTCCCTCTGGAATTATTTTTGCAGCAACATCTTGAACTGATGACGGGAAAATCGAACCACTCCATAAAGTCTTCTCCAGCACATCTGAAAGTGTTTCAGTAGGCATATGGTCAGGATTATATGGTACCAGTTCATGTGTGAAAATGATTACTTGTGCTTTTGAGCTCCGATTTTATATCCGTGCCATCAGGGTAGGAAAAGTAGACTGATGGGATAATCTGCTCATTCAGTACATTCAGGTCATCAGGTGACGTAATTTTATTGCTACATTAATGCTGCTGAGCCTCGACTCGGGCTAAAGGCGCTCCAACAAAATATCAGAGTGCATGACTTTTTTATTTTTTGGAATCTGGGCAGTGTATCCATGTGCATAGTCTTTCAAGAAATTGAATGCAGTTTGTTTCTTTCTCCATTTTCCTTCCACCAGATTGAAATTGACTCTGATGATGACAACTTTCATGTTTACATTGATGACACAAGGATTGTGCAGTACAAGCATCGTGTCAAGGACCTGAAGACCATCACTAAAGTCCAAATGGTGAATGATATCAACATCTCGTCTGTGGAGATAACCAAGAAACATTTTTACTAAAATTGTCAAAGAATGGAATTCCAGAAATATTCCATCTGGAAAGCATAATCTGACATGAGCCTTTGCTTGTTTACAGTGGATTGTTGTCTGTCTTGTATTTTGTGTTGATCATTTTTGGAATTAAATAATTAATAATGGTGAATATTATTTCGAATACAACTGTTCGTGTTGGTCTCTTGGTAGTTGTGAATAATTGCCTCAAATATAACCAGAAATGTCCAATGCAATCAATACATTATTATTGATGCTAAATGGCTCCTTTAAAATATTTACACAAGAGAAATATGGCAAATTACATAATAAACATTCATATATCAAAGTGTCAAACAAAATACATGACTATGAAGAAAAGAATATTAATTAGCAAAAGATCCATAAACACTGGGTGACAAGGTGTTAATGAAAGATGTAGATTTTTATCATTTTAAAATGTTTTACTTCAATACAAACATTACATTTTTTCTTAGAGTCTCAAATCTGAAAACATTAATAGGGTTGTTCCTAATATGAAACAGTACATGGTCAAATGTACTTTTGTGGTCTTGACCATTACATGCATATATAAACGTTCCACAAACATTGGAAGTGCAATTTGGAATCTGGTTCCGGCAAGATGGTGCCCCTGTGTACAAATCAAGCTCCATGAAGACATGATTTATCAAGATTGAAATTTAACAACTTGAGTGTCCTGCAGAGAGCCCTAACCTCAACCTCAATGAATGCCTGTAGGATGAATGAGAATACCAACTGTACCGTGAATTAGAATACCAACTGCACTAAACTTCAACACCTGACCACACTAATACTGTTGTAGCTGAATGAACACAATCCCTCCAAGTCACACTCTAAAATCTAATAGAAAGTCCTTCCAGAAGAATCGAACAGCAAAAGGACTAAATCTGGAATACGATGTTCAAAAAGCATATGGGGGTTTCATGGTCAGGTTTCCGCAAATGTTTCTTATGTATCTTTAGAACCATAAGAGTGAATTAAACGTTCATTCATTTATTAGCTGAACTACTTAATACTATAAGGGTTGCAAGGAGGCTGAAGCACAGATCTCAGCCGACTCTAGGCGAAGGCAGGGTACACCCGTAACAGCTCCTTGGTCTGAGAATTTAAAATAATTCTTAATGTGGCATTATTCGAAAAGATACATTAATAACATTTTTTAAAAGATTATAAAAAACCTGATTAATTCCGAAATTAATAAAAAGAAGAATATAAACAGGACTCATGGAGCTTCTGCTCAGTGAGTGGCACAGGCGCATTAGCACTCACACAAACACACACAAACATACACACACAGAAAGAGAGAGAGAGAGAGAGAGAGAGAGAGAGAGAGAGAGGCGCACACAGTCAGATGCATCACTTTCAGCAGCAGTGAGTGTGTTCTCTTGAAGAAAAGCGTGCATAATTTAACCAAGCCACACGGAGGTCGCACATAGACATAGAAATAATCCATTCTCAGGAGACAGAAACATGGAGAAAAACAGGACCAGCAGTGCATCTCATACTGGAAACATTTCCTGCAGTCATTACGGTACGTGCTTACTTTTTAAACATATACCTTAATTTAAAGTGCCTGTATGTCATATAAATCACTGTGATGAACATCCATAGAGGGTAAGCAACGTAAAAGTTGGGTTTAGAAAGTAGTCTTGTTATTGTCTCCCACATATCTGTGAAAACCAGATGATTTGAAGCATCATGAGCGGTGACTGGGAAAAAGCACCCCTGTGAAGTACAAGCTACACCACGACAGCATCGCAGTCACTATTGCATGCAACTGCACACATTTTCAGCAAACAGGTGTTAAAAATGTTTCATCTAACATCTTGGTTTATTGTAGGGCAGCTGGCTTGATTGTGGGAAGGTTCCTTCTTGTAATTGACAGGAGGTGACATGATGACAGGCAACATGACATGTACTGAGGCATGTTGGTAATTCAAAATCTGAAGCTCCAGTTGTACCTTTAACTCTCCCTGCCACAAGCTTGTGCACTAAGGGATGTGTGGATATTTTGATTCATTTGAATAAAACTTGAAGATGAATTGCTCTGAATTCAGTTTCCATAATCCGATGATGTCTATAAACGACTCGTTCATCAGAGCGGAGAGCACTGGTTTGTTCCCTCACCATGACAGTGAATTGGAAAGAACGTTATTGCTGACCATCCAGGAACCAACCACTATCTCCTTGACTGTAATGTACTCATTGTCGTTTTTGGTTGGCTTCACGGGGAACCTCACGGCAATTCGGATGCTCACCAGCCAGAGAAACAGGAAGGTGCAGAGCATCAGCGCTACCAAGAGTTTACTGATCAATCTGGCTGTCTGTGACTTGATGGTAGTCTGTATCTGCATGCCCATCACCCTGGGCCATACCATCTATACAGCCTGGGTGTATGGAGATCTGCTTTGCAAGGCAGTGCCCTTCATCCAGGCAGTGTCAGTGTCAGCTAGCGTCCTCAGCCTAACGGTCATCAGTGTGAACAGGTATTATAGTGTCCACAGCCCACTAAATGCTCGTTCCTACTTCACCCAGAGAAAGATTTACATAACCATCAGCATAGTGTGGATTCTGAGCTCCAGCATCTGTTCCCCGCTTCTTTTCATGATCAAGTTGGATGAGATCTGTTTGATAAACATTGCTGTTCCTGTCTGCAGAGAGCTATGGCCACAGGTGAGGCTCAAGCAGGTTTATAACGTGCTCCTTTTCATTACACTCTACTGCATTCCTGTGGCTTTCAACCTGACCATCAGTTTTCTTACGGGCCGGAAGCTCTGGAGAGCATCACAACATTTCAGTGACTTTGACCCTCACAGTCAGGTGATGTATGCTTCATGTTTGAAGACACGGAAGAAGATTGCAAAGGTGGTGGTCACCCTGGTCCTACTTTTCGCCATCTCCTGGCTGCCCCTGTATGTGACTGATATTTTAATTGACCATGAGACGCATCCCCCACACTGGATCATACAGACTCGGCCATTCGCCCAGTGGCTGGGTCTCACCAATTCAAGCCTCAACCCCATCTGCTACTGTTTCCTGGGGGATCTGCACCGCTCTGCTAAGATAATCAAGTCAAAGTACAACCAGCGGATGCTATCTCTCCTCAGCACTTCAAGCTCTACCAAGTTACCAAGACTGCTCCTTTTTAAGAGGCAGACATCCAGCCAGAGGCAGGAAAGTGGGGCTCAGGTGTCTGAGGAAACCCTCTCAGATTGGTGCTCCCACACAAGTGTGGGGGACTTCAGCCAGATGTTGTCACTTCAAAGCCTGTCAGAAAGGATAGAGTCTAAGAGCACACCTGATCTCAACAGCCTTTCAGTAGAGAACATTTCACCTGGAGTATAACATGGCTGAAGCTTGCTCTTTCACATTCAATGAAATATGGCCATGGAAAAAGATGTGTGGGTAGGTTTTGATGTGAGCATGATTAACTAAGAGCATTACCCATAATTACTTTGCTCCCCTCTCACACTTTCAAAAATGGAAAACTGTCAGTGTGTGTTGGCATGAATTATGATTTAGCAATGTGTAATTTAAACTCATCACCTTCTAGTGCCACTACAGACACAACTTTGCATAAATGACTAACCATTTTAGTGTCAAAAGAACAAGATAAAAGTATAAGATCTAATCCATGGCGAAAAATGCTCTAAATGCTACAGTATGATTACACTGCATTGTCCCCTGTGGGCATGTTTACTGAACTGCAAATAAAATACAGTTTGTACATGTTCAAGTCAATGTTACTTCATCTGTTTTTGTAGTTTTTCCAGCTGTAGTTGTATGCAGGATATTAGCAGCAGAATTGGTATATATAAGCTACTTTGCACTATTTTACAATAGTTTGGTTTGTGTAAATTTATTGTCTTTGACTGTGATTACATATATAATTTGCATATTAAATGACATATGTCAAATAATTCAAAGCCAATCTGGTGTAGCATGCTTATTTCCATTCAACCTTGCAGCTGTAACAAGGTAATATCGTTAATATTGATTTTTTAAAAAAAAGTCAATAATGTGTCTTATGGGCGGCACTGTGGCATAGTGGTTAGTCCTGGTGAGGGCAGACCTGTGTGGCATTTGTGTGTTATCCCTGTACTTGCATGGGTTTCCTCTGGGTACTCTGGTTTCCTCCCACAGACATGCACATTAGGCTAATTGGATTTTCTTAATTGCCCCTAGGTGTGAACAAGAGTGTGAATGTGTGTATGCGTTGGTCCTGTGATGGTCTGGTGAGCCGTTCAGGGAGAACCCTGCCATCACCCAGAGTTGGCTTCAGCCTCCCTGTGAACCTAATAAAGGACAAAGCTTTTTGGAAAAAGAAATTAATGAAAACCAGTGATGAGCTCACAATATTTTCCTTATAACAAAGCCTTTATTCGTTATGTTAGGACTAAAGTCCCTATGGAAGAACTTTTCCTTTTATCTGAAATATGGACCAAAAATACAGTATACAAACCCCATGACTGTTAAAAGGCAATAAGATAGAGTTCTGTGACACCAGTGTTTATATACAAGTTTTTCAATGCTGTAAGGGTCCATTCAAACATTTAGCACAGATATTTTTTGGGGGGAAAACAGGAAACGATTTTTGTGTCCCGGGAATCTTCAGCTGGAGACTTTGTCTCCTTAGTGCTATATTTAAACCCCATATTCATGCTAATAATTTCATTAAATTTTGCCAGCATGTCTGAAGAATAGGATTTGATTGACTTATAATCAGTGTTAATTACATTTGTCCTTGAAAAGCATAGGGTGAAAATTAGGTGTCTTTAATATAGAGAAGCTGCTTAAATTGTATGGCTAAAAATGTCAAATTTAGCCCCCTGTTTACACATTAGATAGAGACTGAACTTAAGTGTGCGATTTACACAAGTACACACAAGTGTTACAGAACTAATGGAAACCATATTTTTGGGATGTTTCCTCATTTAGGTAAAAACTGCATAAACTATTAAGGTGATAAATGACAGACGGGACAGTTCATGGCAGAGCAAGTCTTATGCATTACCATATTCTGAAAGTTTTACTAAATGACTGACTGCTTGTATTTCTGTACTTTCAAATCTGAATTAAAAACGTTCCTCTTTGATTATCATTTCCTCCTTTACTGCTTAATCTGCTTTATTTTTTCCCTCCATAAACAAACTTGAGATAGGTCAAACTTGAGATTGAAAGGTGCTATATAAGTGGAACATATATACACAAGAGCTCTAAACAAACACCAGAGATAGGAACTTGAGTATAAGAAAACATAAGACTCAACGCTGACTTCAGATTTAGGACTACAATTTTATGAAGAATTTTTATTTTATTTTTTACTTTTTTGCTGCATTAACATGAAGGATTATCTGACGGGCAGAATGTTATTCCCACCCTGAATATCAAAATTAAATTTATGCATGCTTGTGGCCATAGATGGCTGCAGGCTACGGCCTTCCAGCATCAACACCATGACCAGAGAGCTTATCTGTAGCTGCTGTACCTTTTTAAATAACCTGTGGCTATACAAAGCCCAAACAAAAGACAGCCTAAATGCAAGGTTTGTTGTATCAGAATGAAGGTTGCTGGATCGACCACATCAAATTTTCAAACTCAGACACCTCAAAAAAGCACCCAGATCAGTTACTGGTTTAATAAAGTGTTAGATGAGTTAATGTTCGTGCCGCATAGCAAACACTCTTTCATCATATCATACTCACTCATTTGCCAAAACCGCTTAATCCTACTAGTGTCATAGTGACATGCTTGAGCCTAACTCAACTGACACTGGGCAAAGGCAGAGTACACCCTGAACAGCTCGCCAGACCATTGCATGTCCAACACACACAACACACAGCATACTCACATCAACACCTAGGAGCAATTTGCAACAGCCAAATAACCTAATGTGCATGTGTTTGGACTGTGAAAGGAAACTGGAATACCTGGAGGAAACCCACACAAACACGTGGAGAACATGCAAACTCCATACAGAAACGCCCCGGGCCTGGGGCTCGAACCCCGTACCTTCTTGCTGTGAGGCAGACATGATAAGCACTCTGCCACCGTGCCACCCCACATAGCAAACATCTCAACAAAAAAGCATTATCTATTTAAAATCACAGTTATTCTGATCCCTCTTATTCAACCTGACTGATAGCCTGCTCAGCTAATGCCTCGCGAGGCTATGAGATTGCATCCGACTCGAGGTCACGGAATAACTTTTATTTTATCAGCTTGATTTGTGAGATATCCCAAAACACAGAGTTCAGCAGCTGAGTGTACCCCTAAGTGGTCCCCCACAATATGACACACCCCTCTATGACTTGTGAGCATCTTGGACACACACAAACCCACTCCCTCACACAAACACACACATGCACACACACACATACACGTGCACACACACACACACACACACACACACACAGCAGCATGACAACAAAAATGCACGTGGGGCACAGTGCAGTGTTTTAAGCCGTGCCATTTACATGTTGTTGAACTCTTAGCCAGCTTTTTGTGACATCTGAGACATTACCCAGAGCAACACTGTGACCTTTACTTTCAATGACCAACATTCAAATTATGCTGGGTTTTTAAATAAAAAACAACTTAGAACTACAGTGTCAAGCCAAATAATAATAAAAGGCCACCTGATGAGAGAGAGAGAGAGAGAGAGAGAGAGAGAGAGAGAGAGAGAGAGAGAGATATTTGGCCGCACAAGTGAAATTCTGTTATTGCCATTAGACTCAGTTGTTCTCCCAAAAGTGCAGGATTACGGCTCAAAATGAATCTTTTTGGACATAACAACATTCATCACTTTAATTTATTTCCACTTAATGCCCTACAGCTTCGGCTGAAATGCACCACGAACATGGCTGAGCTGTCGCAGTGATTCACAGAAACCTGTGGAGGCCAATCCATATATTTCTACCCAATCTTTGTTTCGTCAGGCTTTTGAGAATTCAAGCTCATTCATAACCTCTTTATCATGGTTAGGGTCATGGTGATCTGGAGTGTATCCCAGAAATACTGGGCACAAGGTCAGTGATATCCCTGGACATGATGCTAGTCTATCACATGGCATTAAACACACACACACACACACACACACACACACACACACACACACACACACACACACACACTCTCACACACACACACACACACACACACACACACACACACACACACACACACACACACACACTTGCATGCCCATAATTATCTCGGGGAGTTAATACAGAGTAGCTAATTAACCTTCTGTCTTGTTTTGAGGAGGTGAGAGGAAACCTAAGGGAGAACATTCACACAGACTAAGTATCAAACCCCAGAACTGTGAGATTCATTCATCCCAATCAAAACTTGCTAATTTTAATTCATTAAATTCATTGTGCCTCTGGCTGCCTGATCATGATTTATCATTTTTATACAATATATTTCACTTTGGTTTCTTTTTATTACTGTCACAAAATAAACAACCGTTTCCTCATAAAATGTCTTCCCAGAGTGAAATCACTAACTTTGGTGCCAGACAACATTGCCAGATAGTGAAAAGGTATCTTACTGCATTTCTTCTGTCCCTTTATGAGATTACAGGGATTATTATTCAGTCACAGACGTTTTTTTGGCTCATCTACTGCATTTTATGTCGAATTGTCCCATATCCTTAAAACTCATCCTGAACCCTGAAACAGATTTTTTATTTATTCATTTTCGGTAAGTGTTTTATTCTGGTCAGGGTCACAGGGAGCCTCAGGAACTTTGGAGTGAGAACATACATTACACACACACACACACACACACACACACACACACACACACACACACACACACACACAGATCTTGTGTATGCATGTGGCCAGTCCACATATATGCATGTTTTGGGGAGTTGGGAGGAAACAAGAGTACCTGGAGGAAACCCACATAGACATTGGAACTAGCAAGTGAAAATTTAACAGACAATATCCTGAGGTCATGGCTGAGCAAGAGATCTTGGGGTTCACCCTGAACAGCAGGCCAGCATCACAGGGTCAGCACCCACAACCATTCACCCTCCCACTCACACATAGGAGCAATTTAAAACAGCCAGTTAGCCTAATGTTTATGTCTTTGGACCTTGGGAGAAAGCCGAAGTGCCCTGAGGAAACCCACTCAAGCACGGGGAGACCAAGCAAACTCCACGCAGAACTGGCTGAGCACAGAAATATAATCAAGGACCTTCTTGGAGTGAGGTGCTAACCACTATGTCACCGTGCCACCCTTACGGAAAGTAAATGGTCCACAATCCTTATTTTAATGTTATTAATATTGCTATTCTTGGAATTCTGTCATTTTTTACAACCAGGAATACATAAAATACATTTTTGTCAGCTCAATTTAATTAAACTTTTATGTGTTCTAACTGTCTATCCATCTGTCTTAGACTGTCATTAGCGTGATAACTCAAGAAAGATTGGCTTAATGTTTGGATATATATGAAATTGTTATCATAATGATTAATGGGCAGCATGGTAGCTTACTGGTTAACTCTGTTGCATCACAGACATTTCTGTGTTTGAATCTCAGCTGAGAGCTTTTGTGTGTCAAGTTCTTTGTGCATGCCCTGCTTCTCTCTCACAGTCCAAAGATATGCACATTAGACCAAATGGCAACTTTAAATTGCCCACATTGGTGTGTATGTGAGTGTGAATGTGAGTATGAACATGAAGGTGAATGGTTGTTTGTGTCTGTGTTAGTCCTTCTATATGCTGACACGCCTAAAATCAGCTGGCATTGGCTCCGCGACTCTGACAGATAATCAGTATATATAATGGATGGATGGATAAAATAATGAACTGGTTAGACTTTGGACTTGATCCAAAGGTCCCAGCAAATTCAAATGTCTTATAGGACTAAACATGTTGGGAGACATTTCTGTCAGAGCCATCGGCATTTTTATGTTTAAGCAATATCACATGAACAGGAGAGCAGTTATACTGTTTGCATGGCTAGGATTCAGCTATAGGTAATCTCTGTGACTTTGAGTATGATGTTGCATTTATACAACAGTTCTGTAAACAAAGAAATGAACAGTGAATTAGAGGTGGCAAGTGTGGTATAGTGGTTAGTACATTCGCCTAACAGCAAAAAGGCCCTGGGTTCGAGTCCCTGGCTTGGCGAGAATATTTCTGTTTGGGGTTTGCATGGTCTCCCTGTGCTTCCGTGGGTACTCCAGTTTTGTCCCACAGTCCAAAGACATGCACATTACACTAACTGCCAATTCCAAATAGCACCTAGATGTGAGTGTGAATGGTTGTGTGGGTGTTGCCCTGTGAGCTGCTGAGGGTGTACCTTCACCCAGTGTCCCTGTGACCCAAATGAAATATAACATGGTTTGAAATGAATAAATGAATGAATGAATACTGAGTAAATGACATTTTGGATACAACAAAGCCAAATGTTCTCTTTATGTTATCTAGAAGAAATAGATCCACATTCACATCATAGCATGTTGGCTAGCTTGCTAGTTAGCTCAGATTCATTCTTGTTATTCTTCTGCAAAGATTTGATATTTTAGGTTAAACTTGATTGTAGCAACTGTTTCAAACTAGGAAGTGGAATCTTTTGCCGCAAAACAGACAAGAGGAGTGATACCCACAGTAAAACAACCCAGTGTGATTATACTAAATATAAGCACTATTGAAGCTGTTTTATCACACATTTTAACAATAGACATTGTTACAAAGCAGCTTTAAAGATATCTCTTCTTATTTGTTTTTGTGTTCCACATTTATAAGATATTAAAAAAAAATGCACTTATGAAAGTTATTCCTCAGAGTTGACACACTGACCTTGGTGCAGATGACTGCCAGATGTTCAACCTTGCCAGGTGCCAGATGATACTGCCAGATGTCGAACAAGCATTTCATCTGATTTCTTTCTGTACCCAAGGATATTACATGTACAGTACAGTTGTTTATATCCTACACTGCTCTTTTTACCTGCAATTTGCTCAGGTATTGATTTCAAGAGTTGGAATAAAACGCTGATGACTTATAAAACTGTTAGCACAAATATTTTTTACACTTCATGGTAGCTTTGGTATTTTCACTTTCCACTCTTTCCACTTAATTTTCTATACTGGCAGTGGAATATAATTTATTACATGTAACAAATGAGAAAAAGTACAAGCTGAATATATTACTGTACTGGGAATCACACCTAATTTCATAGTCTATATTTTTCTAAGTATAGCCATTATACTGAAAATCTTGACTATTTATTTACAGGCAATATAGAAAATAGAATAGAATTCATAATATATATAATAGGATTTTTTTTTCTTTAATAGCAAACATTGTAGCTCTATCAACAATAGAGAACCTTATATTTCATCATATTTTGACGATGGAGACTTTTTAATAGATGTCCTTTTCATTTTCAGGGGAAAAAACAATCATTTCAGGTCTTGGAAAAATAGAGAATGCACCCTACAGTGCACATGTCCATCAAGTGGAAATGTTGTCTTGCCCCAGTAAATTATAATGCAGAAGAGTCACTAACCTTACTGCGCAGTCAAGCCTTCAGTATAATAAAACATCTTAGGCTGCTCTGATTTCAGTTCATTACAACATATTTATTATAACCTGCATTTGTACTGTGTATTGGGTTCAATATACCATTGTGAAAAAAATACTTTTTATAAATTTGCAATACAAAGCTGATCCCCAATTTACTGATCAATGAATGATTACCTTGTTGAATCATAATACATAAAAAAGAAGTGAAATTATAGGACGTTTACACACGAACATACTGAAAGTGGGAATCACATAAGGATGCACATCATGCTATAATTGTAAACTCATTATTTACATGGCAGTGCAACACAGGCAGAGACCACCTTATTCTTTGTCCTTCAGTACATTTATATCTCAGTATATTTACTAACAAACCAAAATCTATGGACTCCTATAAAGCTGCTTATAAAGAAATAATGGGAAGAAAATTACTTCTGCCTGAGCACGCAAAGAGAGTGAGGCAGTGTAGGCAATTTCAAACATCCACAAGTGATAAAATAGTCATTAGTGATTAATGACTGTGGCATCTCTTGGAAAGGCAAGAGTAACAGCTCTTTTACTGTGAGACTGCAAATTTTTACATGTTCAACTAGAAAAGCACTCAGAGAGTGCAGACCTCCACCAAGGCTGCAAGAAATCTTTAAAAATCCCCTGCATCCAGACAATAATCTGGATTCCTGCCAAAATTGAATCGATTGTTCCTTGTATCATTTCTGACTCATCCTGAAAATTTCATCAAAATCCGTTCATAACATTTTGAGTAATGTTGCTAGCAGACAGACAAACAAACCAACAAACAAACTAACAAACAAACCATCGCCTGTGAAAACAATCCCTTGGCGGAGGTAACTATGCATAAAACACATTTTTGGACCCCTGAGCAATGTCACCCACCTCATTCCTGATTTATTTACCATTTGCTGTTATCATAACCTCCACTCTTCTGGGAAGGCTTTCCAATAAATTTTAGACTGTGTCTTTGGGATTTGTGTTCATTCAGCCACATGAGCTTTGGTGAGATCAGGCGTTGATGTTGAGTGAAGAGGTATGGGGTGCAGCCGATGTTCTAGCTCATCCCAAAGGTGGTTAGTAGACTTGATCTCAGGGCGTTGCGCAGGATGCTCGAATTCTTTCACTCTGACCTTCTCATGTCATGTCTGGACTAGGTTTGAGCTTCTTAGTTCAAATGAAGAAAATCTGTATTGCTACAGTATACAAATACATTCTGTACAGTTGTGTGTTTCTGATTTTGTGAAAACCCTTTAGGGAAGAACCACATATACTGTATGTGTGATGGGTTTCTCTAGGATGAAATATTTAAAAAAATAAAGTGATAATATTTTGAGAAAAATTCTTACTGTCTGATATCACAGTATATCACAGTGCTCTTCAGAGGTCTTCCAGTCAGTAGGTCTGAATCCAGCAGGATGCTAACAAACTTGCATTTTACTTTTGTGAGACTTTAAAGATCATCGGTGAGCAGATCCTTTCTTTCTCCACACTTTGGCCTTTCCATCACTTTAATAGAGGTTCATCTTGGTTCTAGACCTGTCACAGCTTATTTCTGTTTCTCAGTCCGGCTTAATTTCTTTCATTAATTTATTTATTTTAGAACTGTATTTTTTTTCCAATAAGAATAATTAAAAGATCGTAGAAGCTTCACATTCTGGAAATCCACTGATGCGCTTAACATACCTCAGAATTGATTTAGTGTTGTTTATTTAAAACTCAGTGTTTCTCCCATGTGGAACTACAGTCTTTACAGCTGTATCATTGGCTCCGGACCATTAACTCCAATCTCCCTTTCAGAAATAAGTGACAAGTGCTCGTTATCTTTGTTTTTTTGTTCTTGATCCAGTCATCATTAAACTTAGACTGAGGTGTAATAAATCTGGGCATAACAGACAGTATGATGTCCTTTGACCCTACAAGCATTATGAAGTAAATATGAATATTCAGAAATACTGATCTCATGACTGCAACTGCATTATAAAACAACATATATATATTTTTTTTGTTTGTTTGTTTTTTGAGTAGGAAATTTGGAGGCCTCTTTGTTTCTGTTCTTAAAGTGATCTTCAAACAGAGGATTGGGATACTTTCACTTGGTCCTCTGGAGCTTATTGATGAAGTGATAAAACTGTTGTTTTATAGCCACACCTTCCCTTCCTCCACCTTCATGGCTGAAATGCCCTATCCCTCAACTGCTCTCCGGACACCCCACTGTGTAGCAACTCACTGCTCCGAGTGTGTGTGCTCACTGCTTGCATGTGTGTGTTTTTTGTGATTAATACAGTATAGCAAAGTAAATAAATAAATAAATAAATAATAGTAATATTTATATAGTAATATTTATTTTATATATATATATATATATATATATAAAATCCCCTGATGAGTGGGCAACCACGAAACAGGCTTGTCGGGATGAAATTGTAGTACTATTATTTTTTCCCACATACAATATATTTAGCTCTACTTCGACGTATCGAGCACTGTTCTATGGAAAATCGACTCAAGATGGTATATACATATATATATATATAGCAATCTGTTCAGCAAAGTTGCACCATTCATGACTTCTAGGGACAATATGGTGCAATCCATATAATTTATTGTTTTGCCTAAAAAGAAAGAATAAAAGTAATTTTCAAAACAAGTAATTGATAATTAATATAATATTTATATAATATATCAACAAATAGGTATTAATTTTAGGTGAAACATTCAGTACATATCAAACTCCCACCATGTCCAGGCTTTGAACCCATGACCTACTGCACTTGTTAAATGCTCTGGCATTGAACCTATTTACCTAGAATTTATTCATAGATTCAGCCAAAGATGTCTTTACTGATTTTTATTTAAATTCAGATCCCTTCTCTTTATAACTCATCCATCCTTCATGATTCCTAAGTCTTAAAAACTAGAGCCAATCAACAATTTTATTATTTCAATTCCCAAAATTAGGAAGGTTTGAATACATTTATTTCAGAAGCATTTTGGCTGTGGACCAGTGTAATTAGCTGTTCCAAATTGCCTCTAGATGTAAATTTGAATGTGAATGGTTTTGTTTGTGTTGGCTTTGCAATGGTCTGACAAGCTGTTCAGGGTGTACCCTGTCTTCACCAAGAGTCGGCTGGAGTAGGCCTCCCCAGGACCCTAGTAGAATTAAATGGTTCCGCTAATGAATAATCTCCAACCCATATCTTTGGTGTATACAGTCATTCCAATACTTTCTGTGGGGATTCTATTTATGCCTCATATTCATTGTTCCTATAATAACATACTGAATTATAGAAGCTTTACACTTTGAATGAACCAAACTTTAGACTGAAAATCCACTGAACTGTTCAATGTAGCTCAAGATATAGATTTTGTGTTGTTTATTTACAGCTCAGTATTTCTCCCATGTGGAAATGTGAAACTACAATCCTTACAGCTTTACAATGTGTACTTCACCATTAGCTTCAATAAGAGACAAGTGCTCATTATTTTGCTGTTTAATCCTTGATCCAGTAAATGTAACAGTGCGAAGAGGAATCAGGACATGAGAGCACATATGATGTCCTTTAACCCTACAAGCATTAGTACAAACAGAATATACAATAATACTGATCTCCTGGCTGTAATGCTATTAAAGGTCTATACTAAAGCTCAATGGGAGTCCTATAACTGTAATGTACTACGCCACAACAACCACCTCATAAATCTTCCCTAAAAGACGACCTCATTATCTGGGGGTGGGTGGGTGGGGGGCTGGGCAGAATGAGTTGAATTGATTTTTTTTTATAAAATTGGATGAGTTCCCATGGCAGATGAGCTGTAGATCATTGTAATGAGTAGATAAAAGAATGTCACTCCCAGCAACCCTTACCATATATGAACATTCGCATTCACCAACAACTGAGACATTTTGCTCTCTGTTTAACCAACAATGTAATTAACAGTCACATGTAAATATTCATTTCTACTGTATGCACTTATGCTGTCCCAACTACAAATCCAGCTGTAACACTGGGTGATTTTACCATTAGCCCAAAATAATAAATATCATATATCAGTAATCCCTTTCAACTTAAATCATGGGCTTATCTGTAAATAATAAGGTAGGCTAAATTGTAATTTTTTATTATAATGTAATTACTGTGGTTTACACATTAAATTAAAATAAATATATATCTTAATGAAGCTGGCCCTGTGATGGCCTGGCGAGCTGTCCAGGGTGTACCCCGCCCTTGCCCAGAGTCGGCTGAGATGGGCGCCAGCCTCCCCGCGACCGTGATTAGGAATAAGCGGTTCAGAAAATGAATGAATAAATGAAGCTCCTTATTTGTAAATATGTAAAGAAGTGACAGTGTTTTATTATTTTTAATAAATTTTATCCCGATAACAGATGTTATTTTATGGCAGTACCTCAGTTTTTTCCAATACAAAATACAACTATCTACATAACAAAAAAGGTCATCTTTTGAAGTCAAGTCAAAATATCTTAAATATTCTCACTCACTCATTTGCCAAGCCACTTATTCCTATTAGGATTACTGGGAAACTGGAGCTCAGCCACTGGGTGAAGGCAGAGTACACCCTAAACAGCTCGCAAGGCCATCATAGAACCAACATACACACACATCCATTTAAACTCACACTTGTGCATGTCTTTGGACTGTGGGAGGAAACTGAAGTACCCGGAGTAAACTCACAAAAGCACACAGAGAACATGAAAACCCCACACAGAAACACCTGAGCCCAGGACTCAAGCCCAGAACCTTCTTGCTGTGATGCGAATGAGCTAACCACTATTTAACTGTGCCACCTAAATATAGTCAGTGTACATAATGTAGCCTATTGTAAGACTCCAGTAAACCAAACATAAGAATATGAAACTTATTAGACTCCAAAACAAAAGATGCAAAATTATCAAAAAAAAAGTAAAGTGTAAAATTATCTAACAACAGGTTGAATATTGGATATTATAAATCACTAATCATAATTTCCTATTATGTACATTTTCTCTGTTTTTAAAATGTGTTCACTTTTTAAGATATTTGTTTTGTGTGTGTGCATGCATGTGTGTGTGTGTGTGTGTGTGTGTGTGTGTGTGTGTGTGTGTGTGTGTGTGCACTCACCTGCACTCCATTATCGCATTTTGTGAAACTCATTTAAAGTTTGAGAAAAGTTTTAGGATTTTAGAATCATTCCCTTTTCACACTCAATTAGTGACAAGTGAAAGACCTCATTATTTTCACATCCTGCTGAGCCTCTGCTAAGGTCTTCACAGGTCCAATAACATCATGAAATGGAGCACAGATGCATGCACAATGAACCGCGGAATTTGGATGTGCATGGCAAAATTTGTAAATAAGCACCAGACTTAAAACTGGATCGATGATATACGTAATTTTTCCTATCCATGCTACATAGTGTATTTTGTGCACCCAGCAATTACTAATGTATTGGCATTTATTGAATATAGATAATAGAGAAAAGTTGAACATGTCAAGCACTATCAATTGGCATAGTGTAATTAATTAGACCATTATTTGCTAAAGCTATTTTAGTGAATAGAAGGCCATTCATTCTGTCCATGTTACATACTGACTTTCTGAGTCTTCATACTGATAATTTGATAATAATGTTCATACAAGGGAATGGGAAAAACTATTTTTTCTAAATCTGCAGAAAATGTGACATGTCAGTGTCACACATTTCAGTACCAGTGTCATGATCAGACCCTTATATCTTCTTCTTTTCTCTAGCTTGTTAAAAGCTTTAATAGTTAATGCCTGCAATGTCTTAAAACAATAATCAATTCACTAGGAAGTGATTCAATTCTTGTTGCATTGTGGGAAATCAATGCTATAGATATTTTTTAAATGCACTAAATGCTAGAGCTCTGGCAGTATATTATCATGTTTTATAGCAAGACTTTGGATTTAAAATACGACTGTGATTAAATGGTCATGTGTATCACATTGTCTTTCATTATTCAAAGTATGAAATATTTATTGTTCTTTCTGTAGTAAACAAAGATGACTCCAAAAGACGGACTACAAAAACAATCCTGTTCTTTAACCTGAACTTGACCTACAATGATCGTAAAATTATTCTAATATCATTTGTAATATAATAAACTTTATGTGCCTGTTTTACTAGATGTCTCTGCACAGCTCTGGTGCTTAACTTGATGTGATGTTTAATTCTACTATTAATGGAAGCCATTTACTGACAATCTGAAAGGAAGCAATTGGAAGGATCCTGATGAAGGGTCTTGCTGCCTGTATCTTTAGTTTGAAGTAGTGCCAGGATTAACCCTGCTTCAGCTGTTATTTATTTTCAGGCCACATCTGGATACAGAAGTCTGGACCAATTCCTAGAGACAGGAAGTGGCAGCTGGCTGTTCTTTAATGCCAAAGGCACATGGGTCAAGGGCACTGTCAGTGGACTGCAATCACTGTAGCGTAGGCATCAAGAAGACAAGGAAAGAGATTCATGACAAGCTTTCATTCTCGAGATGCCCCTGTATTCACAATTCATTCAATCATTCATTCATTCATTCATTTGAAGCACCACTTACTCCTGCTAAGGTCACGGAGAGGTTCCTAACAGGGATGCGACACACATACAACCATTCACACTCACACCTAGGGGCAATCTGGAACAGACAATTAGCCTAATGTGCAAGTGTTTTGACTCTGGTAGAAAACAGAATACCCTTAAGAAATCCATGCAAGCACAGGGACAACATGCAAATTCCACACAGAAATGCCCTCGCCAAGCCTAGGAGAGGAACCCAGGACCTTCTTGCTGTGAGGCAGACATTCTAACCACTACACCACAATACAGCCCAATACTCACTTATTTTGACTATATTCAATATAGTTTAACTTGCTAAGATATCAATTTTGGAGTACTGCTCTTGTTGAACCTTTTTTATGATTAAAAGCTCCCCTTAGATTAAAGGTAAATTTGCTGTCTCGCCGACATCGGCTGGGCTCATTAGTGCCTTAAGCGTTAGCTTTAATTCAATAGCAGAACATTGTGGGATCACACTGACACACTGAGCTCTCGCTCTGGACAGAATGAGCTGAGCTGGCCTGACATCTCCGATATCCCAGACTATTACTGAAACTGCAGTTCATCTGTCTGTAAAGAGAGAGAGATGGACTGATCTCAATCTTCCTGTTAAAACAAACTCCAGACATTCTGCGCAGACCAAAATGTTTACTTCCATATATTCTCATGTGCATACTATTACCTTATACATTATGATCACCGAACACTGAGACATTACAATTAAGTTTAGTTAAAATGCTATTATTATTCCTTCAAGAGATTTTCTAATTTCTGATTGGTGGAAAGGCATCAAATAATTCTTGGCATTGGATCATTTTCATGGGATAGCAGAATTATTGTATAGTTGCATATTAGTTGCATAATTGGATAATAGACATAATTGTCGGTTCCAAATCAACCCTAGGTGTGAGTGGGATTGGTTGTATATGTGTTGGCCCTGCAATGGCCTGGCGAGCTGTCCAGGGTGTTCCCCGCCTTGGCCCAGAGGTGGCTGTGATAGGCACCAACCTCCCCGTGACCCTAATAGGATTAAGCGGCTTAGAAAATGAATGAATGAATGAATGAAAACAATTATATAATTCAGCATTTGATATGATATGGAGAATCATTTAGTCTCTAAGGGTGTCACCCATTAAAATCTCTTTGACTGAATAATTCTCTATATCATACCCCACCTCATTCAATAATTACTTAATAATACATATAATAAGAATGCTACAAGTCAATTGAAACACCTTTAATATTTAACAATCATAACGATCGTGCTATCGTTATATGGATCGTGATATGATATGATATAAGAGCTTCTAAATAACACATTATCATCATCATCTTTTTCTTTACTCAAACAACATTGTATGTCATAGAGCAGAGCTGATGCCCTGCAGGATTTAGATTTTTGATTTTGATATACTGTATTAATCCTACTAGGGAAATTTAGCTTCTGCATTTAACCCATTCAGTGTGAGCACCCACATTCGTAAACAGTGAGCACACACACTCAGAGCAGCAGTTTGTAACATATTGCAGCAGTTGGGTTAGGGTTAGGTGCCTTGTCAATGGCACTTCAGCCATGAATGAAGGTGGAGGTAGGAAAGGTGCAGCTCACTACTCCCCACACCACCACACATTTTTCCTGCTGGCTTGAGAATTGAACCAGCGACCTTTAGATCCCAAACCCACTTCTCTAACCATTAGGCCACAGCTGCCCCTTGAGCTCACTTAACTCATCCTTTGACTTTTTTCTTTAATCTTTTCACCTGATTGGTTAAAACTCTACCAATTGTACCGAAGGGTCCCTGTTATATTTCTTCTTGGGTTTCACATCAAGACTTTCTCAATAATGGCAGTCTTCTAAGCTCTTCAAACATGAGCCAGGTACTTGTAGATTACAAAATTATGCCGCAGCATTGTTTTATTCGTTACTACATGCAAAACTACAGTTGACTTCATCCACAGGCATATATCTTTAGCCATGCTCTGTAAAACCACGTTTCAGATTTTCTCATTTGTTGCTCACTGGGCAGCCAGCACTGTGTGCCATACATCTTAGCCATGATCTTACACATGCTTCACTGAGTTTTCTTCTTGTATGTAGATTAACACTGCAATCTGTCAGCGTGTTCTTAAAAATTCATTGAATTTCACAGTAGCACTGGCCACAGGCTGTTCACTAAAGCACCCATCCTCTGTGTTCATTATTACCTGCCCAAGGTAACTGGATTGCCTGACATATTGTATGACTTGGCCATCAATGCTAAATAGTGTAGGTTATTTGGGAACTCTTCATTAATGAGTACCTGTGCTTTGCTCTTCCTAAAACATCCTTGTAAGGCAAAACCATTTGTATCTCTTTTTTATGATGGTAAGAAGTCGTTCTGCTTCCAGAATTGTTTTATAAAATAAAACATTGTCCTCACATGGGGTGCATCAAGTTGTTTAGAATCTGGGGCCTACTGTTAATGATGATGATGCAGAGAACCACTTAAACCTACTAGGGTCATATGATCCCATGACGAGGTACACCCTGAACGGCTTCTCAGTCACCCAACACAAACACACGCACACACACACACACACACACACACACAAAAACATTCACACTCACACTTTGGGGCAATTTGGAACGGCCAATTAGCCTAATGTGCATGTCTTTGGACAGTGGGTGAAAACTGGAACAGCTTTGGAGAAAACCCAAGCAGAGAGAGAATACTCCACCCATTAACACTTTTGCTTAGTCCGGGACTTGAATCTGTTGCTGTTAGTATTATCCACTTGATGTAGTGAAGCAAAAGATTATTTAGTAGCAGTTAGCAGTTAGGCTATACACCACAATTCATACACAGTACGCAAAAATAGCTGAAAATATAAACAAACACAATGTTTCATGTAAAGAGTAGGCTGCATTGCAGTCAGCGTGTTTCTGCCCTGTGATCGCCTGGCAAGCTGTCCAGGGTGTATTCTACTACTATATCCTATTCTACTACTGTATCTTACTCGCCCAGAGTAGGCTAAGATGGGTGCCAGCCCCCCGCGAACCTAATTAGGATTAAGCGGTTCAGAAAATGAATGAATGAATGAATAAATGTTTCATGTTGATGTCATCCCAATAGGCAAATGAGGTTATTCATATGCTCTGTGGATTGATTTACAGAAAAGGACACTGTCATTGTTTTTTATGAAATAATGGAGTACAAATATTCATTCACTCTCACTCAGTTGCCTAACTGTTTAATCCCACTAAGGCTGGAGCCTTTCTCAGCTGACACTGGGCAACAGCTCGGCAGACCATTGCAGGGCAAAACACACATGACCATTCTCACTCACACCTATGGATAATTTGGAACAGCTACTGTACTTAGCCTAGTCTGCATACTTTTGAACTGTGGGAGGAAATCAAAGCACCCAGAGGAAGCCCACACAAACGGGTGGACGGACAGACATGAAACTCCACACAGAAATGACCAAGACCGGGAATCAAACCCAGGACCTTCTTGCTGTGAGGCGGTTATGCTAACCATTATGCTACTGTGTCACATTAGAGAACAAATAGAACCACGCAGTTAATTCCTGCGTGTGTGATATCATCACCCCGGTGACACCATGAGCATTTTGGAAGCACAAACACTGAGTACAGGGATGGAGAAAATAAAGATGAGTAAAAAATTGCATGTTTATTATCTACAAAATACATCAGGTAATGGAAATGTTCGAGAACAAAGAATCCTGCAGTAAATAATGCATTTCCTTTCCTCATTCAGAAGCTCAGTGAAAGCTGGCAAAACTTTAACACAAGCACACCTTTTGTTCAGGTGTCACTGGCACTGAAACTCAAAGACAACACTGATGTAAGATACATAATAGGTAAAAAATGGCTTTATAAGTCCTCCGATAGCAATATGTAGACATCTATTCTTCTTCTGAAAGAAGGTCATCTTTCTTTTCATATAAAACACAATTCAGACAATAATTTATCATGTTTATGACCCTGAGAGGTAAATATGGACACTGAAAGCTCTTAAACAGGATCTTTCATTGAGTACACGAGAACATTACAGGGTCATGGGGTGAAAGCACTGCTTTAACAACGTCCTTCTAGTGTCTGAGATGAAATGGCACAGGGGAAGCAAGATGCAATGTTCACACAATGTTTTCACACGTGACAATTTGAATAGAATGATAAACATTCTTTTAAAGTCAAAATGATCAAAGACTTCAATTAACCCAAACTGCTTTTCATTTATTAATTTATTCATTTGTTTAACCCTGCTAGGGTTGTGTGGAGACCGAAGCCTTTTTCAGTCAACTATGGACAAAGGCAGGGTATACCCTGAACAGTTCAGCAGTTGCCGCGCCCTGGACTTGAACCCAGGACCTTCTTGCTCAAACCCAGTAGATGGACGTGTTCCACCATGCCATCTCCCGAACTGCATTTATGATGAGTAATTAAGTCACCTGAAGGCCAAAGCAATGCAAAGCCAAAAAAAACAAAAAACAATAGATAGATAGATAGATAGACAGACAGACAGACAGACAGACAGACAGATAGATAGATAGATAGATAGATAGATAGA
>JAQMYF010000001.1:40090244-40116884 GCA_030014195.1 Neosilurus mollespiculum
TGTGTGTGTGTGTGTGTGTGTGTGTGTATATATATATATATATATATATATATATATATATATATATATATATATTAAACAAAAATATAAACGCAACACTTTTGTTTTTGCTCCATTTTTTCATGAGCTGAACTTAAAGTTCGAAAACGCATTCTATGTACACTAAATGCCTATTTCTCTCAAATATTGTTCACAAATAAATAAAATGCCACTTTAAAATGTGCACTTTTATTGAATTGGGGGGTGGGAGGCAGTATCTGGTGTGACCATCATCTGCCTCACGTAGTGCAACACCTCTCCAATACGCCAGACGCCATCGAATGTGAGCAATTGCCTACTCAAGTCAGTTACAACGACGAACTGCAGTCAAGTCGTGTCTAATCAGCATCTTGACATGCCACACCTGGGAGGTGGATAGATTATTTCGGCAAAGAAGAAGTGCTCACTAACACAGATTCAGACAGATTCGGGAACAATATTTGAGAGAAATAGGCCTTTTGTGTACATAGAAAAAGTTTTAGATCTTTGAATTCAGCTCATGAAAAATGGGAGCAAAAGGAAAAGTGTTGCATTAATATTTTTGTTGAGTATATACATATATATATATATATATATATATATATATATATATATATAATTAAAGTTTTTTTGCATGAATGAAAGTTGTTAGATACAGTCTGAGTTTTTCACCATGCATTAAGCTTTATTTGTTCTTTTGACATTGCATAATTGCACAACAAAGGTCTTTAAAGTGTAATAAATAAAAAAAGAAAAGAAAGAAAAGAAATCAAGCCAGCCAAATACAGCTCATATTCCAGATCAGCGCACTGCAGAATGTTTTTGTAGTTGATGCAACATTAAGAAATACACATTACCCTTTTTTAAATTGCAGGCACAGCAATTTCCCTTAAAATTAACACATTCCATGGAAACACAAAACCTTTATTTTGGAGAATTGTTTCAGAATAAAATGTACTTTTGAAACAAGAATAAAAAATCTCACACCAGCTAGTAAAAGAGTGCATTTGTCATTTACCAGTTTCAGTGAACAGTGTGGCACAAGAAATACTGTCCAAACATCTAACTGAATTAACACATTGCAATTTTTGGGAACTATTTGGAATGGAGTGAAAAAAATAAAATGAAAATGATGGAAAAAATTAATAAGAACTAAAACGTTGACAATACAGCCAGTAAATTACACAACACAGGATTTAATACTTTTAAATTTTTTCCCATTGTTTAACTAAAAGAAATGACAATCTAATTAGACCAATTTACAAAAATAACTGTACAGTATACATAATTATTTTGTTTGTGTAAACTTTTTTTTTTTTTATTTTTATTAAGAAAGGCACCACTAGCACCCGATGCAGTGCCTCCACTAGTACAGCTGCTGATGGTGGTTTAGGCTTAGACACAGAATCACACACACACACACACACACACACACACACACACACACACACACACACACACACACAATTCTTCCTCTGACCTACTAAAGACACACTGTGCTTTATAATGCTCTTGCTCCCTACCCACCATTACAGCAAGGCTGTAACACATTCCTGTTTCTCAGAAACAGCGTTCTCATCCAGTACAAGCACTATTCCATGTGCAAAATGCAACATGCAAAAAAAAAAAAAAAAAAAAAAAAAAAAAAAGGAAAAAAGATGGCAAATGAAAATTCAAAACTTTCCACATAAAATCCCTTCTGAGTCTCTATAACAAACAGACTTTAATCCAGAGCAAAGCAGGCATCCAAAGTGAAGTATTTACTGTTAAAAGTCTTGGACTAAGAGTTGTGCTTTAAGATTGCTCCACATCTTCAAAGCAGGAACCACTGGATGAACAGTGAAAATCTACAGAACATGCAAAACCTGTCCATAATGCTTGACCTGCTCTTAGGTGATGGATTTTAATTTAAATAATAATAATAATTATAGTAATAATAATAAGAAGAAGAAAAGTAGGAGTTGGAGGATGAGGAGAAGAAAAAGAATATTTAAAAAATCATTAAAAGGGCACACATGCTAGCATTGACTCATATGGCACACTGACAAGAGAGACACAGCAATAAAAAGACAGCGGCTTGTTTCCAGGGGAACTGGTGCACAAATCAAGACAGGATCGAATGCAAACAACGAAAGGAAAGAAGCCACAATCATCACAAACACAAGCTCTGATCTGTCTACCCTATCACCTTACTTTAATGAATGTCCTTTTGACACCTGTTAAACATTGAACATCTATAAATAATAAACACAAGATGTTCAGTAACACTGTTTCATTACACAGCAATAAAAGAAATACTGATTGTGGAGTGCATATTTCTGCCAATACTGCTACAAACAACCAACAAACTCAGCACGTGATTAACCTTTCTTCTTATAACAGCATACTATTTATCTTGATATAACGTTAGCCATTATTGTTTTAATACAAAACGTTCTATGTTCTATAATGTGAAACTCATATTGGAATGAAGAATCGATGTTCAGAGGAAGGGTAATATTGCTGGCGAAAACTAAAAAGCGGCATTTAAAAAATCATTTCTGAACTGAAAAAGAAATGTCATTAAAAAAATAAAACGGAATTTAAAAAATTCAATCAACAATGCAACAAGACTTGAAGATAAAATCAGATTTGTTTTTGTTGTTGTTTCCTGACTGATTTGCACTGTGGTTGCTAAACCACTTTGAAGATGAAAATGGGTCAGTAATGGACTGGTTCCACAATGTGGCAGTAATGTGCAGTAAACACTACAACTAACACTAAAAACTTACAGTATAACTATTTAAAATAATAATAATAATAATAATAAAAATATATTACCTCGGGTTGCAGAAAAATGCAGCTAAATTAGGCAATATGACTCAGTTTCTTTATGCATGGGTTGAAATATTGAGAAAATTTTGTTCTTACTGAGCACAATAAATAATGCATTGTTAAATTAAAAAAAAAAGTTTCTCTGAGTTTGTGTCATAATAATGTAAAAATATCTTATTACATGAAAAACATCCTGTTATCATAAACGTTCCACTTTATAACAAGATACTGAAGACTTCCTCTTTTTCTAGAGTGACAGCGCAACTCTTCCAGAGCCTGCAATCACTTACACTCAATACATTTTAAATGAGGTCTGAAAAAGTTTTTTCATCCTGAGGTGGCTGGTAAAAATAAAAACACTATGGGAAAAAAGAACTAAAACAAACCCCAAATAAATAAATATTAATGACATGATGTGTGTACAAACTATGCTTAATGAGCACCAATAAAATATTTTGATCTTGCAATGCTACAGGAATGCAGTGAATCCTTTCCCTTTATAATGTTTGTACATCGAAAATAACTGCTTCTTTTAGTGCTGCCAACACACACACACACACACACAAATACAAAAATATTCTACATATTCTATGTGCACTGCCCTAAATATGCAGAACATAGCGGTGGTATGTTCAAGCTGCAAACTTTTAAAAATATTAATAATCAAATATGAATGCCAGCAAACCGAGGAAAAGTTACAGTTAAAAATACATTCCCAAAAAAAAAAAAAAAAAGCTAAAATTTTCTACAATCATTACAACCTACATCTTCACCTGACTTTACAGTACAGTACTGCCTGCCATTTTTAGAAGAAGATAAAAAGTAGAACTCTGTATTGAGTATGCTTTTAAAACTTTGAATGTAACCTCGGTTTTCTCTCAAACAAACCGTTTCTAAGTCCTGTGTGATAATCAACCTGGAGCGGTGCCCACTGAGACATGACCAAATACGGGCCAAAGAAAACGCTATTCAAAGTTATCCAAATGAATTACAGTTAAATAACTTTCAAATTTCCATCCTGAACAGATTTCAGTCATGTAAAAGCTTCTCGGGTTTAGGATATCCAAACAGTCTGAAGTCAGCCTCGTAGAGCTTGTACAACTGTCTGCGTGATTCATAAGGTATGTTGGCGAACCATTCTTGCTCCCAACTGCTGACCGTCCTGTTGTGATGACTTGGTGGGAACTGGACGACGTTATCCACGCGAAGGATCCGCAACAAATGCTCAGCATCCTCGTCCAAGGTCTCCAGTTTTCCCACAAAGTCGTAGTTTATCTGGCAAGGATGACACAAGCGGTTCATCTGCCTCCAATGCTCGTTAAACGGCATTTCTTTCTCAGTGTTTGGATCTAATAGGTACTGAATAAAGTTTAAAAAAGTCGGACGGATTCCAGCAGCGAACGCGTCCACCACCGACGCTGGAGGATCGACATAGTTGCCGTATCTTTTCAGCATTAACACAGCAAACTTTTTGTAGAAATCCTCGTTCTCCAGCTCGAACTTGTTGCGGTAGGCTGAAATGAGGCGAACGAACGGGTCTCGGATGAACAGGAACTTGGTGTACTTCTTCAGTTTTATTTTCATCAAATGACGAGAAAACTTGCCGTATCGTTTCCAGAACTTGTTGAATGTGAAGTGCACACTGCTGTTATGAACAAACTCGACCGGGATGTCCATAGGATCTTGGTAGGGTGCGCCGTTAACCAATAGGCTCTCACTCAGCACAATCATGATGCGCTTCCAGTTGGTGCATGCCACCTTGGGAACATAGCAGTAGATGATGCCATGTCGGTCGTCCACAATCAAGTGGTCCAGCTCTTTGTTGGGGATGTCGTCGAATGTCCGGTTCTTGCCTGGGAAGTCAAAGCTGCTGTTGCTGCTACAAAGGTCGTGGATCAGTTGCTTCCTACTGTCCTGCCTTTGCTTCTTCTCTATAGCAATCGGGGTCAGGTGGATCTTCCACTCGCGTCTAGGGATGAATCTTTCTTCTGGTTTTTCCGAGGACTGGTTGTGAGTCTCACCAGGTGGCGTTTCAGCTCTCGTTTGCTCAGTAGGGTCGACGGTGCCTTCCAAAAACTGGTTAACAAAAGCATCAATGTCGGGCAAGAATGAGCCATCCTTGTCCTCCTCAATTTTGTTTTTGGAACCTGCATTACTCTCAGGTGGGAGGCGGGAAGAATGAAGTCCAGAGATGGTTGTATGAAGATAAAAATGAGTAGCTCCAACATCATCCCAGTAGATGATGATCAGCAGGATCATGAAGACAGAGCCCAAGATGAGAAAGATGCGAAACAGTCTCGTTTTGCCCATTTTGTCTGGTTTGGACAGGCGGGGTTCCATTCTCACCGAAGCTCCATATCACCATTAGTCATCTGGATGGGAAGGAAAGGAGTTTAGCACCAAAAAATGAAAATTAAGGTGGATTCAACATTGTTTGAAATGTGATTAGTAGGCGAGACGTAAAAACCTCTCAGTCTCTATAAGTGTGCTTCATACGCGGAAAAGAAAAATTTCTAATCAAATATCTAAAGTCACAAGCAGTTGAGAGCAAACTTGATTGAAATGCTATGGCTGTAGGTGCCTAGATAACTGCAATAGTATGCTGGTGTTACTTGAACTAGGATTAACCCTGAAATGATATTTCTTGACAGAGCAGCAGGAAGGCAAGGCTTAAGTTGTTTGGTCTGTTTTATCAGAGGAAATCGAGTGGCACATTGGAGAACGACAGAACTGGGTCTTACTTCATGGCGATTGTACACGAACTGCAGTATTGAAAAATGTCTAAATGGTAATGATGGGGGAAATTGCTTTGAGTAACACCACTGATTTTTACATTTTTTTAGCCACTTGTTCACAGATTGCAGACTATTGAATAGGAGATAAGGTTTACTGCAAACAGATTGGAGAAAACCACAACAGCACTTAGTTTACGGCTAAAATCTCAGCCGTATGATCCAGGAGTTTGTAGAGAACAAATAAAACAGGCACATAAAACTACTGTATCCAAAGCTACCTTGTGTGGCCTCAACAATAAAACTCACATAACCAGTTTACAGGCATTTGAAGTGTATTATGTAAAGAGAATTAGTGTTACTAAATGGAGGCTGGCACCCATCTCAGCCAACTCTGAAAGAAGGTGGGGTACACCCTGAACAGCTCGCCAGACCATTACAGGGCAACACACACACACACACACACACACACAACCATTCACACTCACACCAAGGGGAGATTTGGAACAGCCAATTAATTTACCCCGGAATCAAACCCGAGACCTTCTTGCTGTGAGGCGGACATGCTAACCACTCCGCCACCGTGCCACCCATGGGTGAATATATATATATATATATATATATATATATATATATATATATATAAAACCTCAAATGTCACCAACTAAGTTTACAGTCATGTGTAGTAGTCTGTCAGATGATAGAAAAGGGGAGTGTTATGATTGTTTGAGAAAAATAGCCGGAATAACATCAATGGGGTTATCAAAGATGGCATAATTATTTATATAGATGGACATTTGGTGTACAAAGGATAGTATACGTGAAGGTATGTACAAAGAAATTGCTAGGAGGTTGCAAGAGGATTATAATCTTGGGAAACTGTCCATTCCAATCCATTTCAATCTCCTCCATGTCAGCTTCAAAAACTTTCAACTCCTTTTGATTTGCTGTGTTTAATAAACACAGACTAGTATTTTGGACATTCATTGCATATTTACTTTTGCAATTTACGACTGATTTTTGGGAAAGTGAGTTTAGGTAAATATCAGAATACAGCTCCTTTAAGTCACATGACATGAAGAACAAATGGAAACGCTATCATTCTGAAAAGAAAAAAGTGTTCTGTAAGAACTATTGTGAGAGGAGAAACCCTATCATTTATCGCATAACATTACTTTATGGAAATAGAGCATTCACACTAGTGTCTTGACAAAAAAATTTTTAAATATCCTGGCTATTTTGCACAAAGCTGATATGTACACGCAGCAAATTTAACCAAGGTTGTTTTGTTGACTTTTTTCTATTCTTCAGTTGTACTCAAAACTACACAGGAAATCCACCTTATGCCAAAGATTGTTAATAAGCAGGTAATTACATAGCTACAGATTGATTCACAAGCTAGCTAGCAGGCTGTAGCTTTGTGATCTCAGTTACTTGTTAAGGAATCCTACATAAGCACCCCTCCCCCACTAAAAATAACTTTTATGTTTATTAAGTGTGCTCAGGAAAACTAGACAATGTTAGCTAGTGGAATAATACTTTAATATTCTTTAATTCATCTTCAGTAACCACTTTATTCTGCTCAAGGTTTTGGTGAATCTGAATTCCTCTGGGTCCAAGAACAGAATATCAGCCCAGACAGCACACCAGTTCATCAAATGGCATCAAATACATACGCCTTAACAACCGAGTGCGAGGTCTGGACAGAGAAATCTCAGCTCGAGTATAGACTGAGCCAAAAGCTGTTTTACAACTACGGTCTGGAGCAAAAGCAAGAAAAGTTAAGACAGTTTTATTTTCACTGCCTTTCACTTGCCGATTTCCATGTTCTATTGTTACCTGTCAACGCAATTATCTGTTGAACGACTTCATGTTCTGTGTTACCGTTTCTGCTTCATGTTTTGTTCGACGAAAGTTTATGTGCCAGCCGGAGTTAAACTATGTGTTCATAACAGGTAGCCTTCTGCTTGCTTCCCTTCCTGTGAGGGAAAAAAAAGCTTTAAAAACAAGGAGCAAGTACTTCATGGGATCTTGTAAACTCTTTACACCTAAGGATATTCCCTGTATACCTATTTTGTTTATTCTCAATAAAATGCTGAAGGCTTTTCTGGAAACTGCTAGAGATCATAGCGCACAGTGCTCTAGCTAACGGCAAACTTGCAGGGTGATATACACTGGCCCATACGCAATTTGTTGCCCACGTGTCAACCAATCAGACTGCGTGTACTGTTGATGCCATATAATAAAAACACTTGGGGCAATTTTAAATAACTGATTTAGAATAATTTAACGGCATATTTTCTGAAGAGTGGGAAGAAGCATGAGTGGGAGCTTCCCACTGTAACCTGCCAGATGAGTGAGGTTTTAAACCTGAAGTCATATCAGTCGATGTGGAAAAGCAAAGATTAGTGAAAAAGATTCACTACATCCAGGTCACAAAATTGGGTGATGACTACGCACAAACAGCCTGCTCTGTCAGTGCTTTTATATGTCAACGTGTGCAATGAACTATGTACCAACATGTCCGGTCCATTTGTGGTCACTTTTTCTACCCTTGATTAATTAGTGAGTGTAATGGGTGACCTGAATTTAACATGTAATAATAATGCAATAATAAATATGATACATAGTTCATTTTTAACTCATTGTTTTTTTTTTTTGCATAATAATTTTTAATAACTGCATGATAAACTAAATGGTCCAAAACAAGCTACAAGCACACTTGCAAAGAGTGAAAAAAAAAATAAATCATGAACTTGAATATTCCACCTTCCCTTTTTTTTGCGTCGAGAGTGCCTAAAGCAAAACGGACGCCTTAACCTTGCCTGAGTGCTAAACACATCAAACCACGCCTGAGACGAACACATCATGCACTTGACAGAGCAAAGTATCTCCTAATACTATAGTAGTAATGGACTTCCCTGGGTGCCACACAAATTGTACATGCACGGTGCTCCATGTAACTGAGGTCAGGCCCCCCCTTACATATAGGTAAAGGACTCTGGGGCAAATCTTTCGAGTTGGCTTTATAGCAAACAATCCAATGGGGCTATGGGGCTCGGATGTACTGCTATGAAGTGAATCAACATCAAATTTTTAGAACTGCCTTTAAATATCCACTTCGTTAATGTACAGAGGTTTCATAGAGTCATAGTGGCTTCCACATCCTGAGCTAATAATTAGCATACGAGACCGTGATTGGTTTAGGCTGATGAGTGTATTTTGTGAAGTCACAAAAGGTTGTCTTGTTTTTATCTTTCTAATCCAGAGGTATTGACTGTATTTAATAGGAAATAATAAACTTGAAACGCAAAAATAAACATACAATTAAAAAAAAAAAAAGGCCTAAACACAAATCAGCAAAACAAATCATTGTAATAAGATCATCAAGAGGGCTGGTTACCATGAATCATATAGATGGAATGCTTTTTCACTTTTATATATCCATCCTACTTCCTGTTCAACGCTCAACTGCTTTAATACTAATGAATACAATGTAGCCCTTTGACACACACACACACACACACACACACAGTCTCTCTCTCTCCAGGAGCTAGCACGAAACCTAACATCACTCCCAAATTTTACACAAACCATTACATATTTATCAGTGTTGTCTTCTTTACACAAACCATTACATATTTATCACAGTGTTGTCTTCTTCATTCACCTCCAACATCGGAGCTGAGATTACAGACAGAGTCTCAGGGTTAACACGTTACACAGACACTTTTCTTCTCTATCAGAAGTCTCTCTCTCTCTCTCTCTCTCTCTCTCTCTCTATAAACACAAGCCGAACAGAAGCCTCGTTTGTTCCTGTCTTGAAACACAAGTTTGTTATGAAATGCTTTAGTTTTTTTTTTTTTATACACTCGTACATAAGTCGTGGTGAAACATGGCTGTAGTGTACATAAGCTCACCTCGAAACCCTCCACCCAGACGTCGTCGTCTCGGCTCTCCGGAATGATGTTGTGTGATCGCGCTTCGCAGATCAGACGAGATCCCACAAAACCTCGCGAGATTTCAGCAGCTGCTGGATTCATATAACCATAAAGTTTTTGGACTGTCCTACATAATAGTTAGAGCTTAAAGCGCGCGCGCACACACACACACACACACACACTTACTGCCTTCGTCCTCCTTCATCATCCTCACAATGAGATAAGGTTTTTAACAGGCCACGCCTGCGTCACTGAACAGGCCCCGCCCACTGCACACTAATTACGATTCACTATTAATTAGTGAAAAACATTATGACACTACATTACCAATTTTGCCTTTCAAATCTTTGCATTTCTTCATTTTATAACATCATATGATAGTGAGCCTCCATGACATTTATTTCCATTTCCAAATCACTTCATATCCAAAAGTGTTGGGACGCCTGCCCACAACACCAATTTCGGGCTTGTCTGACACCCCAAGCCAAAGGCATTTATTCATTTATTCATCTTCTAAACCGATTAATCCTAATCAAGGCCGTGTGGAGGCGGGCGCCCATTTGGAACCGCCAAATCAGCCTACTGTGCGTGTTTTGGGATTGTGGGAGGAAACCAGAGTACCCAGAAGAAACCCATAGAACCATCGGGAGAACATGCAAGCTCCACGCCCGAGCCCAGGAATCAAAACCAGCACCTTCTTGCTGTGAGGCGGACATGCTAACCATTATGCCACCGTGCCACCCATGTCAAAGGCTTCAATATAAATCTTACCTCTAGATTTTGGACAGTAGGATGCAGAGATCTGCCCATTCAGCCATCCCATACAGTGAGTTGAAGACCAGGGCTCGGCCCAGGTTACGTTCTAACCATACCATCACAGAGCTACAGGGAGGAGCTTTCAGGAGGCAACAGGTTTATGCCTCATAGTTCTAATGAAGAGGAAATCTAACATTACAGAATACATGGACGTTCCATACAACTGTGCATTTCTGCCTTTGTTATAGCAATTAGAGGAATAACCACATGTACAGGAGTGATGGTCAGGTTTCCATAATCTATTGTGTCATTTTTCTTAATAAATATATAGATAATTAACTAATTCTTGTATAAACAATGCAGACGTCACAAAAAATCAAAAAACACGCTGAACGTAAATGCATAAATTTAAATTAAAAGTAAATCTAGAATAATTTTCCAACAAGGTTAAATCAGACTGCACAGTAGGCTTTACAAGCAACGATGCAAAAAAATAAAAATAAAATAATAATATATATTAAAAAAACTTTTAAAATGATTCAGACTCACTGCGCAGGTTTCTATTGCAGATTTGTGGAAAAAAAGAAAAAATGTAATTTTTTAAAAGTAGACCCAACAGCACATGGTCTGTTTTCACTCGCGATGTTATGTTATATGTTTACAGCTGGATTATGTCCTCATGAAAGGTGCCATGTTGAAGAACGACTCATGTGACATACATACAAAAAAAATTTTTATTCAATTTTGCTTTAATAAATTGTTAGGTGGGGACTAATGCAAGCACCTATTGTTTTGTGACATGTCAGTCCCGCCTCTCTCTCAGAAGGTGCTACCCACCTCAGCCTTTGGCCTCAGCAGATAAAATGCCATCGATCTAATAATTCCTCATTACATACTTTGCCTCATTTGTGGCATGAGGCTGCTATCTTGGGAAACACAATTTCCCCCAGGATCAATAAAGTATTCTGAATCTGAAAAGCATTACCCCAAGTGGGTAATGCTTGAGTTTATCATGATTTCTTGGAACAAGGAAACACTTTGAAATAGAAAATAAATAAATAAATAACTCGCCTATCTCTTTTTTAGATGTTTCTTTCTTCCATTACGTATATAGTAAAATCCTTTATTACACTAATGCACAGCTTTTCTGCACTTGCTCACACGCACGTAGCTCACAGTGGTTTGGGATTTTTTTAATGTAAAAAATTAAGCCACAAAAAACTCATTTTGGTGTGTCTTGTGTAGCATGTACTAAAACAATCATCACCTTAGTCTTAGTGGATTTCAATGACTTAAATAGTAACCACCAAAAGTTCAATCTTGGGAATTATTTAGCAACTTATTCAGCAATTATTCCGCCTTGCTATTTTTTTAATTATCCTGAGATAGCAGCAAATTAGATTGTGCTGTTCCCATGTAGTATATACTGAAGAGAGACAGTATTAAGCAATGATGTAAAAGTATTTAATTTTTACCTGCACAAAACGCTTACACACACTTATTGCAATACTCAGAACTGAAAACTAAAGTTACCCAGAAAGTTATCGAGTCAGGTACCGTCATAATGAAATATATCAAAGCAAATATTCAGACAACAGTCCCACGATATTTCACTGTGCATTATAAAACACCACCTGACAAAAGGTTAAATTTTATGTATACTTTATTACCTTGTTGTGCATTTAATATCAGGTAATCTGAATGGAGGAGGATACAGCCCACTGTAGCGCACGCTAGAGTACATATTAACCCTATGAGAAATTTCTGGAAACAGAATGTCTTTCTTCCACATGGAGATGTAAAAACCTTTCATGGCATGCTGAGTCATGGTAAGGGCCTTCTGACGAAGGAAACGTTCAACTCAAACGGCAGAAACTAGAGAGGGAAACAGCCAAATGCTGCTCAAGGGGTGAAGGAGGCAGGATGGACGCTCCCAGAGCTGGATACAGGGGCAAAATCAGCAGCAGCCAACAGTGGTACGAAATTCTCCTTCCACAGCAACCAGTATTAAAAGGCACTTGGCTGGATGTTAACAAGGAATTAATTGGGGAGAGATGTCGGGTCCTGGAGAATTAAAAACGGTTCTGGGAAAGGAGGTGGGAGAACAGAATAAGAATGGGTTACGGTCATTAATACAACAAGGCACTACTCGCAAAACACAGAATATTACACAGAATACACAGAATTAAACAGAATACCTGCTATGAGGACTACAGATCTCCGATTGGAATGATTTCTTCATTGATGAAAAACTCAATGGTCTCCTCTTCCCAGTCATCAACATTACTGTCCAGTTCATCAGTGTCCACACCTATCAAAAAAAAACAAATGGCAGGTCAAATGAGTATAGATAACTACTCGCTAAAGTTAAGGGGGAATGTCACCACATAACCCCTGAGACAACGCCAAGGAGACTATTAAGAGATATCCACAGAGTCTGTGTTGAGTAATTGTTTTAATATATACTACACAGGAACATAAGAAAACCAAACTAAAACATGATTTTATTTAATTTTTTGAGTCAAGTTTACAGGTAGAATAATGTCCATCATCCCAAGATAGATAACCAATCAGATTGCACCATTCCCGAGTAATATATAATAAATTGAAATATTCTGAAAAGCCCATTGTTAGCATCCAAGCATCTTGTTGCTCATAACAGCTAAAAATAAAGCGCATTATACTATTGCAATTCCACCCAGACAAGCTGCAATTCAAAAAGGATTTGTTTTATCTATTCTTTAAAAAGATCAGGAAGTTTTCTTGTATCGAATGAATGAGCAGTAACACTGCAATTTACTTTTCACACGTAAATACACACACGCCAATATCACAAAATAATTGTGCCCAGATATTGACAGCATGTAACTACAATTTAATTATAATTTCTTTCTAAAATATAACAAACTTAAATGCCACTCAGTTGTAACACTGGGAACTCAGGCACTTGTGTTAGAAGTCAGAAGACAATTCTGTTAAATGTAGCTTGTGAAAATAGTGAGGACGTGCTAAAAATTTTTTGGCAGCTTCCATTCTCTCTCCCATTTGTTAAATATAAAAATAGATGCTGACAAGACAATTTTGGGATGTGGCCATCATATCCAAGGAACTCACCTCCTCTGAGCTCAAGGCGGAGAGGTCTCTGCTCCTGATACATGTTCATGGCAGCCTCGCGGTACTTGCGATACTCCTCCATCATTGTGCGTCTCTTATCCACCAGTTCCTGCACAGCACAAACAACACAAGTCAGTCAGCTGGATGAATTTGGACAGAGTGATGAGAAAAAATGGAAAAGAATTCCGTGAAAGGCCGACCTTCGAAGCCTTCGACTGGCTGAGTCGATCTTTCTGCTCAAAGATCTTGGAGTATTTCTTCAGGTCTTTCTTGATGGCCTGGTAAATTCAGAGAAATTATTAACATGCTATCAAAAATTTGCCTTTTTATTATTATTATTATTATTAAATAGACCACACTGTGCATCACCTTTATCTGCTCCTGGGAGAGGAGAGACGGAGGGCGAGGTCGCCAGAGCAGCTGGCAGAAACGATCTTTGTTGTTTTTCTGCAGCAGTCTACCTTGAAACGTCCACAGCCAGTACGCATTGTCTACCTGCATTTATATTAACATTTGTATTTAGTCACAAAGAACCAAAAAAATAAAAATAAATAAATAAATAAATAAATAAATAACGCCAACCACACCCCGCCCCCCCCCCCCCCCCCCCAAAAAAAAAAAAAAAAAAAAAAAAAAAAAATGACCTTGTGGCTCCACCATGACACGGAGGTGACGACAAATCTGCCAGTTGGGTCCCATTCCACATCAGAGGCCATGTAATGCTCAGCAATGTTCATCATGGTGCAGTCTGAGGTGTCTACAAATGCCAGAGCGCCGTTCATGCTGCATTCAACAAAAAAGCATTTTAAATGAGCAAGGGGAAAGACCATTTCTAAAAAAAAATTAAAGACAGTAGCAAGTGCCAACCTCCTTAATCCAGCCAAGACCAAGAACTGGCCCTGAGGGCTCCAGAAGATGCTGTTGGCCTGCTGCTTGTCAAACAATTCTGAAAGAAATAAGAAAAAAACCAAAGGGTTCAGTTTTTTCTTTTAAATCTCTTTTACCAATATCTTGTGTTGTCAGTTATTAATGTGCACAAGTATAGACATAGTATAGATTTACTCACTGATCAGATCAATCTTGCCATTGCTCTTCACATGATAAAAAGACGCATTGATCCTGGGTGATTCTCCATGCAGCACAGCAAACCTGCTCCCATTGGGTTCCCATGCAAAGGCAATGATGCCCTCTGTATACAAACAAGAAGCCTTAGTGCTTGTGACCACTGTATGTTTTTTTTAGTTGGTTTTTTTCTTTTCTTTTTTTGCACAGAAAGTTCACACCACCTTATTTTCAGAGTGTTTCTCTCAAGAATTTATTGCTGCCAAGTTTAAAACGGTGAGCTAATAAGGGGGGAGGACATCCCGTCCTGGTATTGGCAACAGCTCCTGACAAATGAATTGATGTACCTTCTAAAAGAAGAGTCTGGGCACACGAGATTAACCATGCAAGAAATCAGCTGCGAGAGTAAGGGTGTACTCACATGTAAGTGATATAGCCGCGAAATAGTGCAACTTTTTTTTCGTTGTTTTCAGTTTCGGCTGGCCAAAAAATGTATCATCAAAAACCTTTATTATAGATCATCGTTGAGGATCCGCAACCCTGAACTGGCTGTGTGTCATGTGTTGTATTGAACCTCTTAAAATGTAAATAAAACAAATTCAAAAAATTCATGGCTTTTTCTTTGTCAAAAGAGGCGGATTCATGTGGCATGCAAAAAACAGTTTACTGTAAACAAAAAACGACTACCTCCGAAAATATATTCAATTACCCTCAAACTAAAATTCGCTTGTTCATTCAGCCGTGATTGCTTGCCAGGATTTACACTTATTAGGTCAAGAGGTGCGTCTGGATGGTGCCATTTTCAAGCCTTATTTCAGACTGAACTAAAGTTATTAAAGTTTTAAAAGTTTTTTTAATTGCTGTTTTTTCTAGTTTAGTTTATTTAGTTTTAGTGTTAATGTTACAAGCAAATAAAGTTTCCTTACTGTGAATCACTGCCACTTTTTAAAGTGATATAACAATTACAGTGCAAATCAAGGAGGAAAATTCAATAAATGAAAACTAAGCCTATTTTACCAGAAGAACTATTTAGTTCAATGATCATTGTTCATTTTAGATTTTATTTAACAATCCATAGCCCAAACATAGACCAATTACCAGGGGACAAAATGATGGCAACATTCCAAAAAATGCTCGATTTCAACTACGCATCATTGTAACACTTCAATGTTGAATGGTATATAACTGAGTTGTCAGTGACAGCAAGGATCAGTTTCTCTTCTGCCACTAGTGACATGGCTCATTGATTATAAACCTGTTACCAGCCTCTACATTTGCATAATTCTTTCTTCAGAGATGGGATTGCTTATAAAGAAGAAAAATAGAGACAGGAGAACAGTGATATGTTAACTTAATTGCGAGTGGACAGCACAAAACCTTCAAAAAATTAATTAAGCTGAACAGTGCACAAGTTGCACTGCGCTACTGTCTGAAACTTGGATGAAATTACATCCACACAGGTTTTCTGTCCAATTTACGGTACATAAAAACCTATCATCCACTTGCTATAGATGCAGTAAACAGAAATGAGCTTTAACTCAAAAGAAAGAAAGAAAAGCTGAGCTATAACCCCCACCCTGTTACCTTTCATCTCGACGACATCAACAGGAACCTGCTTCTCCCTCATCCTGAAGATCTCAAAATTCGTGACAATTCCCTAATGTGAAAGTAACACACCGGTTAGAAGAAATGCTTGTTTCTGTAAATTACACATGGTCTAACTGGAAAATAATTAGTCGTGACAATGATATTATATGCTTGTTAAGACTTCGATTTAACCACCACATTTCTGGGGACATTCATCGTCTTTTCAATTTGCTGCATCAGTGCTCTGTCTCAGTGTTTAAACAGATATCAATCAAAACCGATGCAACTGCCATCAAGGAAAACATTTACTCGCTTTTAGGGGTCGTGGTTATCCATGACTGGTCACAAGCGCAGGTCAGGCATTACACACTGCCGGTTGGTCCTGCTTTCTAAACTTGCATAACAACAGCTGGAATGTAAGCTGAAACACCTACTGAGTTCAAGACTCTAACGCGCTAAAAAAGTCACTAGGCTTTTATTTTTAAGCATTTCTTTTGTTCCAAAGTTCACAACACTAAAAGCAGCATGTGGCCCTGAGAACTGCTACTGACAGAGTCAGATAAATGAGTCATCGTACTTTTTTTGAGATACAGGGGGTATTATCAGTACTTAACTCTGCACCGGGTCACTTTTTTATAAACCTCATCTAGCTTTGTACCTGTGTTCCCTTAGGAGTCCTGTCCACCTTTACGCAAAGATAATCGCCGTTCTTCTGCCAGTGAAGTTTGCAGTCCACCACATTAAACAGATTGCGCACTCGGATCTCGTTCCTGGATGGAAGCTGCATGAGGGTCACCCTCGCTGGGATATCTTTGTCCTCAGGAACCCAGAATGCAATGATGTTATCACCGGGGGACCAGGAGAAATCTCTGTAGAGGATTAGCACAATGAGTGTCAGTTACACAAAACTGTGCAACACTACCATCACACAGGAACATGTACGCTTTCATTTTTTCCTATGTTATTATACTTCATTCATTCATTTTTCTGAACCGCTTAATCCTAGTTAGGGTCGCGGGGAGGCTGGCGCCCATCTCAGCCGACTCTGGGCGAGGGCTTATTATACTTCCACTTACTTAATTCCGTTTATCTTCAAACTCTTCTTATCCAAGAGGCCCATTGACTACGGAAAAAGTGAAACGTTCAGAGATGTCAAAATACATATACGTAAGAGAAAATTAGAGGGTAACATTTGACAGCAGCTACAAATACAATCTTGTATATCAACTTGTAGTTGAACTACAACACCTGCAAGATCCACACGTCTTCATGAAAAACTTACTGGAGTCTCATAGATGCTGAGTGTGTCCTGAGTCATTCTAGCAAAGAACTTTCCATCCGGACTCCACCTGAAGATTTAACAGCAGGTTAAAACGATGCAAACAATTAAAAATATAAACCTAAAAGCTTTATATACTTATACTGACTTGAAGATTGGCCAGTGTGCAGAGCTCTCACAGTGGAAACCTCTCTTCTTCTGGCCAGTCAGTACATCCCAGATTATGATGGCCTGTGGGTCATCTTTTGTGTCCATCAGGGGACTAAATGTAACCACATACCTATTAAAAAAATAAATAAATAAATAAACACCAACAAGTCAGAATTATCAGAATGATTATTACAGTCAGTCAGGTTTTAACAGTGAACTAAAACAGTTCAAAAACAATAAAGGAGGAGGAAGGCACTGGTAGCATGTTATAATCTTACAATGACATTAATTTTCCTTTATTCAATCTACACGGAAGTCTGATACCTTACTACAGATTAGGATGTTTATTAATGCTGATTAACCTATGGCCTGTTAAGAAGCTTCCAGAAGGAAGCTACTGCACTCAGCTTTAGGGGGATTTTAACGGAGACTAGAAAACAGCTTTTAAACGCATTACTGCCATCGTGTGGTGGCAGTAAGGTGTTACTTATTACCAGGTGCCAAGAACAAGGGAAAGTATATTTTTAAGAAAACAGTCCCATAAACTACTATAAATTACTGGAGTCACCGTCTTAGTTGGGTTGAGGTGTTTTAAATTCCGCTACTAGTTCTTTTACAGTATTCTGGAGAAGTAAAACCAACTTTGTCCTAGTCGGAGAACATGGTACAGGGGTCAATTTAAGAGCGCAGATTCTTCTGTCTTATAGGAAAACTCCTTCCAGGGTGAAGATTTTTACAAACTGTTGATGTGCAGACAGAGAAAGCTGAGATTTTGGCTTGTACTTTGTAGCGTTTGCTCCGTTATCTCATCTGTATGCATGAAGTAACAGCCTGATTGTGTTTTTACATGGACAATATTTTTTCCAGAGAGAACAAGAAAAAAAACCCAATAAAAAAAAAAAAGTACATGTGTGAACCAGGATTAAAGTTGTTGGATTAAAAACAGCCTTGTGCACGTCTCCAGTGATATGAAGCTGAGGATCTCTCAGAGTCTCAGAGAGAATTCACACACAGTGTTCACTATTTAAACATTTCTCCCTGCGGGGTTTTAACCAGTGTTTTCTAACATTTCCAGAAGTATAATAAACACATTGTCTGAGTTAATGGCTGAATTCTGAACTAGATTTGAACTGAATACTAAAAAAAAAAATTAATAAATAAAATAAAATCCTGAGACATGCTTTGCCTGAATTAAATGAAGGATCAACATTAAACCCTGAGTTACAAGAGACGTGGAGCAGCTGGCTGCATTCATGTGCAGTTCTAGAAAGTACCATTATTTAAAAAAAAAATTAAAAAATTAGAATATATTCAAGTATATCATTTTGCACAATACTTATATGTATATACCAACATATAATTCTAATCATTCAGCTTGTGCGGGGTTCTGATTTTCTCAGGAAGATTGTACACAAACCTCTCACAAGGCGAGAAGTCGATCAGCTGCACTCCCTGATGGCTGAACCGTTGAATCTGTTTGAACTTCTCCCCACCCCACAGCGCAATGCCTCTCTGATGGAACGTGGCCAGGTAGGTGCCTTTCGGAGACCAGCGCACATAGGTTTCTGTCCAGCGCTGAAAGAGACACATGTACATATATTATTTATTTATTTAACAGTGTTTATATATAAAAGTATATATATATATATTTTTCCCCCCACAGTTCACCAGTGTGTGTCACAAGAGGAAAAAGAAAGGAAAAAAAACAGTCCTTACCGCTCTCTCTTCCACCTCAATGGGTTCCTTGACGTCGTTAGAAAAGATGCCCGTTTTCTCACCCGAATCGTAGATGACGCTGTACTGATCTCGGCAGTCAGGGTCCTCTAACCAGTGGCGCAGATTTCCCTGTGAGGCAAGCAAATAAAATCATGAAGCTGTGGTGCTGCACTCAATGCATGAAGATGGAGTAAAGCCTGGCTTGCACTTTCATTAAAAACGAGCATTTTAGACACACTGTGGTGTGACTGGGAGTAAAATCATTACCTGGAATGTGTTTATCACTGTTTGCCATGTTTAGAATGAATCTATTAGTGTGAGGCATGTAATTACATTTTATTTTCCTGAACACAAAATAGAGAAATTATGGACTTTATAGTTCATTCATGTGTTTGGAAAGTGGGTTCCTAGTTTTAATGAGTAAATTTGAGATGTTATGACAGAATCAGTGTTTATAAGGACTTGGATTTAACACTAATTTTAAACTAGAAGCAGTGCATAAAGCTCTGCAGTTGGGATGCCCATGGGTGGTAGCACCCCTCTCTCTGAGTCATCACAGAGTATGTTGGTCAATTAGTAGGTGATGTCACAGAGTGTATGGGCCATGTGACACACTGGCAGGACATTGTACAAAGAGAGACGGAGGGACAGAGAGTCTGACCCTGAGTGGAGCACTGCTGTTTCTTTTATTGTCAATTCTGAGCAGTTATAAACACAGATACATCTACAACTGGCACATACTGGTAAAGATAATTGATCAGCATATTGATTTATCACTTAAGCTCTAATACCAACATTGTACTATTTTATTACAACCCTATTCATGGAAATTAAAAAAGATTGTGCAGAGGCACCACTGTCCATAATGGAATTTTTTTATATATTTTTTTTTCAAACAATGACTTACAAAATATATTTATACCAAATTTCATGCTTGTATCATCAACTGAATGATTCTGGCCAAAAATCACATTTAGTGCCCCAGTAATACTCACAAAATCTTTAAAAGGCTGCTTCTCCGGTGGTTCCCATTCATCACTGATCGTCATGTACCTGGATAACAGATAGAAACTCACTTAGAAAAAAAAAATCCTGTTTTCCATGTAATCTTCAGTGACTTGCTCATTTGTAAAAAAAGGACACCGCTTTTTAATGACACCGTGAAGACTTGATCTCAAAGAAAAACAAACTATTAACTTCCGACACATCATGTGCCATTTCCCTATTTATTAGTCATAAGGTATGTTAATGAAAAAAAAACAAAAAAACCTTTATTTCCATTCCATATGCAATTGGTGAAAATGTAAAACAGTAGTGAAACGGAGCTGATCGTACTTGTCGAAGTCAGTGAACAAGTTAACACGGAAGGTATGCTGCTTATCCAACTTGTAGCCATCTGCGTTCTTCACTGCTTCTTGTGCATGACTCGGGACAGAGTACTCCAGAAAAATGTACCTGAAAATGACAAGGACCCAAGAAAATTATGCATAAAGGTTACTCCAGAAACTGCAACCAAAAAGTGTCAAAGTGCAGCAAAAACAATTTTAAAGAACATCCACGTACGCCATCAGCAACGTATGAAGAGATTAACAAAATAGGTTTTATTATATCCATGATCCAATCCAAAACATACAGCTGTTTTACTAAAGCTCAAAGTTTCTCAGAGATGTTTTCTCGTCACCTCCTGCTTATTAGGGATCTACTACACCTACACCCTGATTTATGTATGCTCTCCAACACACGTTCATATTACACGTCAATTTGTTTACCCTTTGGTCTTTCCATCTGCTTCTGGGTAGAACTCGTTGGTGATTTTGCCGAACTTGGAGAAAATCTTGTGGATGACATTCTTCAGTTTCTCCAGGCGATCAGGTCCTACCTGGGGAACGTTGTCGACAACTACGACGGAGTCGATGCCATCGGCCTCTTGGGGTTGCTCTCTCAGCACATCCCCCAGCAGCTCTGCGGTGTTGGAGGGACACAGAGATTAAGTTCAGTAAACCTTCAACAAGCATAGTGAGCACATGTTTGTGACTGTCCTGAACTTGATACTGCTCTCGAGATCACACCACCTCTGCGGATATACGAGCCAGGAAAAGTTCACTCAACTCATCAATCACTGCTCACCACTACTGATCACCATTATTCCCAACCGACAATCAATGTTCACAGTTACTCCAAATGACCTATCACTAATCACTGCTATTCCCAAAAACTGATCACCATTATTTTCAAAGACCAATCAATAGTCAAAGCTATTCCCAATGTCCTATCAACGATCACTGCCATTCCCAATAACTAAGCAAGGTTATGCCCAATAACTGATCATTGGTATTCCAATAACTTACTCACTTATTTGCCTGGCCGCTTAATCGCGTTAGGGTCCTGGGATACTGGAGCCTATCTCAGCTGACACTGGGCTCCCTAAACATCTCACCTGACCATCACAGGGCCAACACACACAACCATTCATGTTCACATTCACACCTATGGCCAATTTGGAACAGCCAATTAACCTAATGTGCATGTCTTTGGAGTGTGGGAGGAAACTGGAGTACCTGGAGAAAAACCCACACAACCGCAAGAATATCATACAGACTGTACGCATAAATGCCCAAGCCCAGGACCTTCTTGCGGTGAGGTGGACACGCCGACTCCTACGCCACCATGCCACCCATTCCCAATATCTGGTTGCTGTTCTTCCAAATGACCCATCACTGATCACCATTATTCCCAACGACCAAAAACTGTCACCACATAATCATTATTTATCAATAATTAAATCACTAATCCCAATCACTGATCATCATTACACCCAGTGTGCAAAGACTGATCACTGTTATTCCCCAACAATAGTCAAATTAAAAGTTTTTATTCCCTGCGTGTATTGGTTTGTAATTCGACATTAAATTATTATATAAAATAAATGATATTATGCAAATTACTCTACGGCGTCAGCAGGGGACAATTTAAGCGCGTTTTATTTCCCCTGAAGAGACTAATCCCTGCTGGGACAGTGAACAAGACTCAGCTGTTATACAGAAGTAACACTCAGATTAAACAAATACACAAACCCAAAAACTATAAAATCAGTCCGAGGAGCTAAAGCAGAATGAATGTGGGGGTGAAGAAGGGTTGGTAGTGTCTGCTCATAGCAGATAAGGGAACCAACTGTCAACGATTCTCCCACCAACAGGTACAGTACCGCGTTCAGTCTCCAACTAACCTTCCAAACATGTTCAAAAGTACACAAACACCTGAGACTAGATTTACATCCCGTTAAAGAGAAATCCTTCGGTAACATGTTGGTTAAGCAGAGTGACTGTTAGCTTGAGTAATTCACAGGGTGCTGGGCTGAATCCTAAACAGTTACATGCTCCCTATTCAAGTGCACTACTACACAGCTAAACATAACGGCGTCCACCCTCTTCGTCGCGCCCTCTACAGTTAACAGGGCGTCATTTAGGAGTCGGCCAGGGGCCTACAGTACATGAAAATGGCTGCGTTAGCTAGTTAATTACTGGACATCACTGGCAAAGCCAGAAACAGTTTAGGAATGTTATTTGGGCTTCCACCGCACAAACAAACAGCACTTAGGCTCGTTTTAGGATCGGATACAGCTCGTGCGTGAAGATGGCGAGGCCTGAAAACAGGATAAAGCCGGTGGGTTGCTTCTGAGGAACAGAGACTCACCCTGGTCACTGACATCGTCCACAAAGTCCTCGGGGTCACTGAATGAGGGCTCTTCGCCTTCATCAAACTCTACTTCAGCCTCCATTTCTTCCGTGCCTCTCATCGAGGTGAAATAACGCGTACCGCTTATTTAAACCAGCTTTTCTCGCAGGACCATGTGCGCGTGCGGTACAGCCGGCGCTAACCACCACCTCGAGGAAAGAAAAAGGAATGAACCAAGTGGGTGAAAGGGACTTCTCCAAATTTTAACAACAGCAACACACGTCTTTTAAAAACTTAACACATACATGCAAATATCTATATAATCAACTACATTATACAATAGTTTTAATGTACAAATAATGATAACTCATGTCTGTTCGCCGGAAAATAACGCTTGTCTGAATCATGTCCAGAAGTTTCCCCCTATTTTGTGCGAATTTGGTTTTTCCCAAAGGCTCACTTCCCGTGTGTCTGTAAAGCGCGCGACAGAGGGTCCGCATTCTGCGATGTATATCTCATATCCACGGCTGTGTGAGTAAGTAAGCATGAGGATAATGCAACTGAAGATCAGTGAATATAGGCGGAAGTCGTTTTATCTCACGTTTCAATGCGCCTCGGAGAGGAAGGATAATAAAAGCCAGACGAATATTTTATATAATAAAATAGCTACGGATGATATTTATGAAAGTTAATCTTTCACCACTGATTAAACACAACTTTAGTCATATATGCTAATTCTCGTATTGGGAACAGTTTATTACCAACAGTTTCTTCCTCTCGTTTTTCTTCTGATTGCCTGCAGGAAAATATATTGTTATTCTGTATGCTTGTGAATATTATAGTTTCCCCAGAAACAGAAATGCGACTGTTGAGAGACCTCCGCAAGTTATATTTCAAAATGTACAAAATGACTTTTGGTAGCGATACGCGTTACTATATCCGCAAAAACCTGCCCAAAGTGTTCCACAGGAAAAGCGTGGTTAAACAAAAAATCTGCTTGTGTCCCCAATCCCTCGTTGTGACGTCATATCCTAATTTCACAAGTAACAACACCAAACAAAACCCCCCACCTGCCTGCGCAACAAGGCTGTCTAGTGACGTTAACATTTTGTCACTGAAAACAAAACTCGAACTGAAAAATAAATCTTCGGTACTGAAAATATTTGTATTTGAAAAAGTGGTATTGACACTGAAACAAGTCACACTGAAGATTAGAACTCAAACATCAAAGAAATTACAGTCTTACAATGTTGCTTTCTTACTTTCCTTAAAACCCTCTGTTTTGTATTATGATGTACAATTTCATGGTCTACTTTCAGCTGAGGTGAACTTTTCTTTCTTTCTTTCTTTCTTTATTTATTTGTGATGTTGCTGCTTTTCAGTTCCGACTCTGTGTCACGGTCTGGGCGTGGAGGGGTGGGGCTGGGGGGTAGGGGCCATCATTGAACTGTATTTATAAACTGGAATGGTGATTGGATGAAACTCTCGTGATTACGCACCGTCAGTGGGGATGGACCTTTCAGTGGAGTGGGCTGATCCCTGATTTCCATCCAATATGCCATGAGCTACTTCCGGTGTTTTAAACGGCACTCAGGTTTTTTTTCTGAACCACACTTTAAACACTTGTTCCCCAGTGTAATTAAAACTATGAAATCAATGCCTATTTTTTTCTAAATTCAAGTGAAGTTACAAGTTTACCAAGGCAACCTATACCTCTATAATTATTAGAGTACTTTTTTGTCACCCTTCTTTTAATACAGTGGTATAGTAAGTACAATCGGTATAGACAGTCTGACAGACTATAACAGTTATTATTAGAAATCAGCCTAGGCCTAGTCTACATCTAGCTATTAATAGGTTAAAACTCATTTGTGGAACGTTATTAAAGCTCTTCTTTCTACGTTCTGGCAATTACTGCAATTTATGGTGTAACACTCTTTTCCTTTCCTGGATTTTCCGGGTGGGTGGGCAGGAGGGGGGTGGGGGGTTTCAGTATGATAGCCATGGTCTCCCATCATTGACTTACATTCTAACCACCTTGTTCTTGTTTCCAATATGGCAGCTCCGTGACACATATCCAAATAGCATACAAACCGACCAATCACCATTCCACTTTTATAATACAGTTCAGTGGGGGCCGCATATTCTAAATAAATTTGCATATATCATGCACACTCAAGCCTCATTTACACAGGAAGCAGCAAGGAACCATGTAAAGTCAATGATCCTGTGCGATACACGCGACGAGAGGCAACAAGAAGCAAAATTTTCTCACCCAACGCAAAGTGGGCAGGCAAAGAATGGAGTTCAGCTGAGCTGAACTTTCATGAGACATGAGTCAAGCGATTACCAATCAGAGCTTAAAGATACTGTTGATTGACAGATGATTCCATACACAGAGTTTGCCATAATGTTTCTGTATGGAAACTATAAACATGAGTTTTACTGTCCCACTCACATAAACATGGATGAGCAGCTTATTATAGCTGTGTAATAAATATCCTGTACTTTGTGACTGCGCACAGAAATTTTAAAAGGATAATAATAATATGTGGGTTGGGTAATAACTCGAGTACATGGTTTTGTTACCATCTTTTCTTACAGAATCGTGTTAACAGATAAATTTATATGAAAATAAATAAATTAGTAGATCAAAACTGTGTGAAGTTCAGAATAAAGTACTGCTGAAAGTGTACTCCGTCTAAACCGAGCTCCTGAACAAACCTGTGATTCTCCCTGTGATGATATCGGGCATTGGGTACCCAGCAACAATGGTGATATTGTTATTGCTTTATTCTTAAATAGAGCGCAGAGATGGCAAGGAGAGCTAACTAGTCCCAGTTCATGATGCACAAGAGTCTCCATTCTATACTCCCTGTGTGGTAATAATAATAATAATAATAATAATAATAACTAGAAAGAGGGAGCCCAGCACCCTAACTTCTACACCAGCAGCCCCACACAATAGTAATAGTGGTATCTTATTCATTATTAAACAGTGTTAGTAGAAGTAGACCTCATCCTAGAAGTTTATGAGTCCTGGACATTGAATATTGTGAGAAGAAAGAAGTTAAATGGCACCAACACAAAGATGCTCCATTCCATCCATAGCATCTCTTGGGGAAATCTACAGTTATCCAAAAATAATGTTTGGCTTTGGCTGGTCATTTCATTCATTGTAACAAACCCACCGGCCAAATTCTTCTCTGGGAACTGGACGCTAAAACTAGAGTTGTCTGTCCTCATGTGACTTTAAAAAACATCCTGGAAGCGGGCGGGACCTTGACAGGGACAAGCTAAGAATTGCAATAACTGACAGAAAGAAATGGTGGTCCATCCATGTTATGGTTTTAGCTACGCGTCAAGGCACTGGATGATTCTAGTTCATGTAGTTCTAATGAAGTACATTAATGGATCTGTTTATATCCTGTTAAAAGAAGGTGAGCTATGACCAGCAGGTCATCGGAATTTAAAATGGACTTAACCATTCTTTTTAAGAATACACTTCATTATCAAAAACTCTTGCATTCACTACATGACCAATGTGTTCATTCAAGGGCATTAGTGAGATCAGGCACTTGTGTTGCATGAGGAGGTATGGGGTACAGACAATGCTCTAGTTCATCCCAGTGGGGTTAGTGGGACTGAGATCAGGGTTCTGTGCAGGATACTCAAGTTCTTCCACTCCAACTGTCACAAATCATGTCTTCATGGAGACTTTTCATTTTATTTTATTTTATTTTATTTTATTTTATTTTATTTTATTTTATTTTATTTTATTTTATTTTATTTTATT
>JAQMYF010000001.1:40131373-40143787 GCA_030014195.1 Neosilurus mollespiculum
TACTAAGCATTTCACTGCATATTGTACTGTGTATAATTTGTATGTGACAAATAAATTTGAATTTGAATTTTTGAATTGAGTGTCTGCCAAATGCTTTAAATGTATTATTATTATTATTATTTTGGCCAGGCCAAAATTACTTTCTGACTCAAAACACTAAACAGCCAGCACATGCAGCAATGGACTAAAATAAATAACCATGCTTTCATTGTCTTTTATTTGCAAAAGTCCCCTAATTTCAGAGCAGCAAAATAAAAAACCCCAACAATGCAGCATAATAAGCTTGCTCTAAATTTGGAATGGAAAGTCTTGAACTAACAGGATGTTCCTATCTTTGTCAGAATTTTGGTAAAACACTTCTCCAATATACTGCCTAATAACAGAAACAAAAATGAGAAGACTGTACGCTGAATGAAGCAAATACACTCCATCTGAATATTAATCCCAATCTCTGAGATTCTACTTTTCACTTTCATTTGTTTAAGTGACATATTAAACACTAGTTAAAGAACTCTAGCTCAAACAGCTGCAAATGAAGACAGACAGTTTAAAGACCTCGATGGCCATGACATGAATCACTCTTCTAATAACTGATACAAAAAAAGGAAACAGATAACAGCCAGAATGTCTCAGCAATGTGTCAGTACACAGCACCCTTTCCACAAATCAATTAAACCATCCTATTAGCACTTAACTTTTGATGATTCATTTTGTTGTTGCACAACTTTAAAGTTTCCACTGGTTTCCCAAAAATGTATTCTGAGAACCCAGACTGCAAATGTGCAAGTGAAATAAAATTAGTGTTGACTTTGATTTCCTGAGTTTTTTCAATATGTTAGACATTGTGGCCTTGGTATTTCACTGAGCATTGTCTATGGGAATCAGACATGTTTGTGTGTGAATGAGTGTGTGTGTGTGTGTGTGTGTGTGTGTGTGTGTGTGACACACACCCTGACCTGGTCCATATTCCCAACAGGAAACAGCTGTGTGTGAAAACAGAGGATTAATGAGACAGCACCACCCCTTAGTCACAAGCTGTAGACTCAAACCCCCCCACAACCCCTGTATACACACCATCAGAGCCTAGCACATCACAGACAGGAAATCAAGCAGATATCTGATAGCGGTGCCTGAAGCGTTTATCAATCCCCTCCTTGAAACATCCACACAAAATAAAAACATTCTTTGCTCTCTTGCAATAATAAAAATCCGAAGCTATCTTCGGATGTTAATGCTGCAGCTTGCTCTAGCTGAGGTTGAGGCCCTGTGGCACGCTGAATGGATACGTCCGGCCTACATGTACAAATTGCCGCTTCTTCTCAGCAAGAACGCTACAACCCTAAATATTAACACTGGTGAAAAGCACTGTTGAGGGAGTCCTCACGCTTTGATAATATTCTCCCCCATTCCCTCCTCCTCCATGCAAGAGTGAATGAGAGAGAAAGAGCAGTACATGAACCAGTTTGCTGTCTCCCCAACCCCCTAAACCATAGCTCAGGACCGACAACCCCTGTACAAGTGTGGGAAAGCACATGACCATTGGCTAATGGGCCACAGTTGTCAGCATTAGCGTAGCGTGCTCAAACCATGCCCTTGGGTATTCTTCTAGTCAGAAAAGGGAAAGGATGATTAAGCAAAGCCAAGCACAGAGCTGGTAGGAAAAGAGTTGGAGAAAGCCATAAACCCCTCCCTCCATAGTGATGATCCATATCGCTGTAGCTGGTTTTAAAATAAACATTGTTACAGAAGGTCTTCTGAAACATGAACCAATTAAAGTTGTCTTCCATGACCAACTTGCACTCTGTAATCACAAACAAACGGAAGGTCAGCCAAAGGAAAAAGGTCTTGAGGCAAAATCTTGAGCTCAGCGCTCCAAAAATAAAAGTGTACAAAAAAAAATGATAATAAATATATGTTGATATGAGAAGCATTGGTGGAATTAACTAAGACTGATGTGTGTATAGGTACAGGGAACCAAAGACATTTCAAACTGTTCAAACTAATATACAGATTTAGGCACTGCCTTAAAGCTGAGCTCCTGATAAATATCTCTACTGATGGGTGTCCGAACTTGGTGTTAAGTGAACTAGCTTAACTAGTTCACTTAAGTGAACTAGGTCTGGCTTTTTACACCCAAGATTACTGGCTCATCAGGCTGGAGCTCATTCCCAGTTTTCGTAGCATGCAGCGACGAGAAGTTCATCTCCTCCTGGATGGGACACTAGTCCATCACAAGTTACATTCCCAGTATTTTTACTGGTACCCATTACACTGCTGGGTGGACAGAGGCACACTTGTGGTTAAGACCTTTCCCAGGGGTCTTAGAACACTGGGGGTCTAACAGGGATTCGAACCCACAACCTCTCAATCATGAGCCCAGACCCATAACCACTACACCACCGGCACCATGGTGTTATAAGAGTTGCATGGCTGAATCAACTTCAGCCCTGAAGGAAGTAAAATAAATTTCCCCTGCATTTCCCAACTATGTTCTGGAGCGAAAGAAGGAAAGGTTAACACTGCTTTTTCTTTTCACAGCCTTTCACTCACTGATTTCAACATTAATTTGTATCACTTGTCTTGTTAATTCAAGTATCCATTTAAAGAGTTCATGTTCCATGTTTTATTAATGTTTGGTGTTGTTTTACTAGACGAAAATTTATCTGCCTACCTGAGTTAGACTGTGTTTTTTTTATTCTGTGCGAGTCTGGAGCAATGGTTTATTAGCCTCTGTTTGTTGGGTTTCAGTTTTCTTGTTAATAATAAATCTGTTTTAATGGTGATGTGGCACCTTTATTATATTTCCTGTGGTGGCATGACACAGGACAACCATCCAAACCATGTCATATCGTTCTATAAACTCAAATTCTCCCTGAATATCTTCATGGTGACTTTTATACATACAACCACTTTTGCATGAATAATATGTTTGCTTTGCTGGCTATAACTTCAAATGAACATTCAAATATCAATTCTATGAAAATACAGCAAACGGACACGCTGTCGAAACCATTCTTTGGAATAATTCAGCAGGCAAAGTCTCTGCTTCTCATCGAAGTAAATGTAAACAATCCTCATGCAAAACAAACCGATCTTGAGTTCCAGCTCCCTGGAGTGAGATTAATTGTTTGGCTTGGACATAAGAGGAGAAATCCTATTAATCCCCCATATGGCGCTGCAACACCTTCTCCAGAACTTCCCAGCTCGCCAGGCCTACCAGGTCTGTTGATTTTACTGTAACTAAAACCTCAGCCTTTCATCTTCATATTATGTTTTGACAATAGCAGACCTGCATAAGGAAAATGGATGAGTTTTATATACATATCTGAGCTTGACATTATATGTGGAATATGCAAAATATATCATGAGCTGTGATTCTTATGCAATAGACAGTTCTACTGGCTCTACCCCTGAATATTACACATGATTGACTATCGCGAGACTTTACAAACACTGAAGACTTCTTTTTTTGTTACTGTACATAATCAACTGAACCCCAGAGCTGGAAGGTGCAGCATCAATATGGGAAGAAAGTTCGGTTAGGTATGGTTGTGCTTCATCATGTTTGCAAATTTAGAATTAGATCCTGAGTATGTAAAGCTCTGTGGGATGGATCTTCCAGGGTGGTAGCATCCCTCTATGTGACATAATCATAGAGTGTGTAGTTCATGTGACACACAAGTGGGACATTGTGACAAAGAGACAGTGAGAAAAATGGACACAGAAGCTGGTCCCCTGTAGAGCACTGCTAAGTGGTCTGCCAATTAAATAGGACGTCCCACAACTGCAAATCCACTAGTGAGCTATACTGGCCTAGTACAGCCAGTGCGATGATCCATAGGTCTGACAGTTTAATCTTGAGTATGACAAGAGAGACTTGGGTTGTGAGGATCCATGTGCATAAGTATTTTCAGAAGTTTAGTACAGAAAGGAAAGTAAAATAAAGCCCAGTGCAAAATAAAGAATGAAGGTCCCATCCAGACACACAGTATACAAATATTTTTGAAAATGTCATTTTTTTCTCTGTCTCAAAATGCAGTTTACTGTAAAGCCTTTCAAAAGCACCCTCACCCACAGCTTTCATATGGACAGAAAGAAAAAAGTGTTGGAAAACTGCCACAGTGCCAACCTGAGCAAGCTCATTATGGGTTTGTGTGTTATGAATGAGATAGGACTCCATTCATCATGGGCACTGCCTGTTTTTTACTTCATCATGTGTTTAAAATGGAATTAATTTTGTTCTATTGTTGTACCCTCATGTGGATCAAGCTGCACTGAGAACAGAGATTCTTTCAAGGCTAACACAGACACAAACAACCATTCAAATCTTCTATCTTCTTCTTAGAAATATCATTACAGATATTTCTTCATTTTCATGAATATAATTTGATTGAATTATAATATAACATAAATAAATTTCATGAATATTATTGACCAACTATGAAAACTCAAGGGACACCATTTTCACCGAAAGCACCATTAACAGGAATGTACCAATCATTGTGCCAGCTAGCTGATGTGTAATAAACTGCATGTAGCTTCTTCAGAACCAATTTCTGCTAGCAGTAATGGTTAAAGCAAGCCTCACACGGGGACAGTTTGAAAGGCGGTTCAGTGCAGCTTAAAATGATGCCCTGTGTGACGTCTGCCTAAAAATAAAACAGAACATTTACTCATATTAGTCAGAAATGTAATTTAGTCGATATTAAATCATTGTTTATAAAAATGCATTCAACCAATATGATAACTGCAATCATACATTTCTACTGAATGTTGGACGTGGTTAGCTACGACTGAATTTCAGTCCTGTCGACATTCAATCCAACAATTTCAAGGTTATAAATATTGCTTAATTATCATGTACATACTGTCATTGGGCATTGGTATCCTTAATGTCATCAACAGTCTAATTTTGGCGAAAAATCAAGAATAGACCACAATGCAGGCAAGTTAAACACAGCTCAAACTTCATCCGTAAAGCAAGTTAAGACTGATTCAAAGTGATGTATAAACAGATCCGAGAATAATGACCATCAGATAAAACTGTTGAAATCACTCCGTAACTAATTGTTGTACACAAACTTATTGTCTTCAATCCCTAATTCTCTGTTATATGCAGAGGCCCAGATTTTTCAGTGTAAGCAGTAATGAGTAGAAAACTGTTTCATACACTGCTTTACATTAAATACAAAAGTCAGTTATATAGATATCTTAATTCCTCTGTTGTCTCATGCTGTCTTAGCAGGCAATGCTTTGAAAGCTGTGAAGCCATCTTTAAGGAAGGGGTTTAAGACATGTTTTGAAAGCAGCATACAGCACATCACCACATTACCAAGTTGCTGAAACAGGCGTGGTGGTATTCCCAAAGTCCCAATGGTTGGTAGTTCCAAACTTTTGTTAGGACAGATGGAATAAAGTATTGTTTGGGGAAACAGAACCAATGTTCTGTGACTATGCCAGCTATTTCTCATCAAAACAATACAGAAAACTTTGTGCTAACATTGCTCTTTTTGCTTTCTCACAACATTTTTATACACAGATTGCTGACGCACAAAATTATGAAATATGTACAAAAGCCTAGGATACACTAATCGGTCAAAAGTTTGTGGACAAATAACCATCATACCCATATGTGCATTTTGAACATCCCATTCCAGATCTGCTATTATAATAACCATAATTCTTCTAGAAAGCTTTTGATTAGAGTGTGGTGTGTGGGTGTTATCTGTGTGTTATTGTGTGTGTGTGTGTGTGTGTGTGTGTGTGTGTGTGTGTGTGTGTGTGTGTTGGGGGTGCAAAGATTTTAAGCAAAGTATTCTGGTCAAAGTATTCAGTCGATGTTACCTGCTCAGCATAAAGGTGTTCAGTGGGGTTGAGGACAGGGCTATGCGGGGCGCTCGAGTTCTTTCTCAGACCATGCCCTAATTTAGCCTGGCTTATGCACAGGAGCAAGCACAAAAGAGTCCCTAATATGGGTCATCCTCATGAAAGTGTATAATTTCTAATTGCACCTTCTCAATGAATAATTTCATACTTGCAAAATATCTTCAAGTAATCAATATTGTACAGAGTATGTTTCTGGAAAGTTTTGAAGCTCCAGCTTTTTTTGAATCATAAATTACAGCAATATTAATACAGGATTTTGAGCGAACTGACGTAACAGAGTTGACAAAGTTCTTGGGGACATAACTTCATATGCTTCTTCATAACGCCAAAATGTATTAATTTTCTTTCTTTGTACATATACAGCTTAAATTGTCAACACATGAAGGTACTTTTACATCAGAACAGATCTGGGCAAATCCAATTTATTAACTAGAGAACTGATCCTAAAGTAGTAACAACGGTATTGGGGGGACAGCACATTATTAATTCAGCATTTGTGCACATAACTACAGGCAAGATACTGTAGGTGTTGCCTTTTTTTTTACATACATTTGGGTGTGATTATACCATGTGATTTATACAAAAAGAAAAAACTGCAATCTTTTAAAAAAATAATTGGGTATATATAAAGAGTGGGACATAAAATATGCATTTCTATGAGAATGTCCCATATAGTTACGGGACATACATACTGTAAGTGATTTGCTCACTGCCTATCACTTTGTTATTGAAAGTTGGTCGCTAAAGCTGTTTACACATAAAGTGATGCTTGTTGCCAGGACATTCCAGGCTCTATTTGCCTCTTGTATGTTTCCCAGCCCTAAATGTTTCTGAGTAAAACAAGCAGTAGCAAGTTAGTTCCCTTCAAGACCATAAATATATGTTTAGTGTATGCAAATAAACAGAGCTCTGATTTAACAGTGACAATTCACCCAAAAGTTATTTATTTCACTTGACAAACACCTCACAGTTTATAGATCAATGTCATCACCTTTTCTAATTTGTGTAGTTCTTGGTTCTTTGTTAAGGCATATATTCACTTGTGTTCCTAGTCAGGTGTTGAGATATCAAGTGAGCATTAGGCCTGTGTAGATCACTGATTCTTCCTATCAGAAATCCAATAAATGTTTATGACGAACAATGACTGATTAAACATTTCACCAAAATAACAAATCAGAAGTGTTACTGAAATAAATAATCACAATCTGGCTGGAGATCAGTGCAAGTTAACTGGTTGTTTGAGACCCAGTGATAACTGGAATGTAGGAACTAAAGTTGGGGATATTGACTTCATCTGTTAATCAACGGTATCCTTCCACACCCATTGGTAGTCGATTCAATCGCACCCCCCCAAAGTTGAGAGCAGTTAGGTCAGTGCCTTCCCACTTCACATCACTACTGAATATTTACATGACTTCGATACATGGTCTTCTTCACACTGTCATTCATCACAACAACACCGAATCATCTTCTATGTGTATGACTCTTGGAAGATAAGCACTGTACTACTGATTCTGCTTTAGCTGCAAGCTGTTCTCTGTGAACCCTTGACAGACCGAGGCATAGTAATCCCAATGTTTTGGTTACAGGTGTAAGTCATTAACTGTTAAATCAGTCATTAACCCTTTGACCAGGCAGACACCAAACTTCTCTGAGATCCTTAGCTGGTTTCTATCACCAAAGCCATTAAACTTTAAGTTTATAAATTTAAGAAGTATACCTTGACTTCTCCCAAAGTCTAAGACTCACACAGGTTTGCAATCCAGCTGTGCTCTCGGCTGACTCGTGTGTTTGTCCATCTGTCCAATTTTTTGACTGCCTGCACTCTTCCATGACAGTTTTATTATGAAAGTCCCATCTGGCCTTGTTCACCATCAAATCATAGCACATATACACACACACACACACACACCCCTCTGCTCTGAAATACAGGTTGTCATGCATCCAAACCAATTCAATTCAATTGAGAGGACAATTCTATTTCAGCTTTCTGACCACTCATCTAAGAGCACAAACACATCTCCTGATTTTACCCAAGCAAAACACAGTCATGCTGTAATTTCTATTGCTCCATCTTATCTTTCAGCTTAAATTTAAGCATGTGCTGTTCATACTCAAATTACAATTCATTACACGTTACCTAAATCTGTATGGGGTCAAATCCACACACTCTGCTGCTTCTGTATATGATATTGATTCAAACTAAATGCAATGAGAGCTAAACACAACGCAGAAGAAAACAGTGTGCCATATTCTAACTGGGCAGTAAGTGCCATGTGTTTATAACACAACATGCAATCAATTCTATGACCATTAGTGCATGCAACGTGATGACACATATTAACATCCATGGTATTTTGCCAGATGCCAGACTTGTACACTTGTATCACATTTATTCAACTGAGCAGTTAAGAGTTAAGGGCCTTGTTCAAAGGCTCTGTAGTGGCAACTTAATGGTACTCGGGAACCCCAAACCTTCTGATCAGTAACCTACAGCCTTAACTATTGAGTCACCATAGCCTCTAATGCTCCTATGCATGATATGTGGAAATAACTGGCAACCACAACATTTATGCAAAATTGTTCAAAGCGTTTTAGCGTATTTATTAGGTTTTCGCTAGACCCCGACACATATAGGAAATTCTACTATGCTAATCCCACTTTTGTCTCCAAAACATTGGATACTGGAGTAAATACCTAATTTTCTGTGCAGTGCATAATGCTCCGTGAGTGGGATGTCCCAAGGTGGTTAAAAAAACACAATTAAAATTTTTGTACCTTTCCATTTATTTGCCGTGCACTCTGTCACAGACAGAGAGACAGATGACCACAGAGTCCGGCCACTGAGTGTACCACTAAGTGATTTGCCCATTACATGGAACTTGAATACTAATGCAGTATGTTATATAAGTGGAGATTTGGTACCCTACCACCTCCCAACCATTGCTCCTCTCCAATGCATGTTGTTTTATTGTCAGAGAAACCAAGGTGCTTTTAATAAAACTATAGTGTCACCATAAAGACAGTGATACCAGATAGTACTGTATCCCAGAAAGATGCATCAGTGACATATCACAGCATACACCATTAATCATCAACAAATTCCAACAGAGTCTTCCTGGGGCAACTCCCATCTCGGAGCACTAGAGCAGTCCTGTCCCATTCTTTTTTCTCTTTTCTCTTTCGGTCTGCTTCTCTCAGACTCCCCAGCTCTATCTTATCCTCCTGAGGCCTGTCTAACTGTAGACAGGCCAGAAACAAGCATTGATGTTTGGAATTAAACCTAGTGAGAGACAGAAAAACTGAACAAAAGAAAATACAGACACCAAACTACAACCATAACAGACAACAAAAAACCTTCCCTGGATCCATGAAATATTTTTTCTCTTTGACTTATCCACTCACTGGGGGAAGGCATTCATTGAGAAGATAAAACCTACTTGACAAGTACTTCACAAGAGCTTATAACGTAATATTAAATTGAAATCCCCTTGCGTTTTCCCTAGACACCTTCTCAACATGAAACAAGTGGATAAGTGGAGTCTGTGCAAAGGAAAGTATAGATGGGATTCATAGGTGGGATTACTTATAAAACTACCTTCACTCCTGAGACATCTCATCTGTAACACTGTAACCTCAAATTAGTGTTCCTAATTAAGTTTTCCTAAGAAAGGCACAATAAAAAAGAGGGTGAGTCAGGGATGAGCAAAGGTGGGAAGTAACGACATACATAAAGAGGCTTTCAGGCTAAACTTTACTTTAATATTTATTGTTCTTCTTACTTCCTACATTTCAACGCAAACATCTGTACTTTTACTGCTTTTCATTTTTTCCACTTCTTTTTACTTCTTATTTTAATTTTGTATTCCTGTATGCTTTCCCAATATCGAGACCAATTTTAACTATAATGGACGGAACAATCACACACAGAAAAGACCTTGGTGTATCCATTGGGACAGATCATGAATGATAACAAGTAAAAAAACAACATAAATCAAGTAACAAGACAAAACAGACAAGAGAGGGAGACTTATCTATGGTGATAAACCTGTGGACTATTATATTATAATATAAAGAACATTATATTATATTATCCATCCATTAACCATACCAGATCACAGGGGAAGCTGAAGTCAATCCCAGTTAACTTTGGGCAAGAGTCGGGGTGCACCCTGAACAGGTTGCCAGTCTTTTACAAACTATACTGTATTTTATTGTATTTTATTGTATGATACTAAATTATTTTATATAGTAGTAGGGGTGGCACAGCGGTGTATTGGTTAAAACTTCTGCCTCACAGAAAGAAGGTCCTGGATCCAAGCCCCTCCAAACTCTGTGTGAGTTTGCATGGTCTCCCCATGCTTTTGTGAGTTTCCTCCAGGTGCACTGGTTTTCTCCCACAGTCCAAAGACTTGCAGAGTTAGATTAACTGGCTGTTCCAAATTGCCTCAGAGGGTTGTATGTCTGTGTTGGCCCAGTCATGCAAGAATGTACCCCATTTTGGCCAAAATCAGAGGTAAGATTTTAGGGTTGTAAGATTTTGGAAATCTTGTAGTCAAAAGCCAAAGCCTCCAGTCAGAGAAAGCCCGGGCAACATGAGCCATTTCCAGGACCATATCAAGTTCCAGTGATATCTGTGGAGTAGTTGGAATCAGTCAAACTATAAAGACCTAGACAGGAGTGGACAGAAAGATATGAGAACGGAAGAGCACTCTAAAACGAGCCCAGATTTATGGTTCATGACAAAGGCTGTCTGCAGATAGTAAATGACGAGCAGCAGAGCTGGCCTCAAAGTGCCACTGACACTTTTCACAGTCAGGTACCATTCTGCCCTGTCATTTCCACTGTTCATCTGGAGAAGAGAGAAGTGAAACCCATAAAGAACATAGACAATATAAAAATGACAGTGTAAAATCACAACGTATCAATAGTAAAAAAAAGCCACATGGCTGTTCTTTGATTATGCCACAAGGTACAGTTGTTGTTCCTGATGTTCATATTTGAGCGCAACACTGGAAATTTGTCAGTCATGACAATTAGTGGGCTGGCAATTAGGCATTCAGTAACTGTTTGATCCTGGTCAGCGTCATGGTGAGTCTTCAATCCCAGGGTGCAAACTAGGTACATTCACTTCATATCCATCCCAAATAATGGGTAAAACACTTAGTTGTGTTCCACTCCACTGCCACTCTGTCACATGAACTACACACTCTGTGATGACATCACAGAGAAAGGCACTATCACCCTGGGACATCCCACATGCAGAGCTTCACACACTGCTGCTAGTTCAGAATTTAATGCAGACAATCCATTTATATTCATATTTTAGGGATAGTGAGAGGAAACTGGAGAATCCAGAGGAAACCCACATGGACATAGGGGACAACATGCAAAACTCCATACAGATGGTAAGCTGAACCCCAGGAACCCTGAGAGCAGATACGCAAGAGAATTTTTGCAACTAACCGAGACTTGTTGGAGGTACACATTATAATTGTTGACAAGAAAACAAATGAACCAGGTTCTCTATTAAATAAGTTTAAAGTAAACATTAACTGCTTCATAAACTGCCTCAGGGTTTTCAGACACTGTTATTTTGTTCTGCATATTCATTACACTGTTCATTCATCCAGAATACAGGCTTATTCAAGCCTCCCTAAATATCATTTAAATCCTTTTATCAACCCAGGTTTGCTAATAAGGAATTGACACAATTCTCTGCTGACACTACTGTAGTACCTAGTACCAGTCATGCTGAAATAACTTTCATTACACTAAAATGAAAAGTTTCCACACACATCTAAAGCAGTACAAACTTTAATTATGTTCCTCATCCTAAGGCAATGAAACAATACAGACCATATGGGTAGTGCTGAAAAAAAACAAAAAACACTTATAGCCAGAAACATCTGTTTCTGACGAGTGCCAAGAGGACAGAAGTGTACAGTAGGTCTGTGGTATACCCCTTTAGCACCAAGACTGCAATAAAACCTTACTTTCTTCTAAACCTCTGCTCTCTTATAAATTTAGCACTAACACTAACATAACTGAAGTCCAAATATAGCAAAATGTACTATAATGTAATGTAGTCTACACAATTCAGGAAGGACTGTTTATCCCATAACTTTTTCGGATTCATTAATCAGACATCTGGAAATAAAGTTTGGAAATAAACACTAAATAGTTGCTGACTTAGCATACCGCGAAGATGTTAAGTTCTGGATCCTTTTTTCCACAGCAATTAATCATTGATATAAGTTACAATGATAATAAAAGTCTTGCCAGTTTGTAAGGCTTCTGCATAGAAAATTGACTATACCTAAAGTATAAATGTTGGCGCTATACCAGAAGTGTACATATTAATGCCTTTATTTTATGAGCTAATTTAAATATTTAGCAAAACTGGCAGATACATTACTCTGTTATATAACCAATCTAACTAATCCCAATATCAATCATACACCTAATCCTTAGAAAACTTCTGGATATGGATCTGGGTAGACCCTAGACCCTTGCATATAACCATAT
>JAQMYF010000001.1:40152069-40175564 GCA_030014195.1 Neosilurus mollespiculum
GCAAGACTGTGTAACTGCGACCACACCTTCACAGCGGTCAGAGGGAGACCATGGCAGACCAGGGACCCGGGCCATTAAACAGTTTTTTTAATCATGTACACCCCAAATTCTCTTTATTTTGGAGAAAAGCATTGTTTAGTTTTAATAATTATGATAATAATCTTGGACAGCAATTTTATTTGATTCATTTACTTATCATCAGGTCTACATTTTATATTCATAAATCTAAATTTTCCTGCAAGAGACCAAATTTCCCTGACATCAAACAATAATTTTTATTTATTAATTTCAGAATCCAGAAACAGGAAATCCATTAAAACACGGCCTTTTTAAGCTTTACACAATTATGTTAAATTTAATTTTCTGTATCCCCAGTCCTCCTGACCTGTGTTAAGTTTGTTGCACAGTGATTATATACATTATAATATATACTTGCTTAAATAAAATTTGTGAAAGAAAAATTTTAATTCAGTAAACTCTGAAAAGAAGGGGGGGGAAATCAACACAACCGTCCTATTATATTTGATGTATCCATATCAACTTTTAATGAAATAAGATTTTCACTAGTTCTTAAAAAGAAATCTCTTCATTGCTTGTCGCTCTTATTGGATTCCACTCTTTTACTTTCCCATTGGTTAACTGATCAAAATGTCTTGACACTACAGGGATGCTGAGTAATATAGCCTTCAGTAATGTGAGGCCTGATGCATACTTGCAGCAGGGGTGCATTAAGGGCACAAGAGGTGCCTTTAGAAAACCACTAGAGAATTGAGACACACTATGGTCCTGCATTCCTGAGCAAGAATGCACAATTGAGAGGCACAAGGACAAAAGTGTGGTTATTGTGACAAGGGGTTCATTTTTTTTCTACCTTTTTTCTACCCACCTGCAGAGCTTATTCACTGCTTCTAGTTTTTTACCTTTATTTTTACCATATATTATCAAATCAGACACCCTTTCAAGCCAATATAGGACAGTTACTGTATGTCCAGCTTAGGAAGGATAAGGGTCTGAGGAGTTTATCAAAACTGCCTGTCTTTACAGTGGCCATTTTATCTCAGCTATGTGGCTAACTATGTCATCAGTGAATGTGGAGTGCTAACTTAAAAAAAGCTTGCCAGTTAGTTAACATACCTAATTTATATTAATCTAACAACCCTACATAGATAAATCTACATCGAGAAACCACCCAGCAAACGCTAGATAGCTAGGACACCTTCTTATTGAGGAGCTGCCTATAATAAATAAGTTTACCAAGCGTAAAATAAACTCAGTAATTGAATTTAGTTTAAAAAAAGCTTTTGTTACAGCAGTTGCGCATGTATAAAATTGTTGGTGTGATGCAGATGTGCTAACCACTACAACTCTATGCCACCCAAAATAAACTCTTGGTGAAACATACACTTTTGGGGGGAAAAAATCAGGTAATTGGGCGATGGTTGTGGATATTTACAGATATTCACTAAGTGATGCTTCTTTTGATTTTTTGTTAGGCGAACACAAAATCAAAACCTTGTCACATGAGCAATGGCTGTAACAAACCCCCTTAAATACACAATTCTATAATCACAAAACATGTTGACTGTGTTCTTATGTTGTTATTTTTAAGCCATTATATAATTTATAACATAGCAATTGCTTGCATAAAGGTGGGTCACTTTGATGTTTCCAAAGCACTGGCTATGGCAGAATAAGTGTTGAATTAATGAGTCTTACTTATTCATACCCTTTATACATAAAGCTCTAATTATAAATTGTGAACAAGTAAGAAAGGAAGTACTTTCAAACACTGAAGTGGTTTCAATTGGACACAGTGACCCTATATTTGGCTGAAGAGGACATTACTATATGCTTATGAAATGATTCATGTCTCTGACTCAAGTCTTACTGCAGTGTGGCTAGAGAAGCAGACACAGAGTTGTTCGCTAGTCTCCGCAATGGCTGCAGGCCAACGTGGGTTTTCTGGAGGTGGCAATGTCAACTTTCAACGAAGAAGAATTACAGACTTCCTGTCCATGAACTCCCCAAAGCCTTCAAGCAAAACAGCATTCACATCCAAAGTAAAGTAGAAAGCCTTTCCTGGAAAAGTGTGCCTAATGATTTTTGCTGTCTAGGGAAATGAATCTGTTGTAAGGGTCTTTTATATCTTAATGACACTTCTCTGTTGTTTTAAAGCTGTTCAATGGAGCCTAGCCTTTAAATTTCATTCATAATCAACAGTGGAATAATATTTAATTGTGAACTATAGCAAGAGAAGCCATTCAGCTCTAAGTACAAGTGAAAGAAAGTGAAAAAAAGACCTCTCATTTTTGAACAATTCATCCCTGAACTCATGAACTTCATGCAGTAGTAACACAAATTAAATATTTTATCTTAGATGGGATTACAGGCAAAAGTCCATTTCCATTTTCACATGGCTCGTGTTTCTTGTGTCTATGTATAATAAGGATTCTCTGAAATAGTACAACCATAAATGCTTCAACAAGAGAGACAGACACAGGTGACTGGGGCAAAGGCAAGGCAAGGCCAAGTCCATCATGATGCACTGCTTTTCCTGTTAAAAAAACATATGTCAAGGCTGACAATACGAAAAAAATGAACTTACTATATTAAGCCAAGCTCTTGAGTAGTACAACAGAAAAGTGTTCCTCTGCAGGTCATAAGTCTGAGAGCAAGTGGAAGTGGCACACTCCCTCTCTCCTATCAATCACAGCAAAACCAGCCAATCAGGGGCTTCTGTGAGCTCAAGAATGAGGAAGGGGAGGACAGTGATTTCCTCTGAACATGCTCCATTGCCCTTTGATGCAGCAAGAGCAGCGGTTTAGAAGGATTAAAGAGAAGCTATAATTAATTACTTAATATCATCTGGTCATGTACCAACAGCATTCTCTTTGGATCCATCAGACATTAACTACTTCTCTCTTTTCATTCTAAAATTCTTTAATGCACAATTTATAACCAACTGAATTTATACCTCTTGCTGAACAACCTCCAAAACCATAATTAGTTTGGCCTCAAAGTAGCACATTTCACAGAGATTGCTCTTTTGGCTGTCACAGAGAAGCTACATGCAGCATGGTTAGCCATGATATCACCAGTCCTCATACTCCTCGACCTTTCAGCAACATTTGACATGGTCCATTGCAAGACTCTTTTGTGCATCCTCAGGAGTCTTGGAATTTGTGATTCAGCATAGCAAGGACTTGCTTCATACCTAGAAGGTCACTCATATCAGGTTACATGGAGGGGATCCACATCTGCTCCACGCAGACTTTCCAGTGACCTTCCCCAGTGCTCAGTACTTGGTCCACTTCTGTTTTCCCTTTATACGAGGGCCCTCAGTGATGTCATATCATCAAATGGGTTCTCATACCACTGCTATGCAGATGACACTCAACTTGTCCTCTCTTTTCCTCCCTCAGCCACTGATGTTTTGTTCGGATCTCTGCATATCTGGCAAGTATTTCATCATGGAAAGCAGCTCACCAGCTGAAGCTTAATCCCAGCCAGACTGAACTGCTGTTCATCCCAGCTGACTCATTCCCACAACTTGTAATCTCCTAAAATCTTGTAATCTCCCAGGACAACTCTTTGATCTCTCCTTTGATCACTGCACAAAGCCTTGTGGTAACCATGGACAATCGCCTGTCCTTCTCCACCCATATTGCTAATCTTTCTTGATCATGTTGATTTCTCCTCTTTAGTAGCTGAAGGATTCATCCATTTCTTTCCACTAACGCCACTCAGATACTTGTTCAGTCCTTTGTCATCTCAAGGCTAGACTACTGCAACTTACTCCTGGCAGGTCTACCTTTGAGCATCATTCGACCTCTGCAACTGGTCCAGAATGCAGTGGCATGACTTGTTTTAACCTTCCCAAGTTCTCCCACATCATTCCACTGCTATGCTCTCTCCATCGGCTTTCTGTAGCTGTTTGCATTTGATTCAAATCACTAACTCTAGCCTACAAAGCCAAAAATGGACCTGCACCCTTCTACTGAATGCACTTATTACACCCCACACTGCATCATGTTCTCTGCTATCCTCTTGCACTGCTAGACTGATCCCTCCTTCTATCAAGGGACAAGGAAAACCTGCATTTATTCTCTGTTCTAGCACCGAGGAGTTGGACTGAACTTCCTCTAGATATTCGGACAGCTGAGACACTGGGTGTCTTCAGATGACAGCTGAAAACCTACCTTTTTAAGAAGTACTTGGATTAGCAGTATGTTATACCCAAAAAGTATTGATTGATGATATACTTAGCCTGTGTCCTAGTGAACCAATACCAGAATGTATTCACTGATAGTGACTGTAATGTATATGGTAAATATGAATGTATATGGTTGTTGTCACATATTAGCAATTTGCCTGTATATTAGCTTGTTCTTACATATACTAAGTGTGCTATAGCTTAATGAAGATAGGTAGTTGTGGGGATAGGTAGTTGGGGGGCACGGTAGCATAGTAATGTGCGCTAACACCTCACAGCAAGAAAGTCCTGGGTTCGAGCCCTGTGACCAGTGAGGGTATTTATTTCAGTTTGCATGTTCTCCTTGTGCTTCCTCTGGTTGCTCTCAGGTTTCATCTGGGTTAACTGGTTTCCTCCCATACAAGAAGGACATGCCCTGTAGGAGAACTGTCTGTTCCAAATTGGCCCTAGGTGTGAGTGTGTGTGTTGGCCCAACGATGATCTGGGTGTAACCCATCTTTACCCAGTGTTGGCTAAGATAGGCTCCAGCCTCCCTAATTCAGAAAACAAGTGAGTGACTGAAAATTATAGTAATAATTATGGTATTGCACTGCACTGGCATAATGCTCTATAATGCACCAGAATTACACAACCTCCACCGTTCACTTCCTTATTTTATAGTGAAGTCTTTATATTCTTTGTGTTTGAGTACATTTTAAGTCTTGATATTGTTCAGTGCTTTTCCACATTTCAAAACATTGCTGCATTTATTAGATTCATCTTTGGATTACTCTTTGGCCTTGCTGAAACTGTTTCGACATCTATACGCCTTATCACTGTAGATAATTGGATTGCAATTCACTTTGTTTGCTGCATTCTCTGATAATTTTTTGGACAAAGGCCGTCAATATGCTTTCTAAGTCTCCCTTGTTGCAAACTATTTTGTTGAGAACGCAGACACAATGTGGTACGTTGGAAACATTATTAGAAGAAGTTAATAACTCACTCTCTATTCTGTATTCATGTACTTACAGGTTATCACTAACTATCATATTGAGCCAAGTTTCTCATTTGGTTGGCCAATTAGGCTTTTTTCCATTTGTAATTTTTTTTTATTATTTAAAAATTCTCTCTTTATGAAATGTGCAGGTTGGTAGTATTGTGAAACTTAAAATAAAAATATATCAATCACAAGCTGAGAAAAGCATATTGAGATTTGACAACCAGCCCAAAGACATAATGAAAAAAGGATAATGAAATCTGATCTAATAGCATGAACGTTAGAAAAATACTCTCAGCATGAGCACAAGCACAATGTAAGAGCAGAAATAAAGGCCTCAGTTCTGGCTGATTAAAAGGCCTGAGAGTTGTGCAGACCAACTACAGACCAACTGTGACCAACTGTGCCCCAGACTGTTCCCATAAGAAGAAAGCCCTCACACAGCAGAATAGGAGAACAAAACAAAAGCTGTCAGTACTCTGACCCAGCTTCACCACTACACACCATGCCTTTTACAGATTCTGTCCGTTCACAAAAAACACAAGGTTCATTCCAGTGCTGAAGATGTCATTAAATTATTATTAATGCACATCATGTACATAATAACTGTTGAAGAAAGACACTGGCCGTTGTATAAAGCCACAAAGAACAGGAAGGCAAAGGTTTATTCCCTGGGGGGTGTAATATGAAATGTAAAAAAAAAGTACAGAGCGTAAATCTACACGATTTACGCTCTGTACTTTTTTTAACATTTCATATTGTATGAGATGTATGAGAGCAATAACACAGTTCATCTCTATTCAAGCATGTTTAAAGTTAAAGAAAACCAAAAAGAACATTTAAAAACAAGTACTAAAATGCAATATGTATACTCTGCCTGCAAATATACAGACACGACCCCCCCCCCCCCTCCCCCCTCCAAATGACAGCTGAAAACTTACTTACAAGTACTTGGATTAGCAGTATGTCATACCCAAAAAAGTTTTGATTGATGATATATTTAGCTTAGCCTGTGTCCTAGTGAACCAATACCAGAATGTATTCACTGATAATGGCTGTAATTTATATTGTAAATATAAATGTATGTGGTTGTTGTCACATTAGCAATCTGCCTTTATATTAGCTTGTTCTTACATATACTAAGAGTGCTATAGCTCAGTGAAGATAGGTAGTTGGGGAGCGTGATAGCATAGTGATGTGCACTAACACTACACTCAGTCTGAGCACCAGCACGATGCAGGAGCAGAAATAAAGGCCTCAGTTCTGGCTGATTAAAAGGCGTTTGAGCCTGAGACTCCCATAAGAAGAAAGCCCTCACACAGCAGAATAGGAGAACATTTAAAAACAAGTACTGAAATGCAACAAGTATATTCGGCTTGCAAATATACCCCCCCCCCACCCCCCACCCCCACCGGCTCCTCTGTTTCTGCATGTTTGTCACATTAAATGGTTTCATATCCTCATACAGCATGCGGTATAAGACAAACTGAACATGGGGAAACACAAGCAATTTTAAAATGATTATTTCACATATTAAAGGGAAAACCTACACTGATACGCCATAATATTAAAACTTTATAACCATTTCTGCGATGGCCTGGCGAGCTGTCCAGGGTGTACTCTGCCCTCGCCCAGAGCAAAGCAGTGAGGTTCAGACATCCCTCTCCCCAGCCACTTCCTCCAGGTCTTCCGGGAGGGACACCAAGGCATTCCCAAACCAGCCGAGAGACATAGTCCCTCCAGCATGTTTTGAGTCGACTGGGTCTCTTCCCGGTTGGACATGCCCGAAACACTACACCAGGGAAGCACTCAGGAGACACTTTAATCAGATGCCCGATACACCTCAACTGGCTCCTCTCAACGCGGAGGAGCAGCGGTTCTACTCCGAGCTCCTCCCGGATGACAGAACTTCTCACCCTATCTCTAAGGGAGAGCCAAGCCACCCTGTGAAGGAAGCTCATTTCAGCCGTTTGTATTCGCGATTTTGTTCTTTCCGTCACTACCCAAAGCTCGTGACCATAGGTGAGGGTAGGTACATAAATCGACTGGTAAATTGAGAGCTTTGCCTTCCAGCTCAGCTCCCCCACGACAGACCGTATATAGTGCACTAAGATATACTTAGTAAGATTTCTTAAAATAAGAAAAATATTCTTCAAACAATATTCTTACCAAGTGTAATTATCTTACTGCACTGGCTGATAATTTAACTTGATTTAACAGGATTCAAACTACAATCGAGAAAAATATTCTTAAAACAATATTAATAATGTTACACATTCTTTTCTTACATCGTTATTATTCCCAAAACAAAATCAAAAAGAAATTCTGCCTGGAAATAAGATTTTAAATCTTGATTAGACAGCAAATTTTTCCAGTGTTTTGAGGACTGAAAAGATCGTAGCAGGATGATATCATCTCATATTGGTAGGAAAATGTTTTATTCTCGAAAAAAAAAATGGTCTTACCCCCAATTATTTTCATTTCAATTTTTTTTGTTTGCCCTGCGATGGCTTGGCGAGCTATCCATTGGCTGAGATGGGCACCAGCCTCCCCGCGACCCTAATTAGGATTAAGCGGTTCAGAAAATTAATGAAGGATGAATGAATTGGTTAACTTTCATCTTAGCACCATGTCACAACTACTTCCAGTTTTTTTTTTCCCCTGAGGTGTCGTACCTCCTAATGGTATATGAAATGATGTCCTACTAGTAGATTAGCCAGTCAGAATGTGCAATTGCATATATTCAGTGGGTTTGTATATATTAGCATTGATTGTCTTGGCATCTGTCAATCAGTGTGATGTATTAGACACAAAGTGAACTGTCAGCCAGAATCCAAGTGACTTTGAGAAGGGTCACATTGAGATGGTTAAACAAATGGGTCCAAAATATCTCCAAATCCGACAGGTCTTGTGGGATGTTCCTGGTATGCCATTGTAAGTACCTACCAAAAGTGGTACCTACCAAAGATGTCCAGATAGTGACACCAGTGAACTAGCCAATGGGTGTCCAAGGCTCATGGATGGTCCAAGGCTAGTATATCTGGTCTGATCCCAGAGATGAGCTACTGTAGTACAAACTGCTAAAACTGTTAATGCTAGTTATTATAGAAAAATGTACAGAACACTCATTGCATTACAGCTTGACAATGAACTCATCTGAGGCAAGCAAGGACTTCAGGTCCTTTTGTGTTTTGTGATTTCCTGGGTAAGTTGCCGCTGTGTTCTTGGAAGAATTTTGGTAGGCTGGCCACTTCTGGGAAGATTCATCACTGTTCCAAGTTTTCTCCATATAGAGGTCTTGGCTCTCACTGTTGTTTCCTAGAGTCCCAGAGTCAAAGAAATAGTTTCTTGACCCTTTCCAGACTGATAAACACATTCCAAGAATCTTTCTTCTTACCTTTCTGGAATTTCTCATAGCGCATTGCACCAAATATTGCTGGAAATATTCAGACTGTTCTGCTGATGTTCAGATTCAACATGGCTGATAATAATTAAGCCTAGGTGTGACTGGTCTAATTGGACCAAATTAACAATTAGATATGGTTAGTTGTTTGACTGAGTAATCATGGCCTAAGGGAGTTTTTTTTGTTTTGTTTTTTTACACAGGGCCAGTTGGTGCTGGATAAATTTCTACATTCAAAAGAATTAAATGTTCTTTTAAAAGTGCACTTTGTAGTTACTTAGGTTGTCTTAGTCTTGTTTTTTACAGCACTGTAAAAGTTCTGGGATGGCTGTTTCAAAGAGGAGCTTTAATCAGTACCTGCCCCTAAATCAATTCTATCCAAAGCAGATTTAAAACATATTGTCAAATCTGATGAAAATGTCCCAATAATGACAAGTATGAAAATAACAAGCACATTAGTAAACTGATCAGAAAGCATCAGCTGTGTCAATTTTTCCCCCATTATAAGGTTTGATATGCACATCACCAAACAAAGGACATACTCCAGTCATCCATGCCTTGCCATACTGCTCTCAGAACTTTCAGTAATAAGCAATTAAGCTTTCTTACTTCACTCGACATGAAAAAAAAGAAAAAGGCTTTGTTTGAATTTGTTCACTCAGTGATCATTAAAAAAATATATATTTTTCAATATGCTAATAGGAATCAAATCACACATAAGTTGACCATGCTCTAAGTCAAAAAAAAAAAAAAAAAAAAAAAAAAAACACTGCCAAAACATTCTAGCCAGGTTAGCCATTATTCACATTACCAGTTGGTAACAAAACATTACATTGTACTTCATGTATACAAACAGCACAGTAGCAATCCACAGGTAGAAGTAGGACAGTGCTATGTGTATGAATGATTTAATCAGACGTAATTAAGACAGATGTGCTCTTTTGATGCATGGAGGAGCCACCTTGTATTTAGAAGTTGGGGTTGGTGTTCTTCCCTCAACCTTTCAAGTCAGGAGCTTCAGGTGATGTTCACATACTGGTATGATACAGTACTATCCTAAAATTGATTATTTTTTAATTTCCCAGTAAATTTATTTTTATTTAAATACCCCATACATAATTCTTATCATAATTTTTGTCTGTAGTTTGTAGTTAAATTAAATTTGTGGAATATCAGAAAAATAAGTTACTTCCTGTTACATGGTTCCCGCACCAAGATCTCTTGTTTCTTTCTTAATGTGAAAGATAAATGCGTTTTGTCATGTTTTTTGTTATGAGAAACTAAAAATCCCTATGTTCTAAAAACTTAATTTAAAGAAAATAGCCTAAATGACATCATTGGGTTTATCAAACAAGAAATAAGCATTTTTATAGTTGAAAATTTGTTTGACAAAGGATAGTAGATATAAATTTGGTTCGTACAACAAATTTGCTAAGTTTACAAGAGGATTTCAATTTCTAAAAACTGTTCAGCCCAACAAATATCCTTGTAGCAATCCTTTTCTACCTGCTCCATGCCAAATTTGAAAACTTTAAACTTCTTTTCATTTGTAAGTTGAAATGGCATTTAACAAACATAACCTGGTATTTCAGACATTCAGTGAATATTTGAGCAGTGAACTGAATTTGGGTAAAAATCAGCACACAGCTCCTTTAAACAATCAGCTTTACTTCTGACAAAATGTTGACACTGGACATTCTTTCCAAAAACTTCTAAATAAACTTTGCCTTACAGAAAACATGTAAAATATGTAAAATAATATACAAAACTTAATTTGCACCAATAAAAGGAGCTAAAGAAATCACTGTATTAGGGGCTACTACATAAAGTATTAGAATGAGTCAAATAATTGAACCATGTACTTTCCTTGCAGGTGGCACTATTGTTAGAGCTGTACTGTTATAAAAACTGACTTTCTAAGAAGTCAAAGAATACGACAGCACTATGGTATAAAGCAGTATATCTCTGTGTACAATGAAGGCTGTGTTTTTCCCTAAAAGCCTAGAAGCTTCCATATTATCAAGTATCAACTAGTGCAAGCCTTATAAATCAATAAACTACAGCATTTTTTCTTTTGTAGTGTTTTCTTACCATCAGCTTTTTTGCATTATCATTTACCATCCAAGACAACTGACTGGAGATGCGAAGTATGATGTATTTCCCCTCATAACCATGTGTGTGAAGGTTTTTATATGTTTATAAGGTGTATACATTACACATATATAGCATTGCAAGCATTTCTTAAAGTTGCTGCCAAGGTATCTGCTCACAGTCCATGCATATGAAGTTCTGCTGATAATGCCACCTTTAACGTAACATTCCAATTGTATTTCCATGCCTATGACTGGCAAAAACACCTCCTCAACTTGCAATTTCAACTCACCAACTTGGGGTAGTCTCCTAAACAACCAGTTCCTTTCTCATTTAAGAAGTGACATCAAATTATCATGTCCACTCACACTGTGAACAATTTCCTCTTCTTTACTTTTAAATCAATTTCTAGCAGTATTAGCTTTAGAGTGATTAATACACACACACACACACACACACACACACAGTACTTGGTTGAATATGTGTGTAACCTTGGCCACACTAATCAATGTTTTGAAAGGGTAAACATCAACATTAGAGTTAACACTAACAATAGCCAGCTAGCTTGTTGCTAACCCTATTTAATATCGCATGGTACCTAGAATTAGTGTTGTGGAGTAGCCAAATCTCGTATAATTTATTGATGAGAGCCATTTCCATATATATATCAAAAGTAAATATTGGCTCAAGACAATATTTCAAGTCTACAAAACAGTTCTGTGGTTTGTGTTGATTTTTGGTTCATCGTGAAAGTTTCATGTCTACACCTACTAATCTATTAAAAATCAAAGCCATCAAGTCCCAGGGAACTGTAAGGAATAAACAACCATCTAGGCAAGTTCCTAAAACACCAGCAACAGGGGAGCAATGAAAGCAATAAAGAAAGCGAGGGGAGGTATTTAACCTATCCAGATTTCAGATTATAACTAAATTTCTCAAGTATGTTTGATAAGTCATTCGACTCGATCACCGATAACTTGAGCAAGATGTACATTGCCAATTCCCAGCATCAATGCTTATCACTACTGTCTGTTGTTTCAATCTGAAATACTGAATAAATGTTTAAATTTCATTAGTGTATACTACACAGAAATGGCACCATATGATTAGTCCACTGTCTTAGGATTAAATAAAAAATGACAGACACTCAGTTTTATGGTACATGGTTTACTTTTGTTTCAATGTAATTACAAAGCTCTGAATATGGAAGCTAAATAGACGCTATTAGCTACACAGTGTTGACTTCGGCTCAGCGCGCAGAGAGCTCACCTGACCTGCTTCTGGCAGTGTTAAAATATGTAAATATAAACTTAAGAAATATTGTTTAGTTTGTTTCTCTCGTGTTTTCACATAGTATATATTAAATAAATTTACAGAGTGCGGTTAACTTTTGTATTGTTACTTTACTTTCGCTTTTTTGAATGAGGCTCAAAAGATGCCATTAGCTACACAGTGCTATTAGCTCAGCTCGAAGTGTAGAACTCACCTGACCTGCCTCTGTCATGACTAAAGTATGTAAATATAAATGATAGGAATCTCATTTTAGTTTGCTATTATTATTATGTTTCTATGCACTTAACTCTTAAACAGATTATGTAACGAGAGTTAAAGGGACACCTGCTTGAGTATGTTGTATAAGTTCACCGGCGTCTCTCAAGATTACAAAAAATTTTCAGAAATTCACCATCAAAATTTATTTTAGTGTGCTTTGTTGCTTAGGCTCCAGAGTTGTATACACTAAAACAATTATGTGCCTCAGGCTCTGTGGATCTCACTGAATTAAATAGTCTCCTTAGCATTCCTCGGAAAATATTCATTGACATCCACCTCACCTTTGGAGCGTAACTGTTAATTATAGCAGAACAGAATAAGTAGCCACTCAGACCTGTAACTGTATAAGTGAGGATGAAATGAGTTAGTTTTTTATTAGCTTCTCATGGTCTGACAAAACAAACTAAACAGAATATAATATTATGTTCATGTTTTTTTCTGCATGTCAAGTCTGCAGAGATAATATTATTATGAAAATAATGTTATTACAAGTTGCAAATTTCCACTTAGAAATGACCAATTACCATCACAAGTGCAGCATAAGTGTGAGAGTGCTCGTGTACTCATATATCTTTTCCGACTCCTTCTGCACTCTTTTCAACCACAGCATACTGCTTTAAGTATCTGCTTTTTCCAGTTCAATAAGAATTCAGATACAGACACAGATACATCTAATCTGCCCTGACACAGCTTCAGGCATCAGTTCATAATTTATAAGCACCCACTTTCAAAAAGCCTTCATGATCAGACCAAACATGCAGGTGAGAGGCACTCCTCTGTGTGTGTGTGTGTGTGTGTGTGTGTGTGTGTGTGTGTGTGTGTGTGTGTGTGTGTTATTCAGAGGTCAGGCCCAGTAGCACCCTCAGAATAAAATTTGAAAGTTACTCACCAGTTGGAATTCACTCCTGCGCCCATAAGCTTCCTGGATTCCTGAGTCATTCCAGAGCGCCTGGAGGGCAGGAACATACAACTGGAAGGTACAGGGCTCCACTGACATTCCTGTCTTGCTCTCAAAAGACATAACAAACATGCCATGCTTCTCATTTTCCAAGTTCTGCCAGGACACCCCGAGCTTGTCCCGAGCGTCCACCAGTACCCTCATGCCCTGAAAGAGACCAAAAGACAATGAAGGTGAGAAAGGGAAATTTTTAATTCATAAGTCATTTTTTTCATTGATGAGTCATGCCTTGGCTTATTTTGGACAACCTCAATAGAAAAGACTCTGCCCCAGGGGTGAATATGCAAATTAACTTTGGACTAAAGTACAGCTACATTCCCAGAAACAACAGTGAAGTCATTACTCTGGAGGCAGGGTGCCCACCGTAATGTAATACATATTGAACTCTTAAGGAAAAATTCCAGTTTTAAACTTGCAGTGTTATTTGTCAGTAATATGTTGTGTTTTGTAGCACAGTGTGGGGTCAGTCAGCCTCAAGGCTTTGGCAGAATTCACCGTTTTGTCTACATCCATCAATGTGTTGTCGCTGCAATACCCAGCATGCAATCAATGAGAATCCTAACCGCAAGCAACCAGGGATTTGCAAAGACAATGATTCTGTCAAACCAGCGGTTAATGAGAACAAGTTCTAATCTTCGCTTCCCTAAAAACAACATGCAACTTTACAAAAAGTGGTTGTGACTCTTTGTCAGTGTGCAACAAGCATTCAGACCTACAGATCACAAGATCAACATAAGATTCTTAAAAAAAAAAAAAAAAGGAAGTCACTGTTCAAAGCAATAAAAGCATTAATTACCTTGGATTTGTAAACTTGCAATATATCTGATAGTTTCTGTAAGTTCAAAACAGATAAAAATGTATATATATTTTTTATATTATACAACCTATATGTGATACATACATAAATATCATATCTATACCATAAAATCCTTTACCAGAAAAGAGGAAAATAAAAATTTCAAGCACTCAACATGTCTTCCATGTGCTCTTTATTTTGGCCTTTCATATGCTAAAGTGTATGCTAAGGCAGGGTTTTGGCTTGTAACAATACTGTTTTTTAATGTATCCAGTTACAAATGTACTTTAGTTACTTGATTTGGATTAATTTAATTATAGCCTTTAATCAGATATTCAGCTTGTTAAATTTCACCTCCTGTGCCATTCATTTCTAATTTTCCATTCATGTGTCACACTACTAGCAAAAAACAAACAAACAAAAAAAATTAAACAGCCAAATCACAAAAATCCTTTAAAATATGTGGTACATTAAAGCTATGTTCGCCTAACCCCGGTAAATATGAAGGTGAATAATAATTTATGCATTTAGCCTAGGTTGGGCAGTATGACTGTATATACCATCTTGTAATATCCTTGAATCACCATGGTTACACCACCACGACACAGGGCAGCCAATACTACAGCAGAGTGCTTGGCTGCATGCCAGCTTTGCTACCTGTTGTGTGTACATGTACGTTGAAGACATCACAAGGCATGAAGGAGGAGTGTGAAACATTATTCTTAAACTTAATTTTACCTTTCAAAATTAATTTGAGTTGTTGTTCAGCAATTCTCCATTTTTCAGAAGCTTCAGGTGCAGAGGTAAATACACATAACCTTAGCAAAAAGGTGAAAATTTCCTGACATCATTGTGAAGTGTCAAAAGTGAAGATGTTAAACGTGTTTAAGGAGTAGGAAGAGTCGAACATGTGCTGATCCTGTTTTGTGTGTGAACAGAGCAAAAAAAGGCGTTTGCACAAAGTGAAAATGTGCTCACGTGAACTTAAAAAATTGCTCGTGTGAGTGAGGGTTTGTGTGTGCGGAGCAAAAAAAGCACATGTGGGAGTTTTGAGACTGATTAAACACCATAAGCAATCTTTTGCCAGAGGCAATCCATTCCACAAGAAATCTCGATAATAGATGGGAATTACACACAGAGAGTTGGTCACCACCCTCGACCACAAGAATTTAATGCCTGGCCTCAAACATGTCACTGACATTGAGTTTTCAATTTTATATGGAGAATGCAAGGCCAAAAATTATTTACTTCAAATAAAAGAAGAAAATAATTAAAGATGACGAAAACACAGCATGGTTATTTTTAAAACATCCATTGAATATAATGGGGGGAAATACTATATCATGATATATACCATTACCATGATAATAAGCCCATCAATTCACACTAACTAATTTTCCACCACCAAAAACATTACTTTTCGAAAATGCTCTCTGGGGTGAATGAATTTGAAAATGCTAGCTTCTGGTTGAAATGTGCACAGGGAAACGGTAGAGTTGCAGAAACAATGGGGTATGATTGCCATGACACTGTAGAAAGTTTGTGCTGCTTTGGAATGCAGTCAATGCTGACTTGTCTATCAAATTATCTAATCTATCTTCAATTACAGATCATCACACTGTACAATGCACATGCACTACTCAAAGGTAGAAGACAAGCTTTATATTTGCTGTGCCTAAGTGGTAGAAAACAACAACCACGGCTGTTATATAAATAAAAAAAAGGATTCTCCCATGTTTTCTGGCTACAGTCTGGAATGAAAGGTTACCACTTGGTTTTCTCTTCATCACCTTTCACTAGCTCATTTCTGCATTCATTACTATCACCTGTCTGTTTAATTTTCTCTTTAATAAATTCATGTTCTGTGTTCCCATTCATGGTTTGTGTTTTTTTCTCAATAAATTTTTGTCTACATACCTGAGTTAGATTTTTTTTTTTATTTTGTGACTTTTGTATTGCTGCCCATCATCATGCAAGTCAGTGATACATAACAACCAATCAGCATTGACTCCATGATGCAGCAGCCTTATTGGGTTTCCTGTGGTGGGCATGCTCGGACACGGGATAACCATCTAAATCATGTTTTATGCCTATGGTGCTCCACTAAAAATGAATTTGATTTTGGAGCCAGTGTGATCGCCACACAAAAGAATTGTGATAAAGACACATAACTGAATGTTTCCCCATCTCTATTTGTAGATAAGGTTATAACAACTGTATAGCGGGGACGTTTTGTAAATTTAAGAAATACTGTACAATCCCAAAATTGTACAGTATTTCCTAAATTCCTACTGTAGAAACATTTCAGTTGTACAGTCTGAGTGAATAATTCACCACTGATGCATCCCACCCAGGCTTCCTGTCTGTACTGTAAAAGGCATGTGTTGAGCCAAAAAGCAGAGTGTTCAGTCCCATATACAACACAGAGCAGAGTTCCGCTCCTCAAATTCCCACACAGGAATCTGGAATCTTAAAAGACTTTTCTTGACTTCTCTTAATTGCCCTTACAGCACCACCCACAAAGGCAAATTCTTTATTTCAGCAAAACTGACACCTTTATCCTGCACTGTATCAAGAATAACATCTTGAAAATTCAAGTCCCACAAGAAGGACGATATTTATTATCTTTTAAAACTACATCAGCAACAGTGTGGCTCCGATATGCCTGCTGTAGCCACATGGGACGGTAATTAAAACATTATGCTAGCTTGTGTCTATGAAGCGACAACATAGTTATAAATACTTTCGGGATATCTGCTTCATCAAACATGAGACAGGATGCACCCCACTCTATTCCTGAAGTCGCCACCGGTTCATGGGGGCAGGGAGCAATATTTACAAAGCTTTTTTTTTCTCCACCATCCACGTGTAAGGGATCTGTGTAATAACCCGAGGCAGACTCTGTAAACACATAAACCAGGAGGCAGCTACAGGAAATGAATGTGGTACAGAACCCTCTGGTGTCCTCTCAGTAAAGTAAGCAGTTTGTCTGTCAGGTCTGAAGGCTGACACTGTTTAAATGCTCTTAATGAGAAACTAGTACACAACACTGCCAATCATAGCATCTTCCTTCTGGCAACACACTAACCCTCTAATCCCTCCATGCCCCGCCCCTTTTCCAAATACCAAATCCACTCTTTTGTGACCTTTCACCCATTTCCACCAGGCGCTATCTGGGAAAGGACGCATCCCCTGTCCTCTGCCGACATAACCACAGTGAAAGGAAAGACGGAGAGATGGAAAAACAGAGAAGAGAGAGCGAGCGAGAGAGAGAGAGAGAGAGAGAGAGAGAGAAAGAGAGAGAGAGAGAGAGAAAGCTGCTTTATCACAGTGTCGAGGTCAGTTACAAGGCTTCCGATCACACTCCAAGTCATGGCACTGTCCCAAAAATTGCTCTGAAAACCACCAAAGCCTCACCACACCACAAATGGAGCTCCTAGTGTTTCTGAAAGCCCTCAGCAAAACAAGTCTCCACCGCTTGTTTGAAATGGCATCCATCAACTTTTACACTGATGTTTTGGAAATACTCAGCTGAAACAGTACTACAGCTACATCCCTCCATAAAATTAAAAAAAAAAAAAAAAAGCCCACTGTCTGATACACTCTATGAAAGGGTCTTTGTCGTTTTTTGGGGTGGGTTTTTTCTGGTGACGAGGGGATTTCCCTTTGTGCAGCAGAAAGCAAAGGACGTGCACAATGCCTAATGACCACTGATCCAAGTTCTTTCAAAAAGTCTTCCTTATTATTTGCAGTGCAATTAGTGGCTGCAGTGTAAGCAGATTAGTGGCAAAATGGAGCAACTCGAATCCATAATTCCCTACCCATGAACAAACCGCCTACATGGAAGGCTCCTCTGGCCCCAAAGAAGGGGAGATCTCAAATTAATCACACAGGAAGATGGGTCTGAAATTCGTAGCTCCAAATGGTCACCCAGTGAGCCACTTCCTGCATCCTCCCCCATCAGTCTCTTGTGAGCTAAGGAAGAATGCAGTCCTCTCTAGACTGGAGACAGTGTAGTTTTTGTTGGAAAACTGCATGGTCACTCACTCGGCAAGTTCAAGTAAAGTGGAACATAAGTAGTAAAGGAGGAAGACAGTAATTTCAACTTCTTCTGTCATTTCTGTTGAGTGAAAAGAAAATGACTTGAATGTATAACACATTGTGGTTTTTCTAAATAAAAATCCACATTCCACAGTTGCGACCCCGTTTCTCCACGAGTACCGCAGCCTGAATACAGAGGTCACCCATTGTCCTCTCATTCCAAAACAAGACATTCCTTGGGCCAGCAGAATGCCATAAATGTTTTCTCAGGCTTGTAGTAAACAGTCTCTACTTTTCTTCCACTCTTTCACAGCAACGCACAGAGATGAAGACTTGTATAGTGTGGTATAGTACTCTGGCAAACAGAGTAGTGTCAGGGGCTAAACCGAGGTTAAATCTAATCAATGAGCAGATAGAAGTCAGTGTCAGGTCGCTCTTTAGAAGGATCCAATAAAAGAACTTCCTCCAGGGACAGAGAAATGCCTTGCCCAGGGTGCAGATAGGTGACTGCTGATAAGGATGTGTTTCCCAAAATGATACAATAGATATTTTAAGCCTTTTTTACGCCAACAAATTGATGAGGCACAGTGTATAAGGCCTGGACAATGTGCTGGAATGTTGTTTAGAATAACGAAGAACATTTTTGCTGGTGTAAAAAGCCAGCTGTACAGTGTCAATGGAAACAGAAGGATAATATCAGGCATCCCAGGTGGCTTCGTAAGACAGAAAAAGAGCGAGAAAAGCTGAGCCCCTGTCATGCTGCTGATTTGAAGATAATACTATCTACCAGACAACCGGTACTACGGACAGCATGTGGGCATTACGCACACTGAAATTACTGTGCTGATTAGATGTTTTTTTTATCCTGAAATGAGCCAAAGAAAAAGAAGTTTAAACATGTATTTTTAACATACAACAATATTAGACAGCCATTATGAGCAGCCCTCAGCAGGGGTAGGTGTAGGTTGGTAATACACAGATAATGGGATAATGACAATGTTCAGCTTCCTGTCTGTGTGTGAAGAAAGACATTTCCTCTCACTGTGAAGCTGAAAGCACTGGCACTCAGAGTTCTCTGACACTATCAATATGGAGCCATCCCACTCTGACCTTGACTAGGGCATTGGCAAACAAGGCCATCATACCCCCTCCTTTCAGCAGGCCAAAAACACTCACACGGACTAACGCGACTCCTCACACCTAAAAAGGCACTTCTCTGTTTCGCACCGTTAATCCTGTTGAGACGTTTACTTTACTGATGGACGCCTTGTTTGACTCAATCTTGCTGACGTTGCCAGATCAACTCTCTTCCTCTCTTACAAACACAACTCTCAGAAGGGTTTTTTTCCCATCAGAACCATTTTCTGACACCTATTATCTCTTTATACAGTGAGGTGTTGCCATGGTAAAGATCTTTTCTGCACTGAAATAGACTAAACTACTCAGAGATTATTTACATGAGTTTTAGTTTGGGGTCATGTAACCATTAGGTAAATGAAAGAGCCATGTAGTTACCAGCAAGCGTTCTATTGTGCTATCTGAGTGGTCCAGTTATATCAAATTTACTGCAATACCAAATGGCAAAAACATTAATTCATTCATTCATTTTCCAAACTGTTTATTCCTACTAGGGTTGCAGGGATCTCAGCCAAGTCTGGGCAAAGGTGGGGCAATTTGGAAGAGACAATTAGCCTAATGTGCCTGTCTTTTGACTGTGGGAGGAAACCGGAGTGCCTGGAGGAAACCCACGCAAGCACTGGGGGAACATGCAAACCCCACAGAGAAATGCCTTCACCTAGACTGGGACTCAAACTCAAAGGACCTTCTTGCTGTGAGGCGAACATGTTTTCCTCTATGCCACCATGACGCCAGTGTAAAAACAACTACCCTTTAATGTTTAATCAATAAGTTTAAGCATATAATTAGGGCAATAACTCAATTATCACTATTCAATAAAATGTTCTATGAACACTGTTCTTGTTTAATCATAAATATCAAGCACATACTACTCCATCTGAATGTCTGTAATGATCTGATTCCATCATAATGTTTTCTTTAAACAAGACAAGTTGTAGGTTTAGTAGTCAGACTAAAGGGGCTAAATAAAACAAAGAATGTGCAAACGCTCTCCCCTTTGCCCCACAACTGATAAATTTTCAGCTAAATAATTAACATTAATGCATGTGATTGGATAAACCTCACAAAGACCTGGCTAATGTTTCAAAAACAACCTATGGTTCTAGTGTTCCGTCTAATGGAACAAAAATTCCCTGTTTTAACACAGAGGTGAAAACCATAGATCATGCATGAAACGAATTTGCATACTCAGTGCGACTGTCCCATGACTGCTATAAATATGCAGTGTAAGCAACATGATGCAATTCACAAGGCTGTATAGCACTGTTTGAAAATGTACTCTACTATAGGAAGTAGGGATGTGAATCTAACAGCTTACGATTCAATTCGATTCTGATTCATAACCATTACAAACAAAGGGTGCCAATTTCATGAGTAACTACATTCTTCTATAAGCTAGGAACAACTCTTCTATAAGAAAGAAAGAAATTATATTACTAGACAGCTGGTTTTGTAGATGTACTTATCCGCTTTGCTCGTTCAGAGTTGGTTGGGAGTTTAGTGAAGTGATAAAGTGTGCGTTGGGCAGGAGTTGGTCGTGCTGCTGCTCCGGTTCTTTTAGCTCCAGGTGATGGCGTAAGATGTGGGCTCGGGGATTTGAAGTGTTCCCGAAATAATTGACTTTTATTTTGCGCACCACATATGGCATGTCAAGCTCCTTCTTACCAGGAAAATGTAAAATCCGAAGTGCAAGCATTTGCCTTCAGCGAAGACGGTGCTGGCTGTATTTCTTTTTCCTCATGTCTGTCAAAGCTAGGCTAAAAGCTAGTTCTGGAGCCGCCACTCACTTGAACAATTCACGATGGAGGCCGCGTCTGGACAAACAGTACGCATTGTGAGTAAGGTTGGAAATGCTCGAAAAACGTGTTCTTAAAAATCGATTCAGGAAAATTTTAATCGATTCAGAATGCTAATAAATAAGAATCGCGATTCAGACGTGAATCGATTTTTTTCCGGCACCCCTAATAGAAAGTAACAAATTAAGATCTGTCCTGATGGCTAGATATTTAGTATGCTAAGATACAATTTGTATCATTACTGTAATCATTACTGATATAAATAAAGACACATGTAGTGGTATAAAATTGTTTTAGTTGTATTTTATTTCGTTACCTGCTAGCACAGCTAAATTACAAAAGCTAAAAAATTTCCATTTGTATCCACTCATGGTGTTGATGCTCTTGTTTGTAGGCAGAGTGGGTAATCTTTAAGGCAAGGCAGTGTATAGTGGGTGGGGAACCTACTGGGCTGTATGCTTGATAATAGAAATGCAAATAAGTCTTGAGGCTTAACGACCCAGGCAATGAGCCTCGGGTAGCCTAGACACGATAGTGAAACAGCAACTATTAGGGGGAACCTGGCAAGAACTACATACCTGCAAGGACTTCCTTATGTTTACATTCACACAATCAGTAGGAGTGCTAAAATGGTGCAAGCCAGCTAACAATTGGTATGGGGGCATCACTAGCTTGATTGTTTTCATACAAATTTGTCTTGACCTCTCACTAATGTTGCTTTGCAGACAAACTAGCAGCATAAGGATAAAAGCTTGTTGTGTCATGTCTTGATCACGTTTCTATAGAAACAGATAATTTCCCTGTTCCTGTAGAATGAGAAAGACATCAAGTGTTATGTGCTGCCAGTAAATTCTTTATTTGAAATAATTATTATTTTTTGGTGAGAAATAGGTGATATATGTTTACGTAATGCATTAGTGTGGATTATTATTTTATAACTGGCTTTATGTAATAGTTTAAAAAAAACAGCAAACTGAAAATATTTGAACATTTAGGTAAATTAATAATTAATATTTTTCTTATTTGTTGTATTTCCTGCATTGAATACAGGCTCAACAATTTGTTTAGGTTTTTTTATATTTTAACTATAACATTAGGATCTGTTGTTTACATGACTACAATTTTACAATGTGTTTTAAAAATGGTCAGTTGCTGATTGCACTGGCTCATTGTGTTCCTCTGATCAACCCACACTTATATCTAGACCGATCACTTGCATCACCCATGGGTCCTGTTGTGCTGGGAGAGAACCTATCTTGAAGTAGGAACTAAAAAGTCTTTCAAAATGTCTTCACAAAACTATGATGGTAATCAGTTCCTGCAGTGCAGACGCACAAAAAAGCATACTTCCTCAAACAGTTCCGAGAACTATAAAAGGGTTCCACTGGTTAAAAAAAGACTTTATTTTTCCAATAGTTTCTTATATTCATTTACTCTTTTCGTCAAGAAACCATTAAGAATGCATGTAAGCCAGTACGGCAGCAAATATTTGATGTTGCTCAGGATTTTATGACATTATATAATGAATGAGCATATACCTGCTCAGGGTTGGAACAGTATCAGAGTTGCAAAACTATTATTGGCATAAGCTTGCATTACCTTTTAATCTACAAGTATATACTGAGCGAGACATGGCTCAAATATATGTGTGTCAGCTACAAAATGATATATTGGACATTACCTTTTAATATTCCTGACCAGTAGTTGGTCTCAGCAAATCTGGCTGTGAGTTAGAGAAGCTGAGAAATGAAGACTATGTCGTTATACAGTATGAAAAATATAAGTATTATATTCAGAGTAAAAATCTATAAAATGCTAAGGCAAGGACAAAAAAAGGAGCGTGGTGTGCACACGAATCAGGACTGAACACCCCAACAAAAGAACCATTCCTTACTCCCAGTTTCATAATAATGTACTGTGCTATCATCGCTCACTTATCGCTGTGTAAAAGAACTCACTGGAAATAAACTGGGTTGACCTCAGCACTTCCTGTGTCTGAGAGGCAACAGAACTGTCTCTTGGGGTCCCATCCACAAAGCCAGTTCAGTTTCAGCTTTCTGTTCCCTGGATCCTCTACAGGGGGCTGGCAGAAGGATCTGATCACAATCACACTTGGTCCAACAGAGTCATGCTTTTAGCTGTGCTCACCCTGGATGATTGCTGGAGTCCGTTTATTATACGAGAGCTCCATTTCAGACACCCTGACCTAATCAGTGCTGTGATGTGAGATTGACAGTGTGACAACCACGAAGTCAAATGTACAGATTTGTTTTGGCTTAAAATCCTATGACTAGTTCCAGTACATAACAGAAAGTAAATACAGTTTTAGACTCAGTATTGATGCATTGTTTTAATATATAATATTGCTATTGAAATTAGGAACCTACTTCGTGTTGCAAAACGTTTATCATTTAGTTTTGTTTAGGTTTCTGCAGTTTACATAGTATGAAAGGCATACCATCCGTGCTCATTCACTTAGACAGCTAGCCTTTTTCTTTCTAATATTTGTGGTTAACTGGACATGAATATA
>JAQMYF010000001.1:40202995-40232774 GCA_030014195.1 Neosilurus mollespiculum
TATATATATATATATATATATATATATATATATATATATTTTGATAGTAGACTGAGATTGTAACCTACAATTAGTCAGTCAGCTGATTTAGATCACCTACACTATGTTAAGTATAAAAATTAGAATAGATCTATAAGACAAAGCATTAAATTAAAATCTTCTCTAATTAATTGGCTGATTGGTGTGTGTGTGTGTGTGTGTGTGTGTGTATTCATATTTTTTACTGCTTACTTTAATTTCTTGATGTTCCTCTCACAGATTTTGATGAAGATAACGATGGGGTAGATTTCTCTCCTGAGCAATTCTTTTGCACAGCTCAGCTCTGCTTCCAAGAGACAGTGTTTATTCTGCAACAGTGGGTAAAAGGACAGACACTTACAGTGTGTCATGGAAACTCCAAGCAGGAAATGTCATTGATTATCAGATTTTGTTTTACTTATGTTCCTGTGTAGCATATACTAAAACATCTTTATAGAGTGTTGTTTAATTCTATTTCTGTGTAGTAAATACTAAACTCTAAATGAGTTGAGGTAACGCTGTTACATGGATCTGTACCTGCTCGCATGTGTGCTCAAAGTTGCATCCATCATGATTTAAATTAAAGAAATAAACCATGAAAATCTCATTTTAGTTTCCTTTTTTGCTTCTGTTATTGTGTAGTGTATGCTAAAAGAAAAAAATACACCTCAGGCTTGGTGGATGTTACTGAATTGAATAGTGACTGTGAAGGACTGTTCAGTGATATCCACTTTACCTAATTGTTAATTATTCCAAGATAGCAAAGCATTCAGGATTCAGCATTTAGGTTTTGTTACCCAACTTGCTTTGTGAATTCTAGCTTTTTTCCAAATGGTACTCATAGGTTTGCCATTTCCATTGGAAAAATTCATATGTCTCCTGACATGTTAATAACTAAAGCATAGAAACGAAGCTTCTGACCGCCTGAAAAAGCCCCCATGAGTGTTCATATAATTGTCAATCAAAAGCTCCGGGTCAGCGAGCGAATGATCGCGATCATACAAGGGGTCGTCTTTTCCAAACACAGTATCATAAACCTAAAAAGAGTTTACAAAAGCAAAATCAAACTCATTTACAAAGTGTTTATGTACCTTAAAGGCAACAGCTTCGATGTTCTCTGGGGTGATGCACTCGTACGTGCTCGCCTGCCTTTCCTTGGAGAAGATAATAGGCTCTATTTTCTGCTTCATAAGAAATTCCTCTTTTGTCAAGATGTCTGAAAAGATGTCAGATACAGAATACACACAAACACATTCAACAGGGAAGATTATTACAACAGTGTTGACACACACACACCCACACACAGGCACTCTTAATAATTTTCTTTCTTGATATATTAACAGACTACATTATTCTAACATGCATCAGTTTCCATTAATAAGCTGATACTTAAGTTAATTAAGTAAGTAAATTAACTTGAGTAAGTTACTGCTTACCTGTACATCCTTTAATCCCTGTAAATTCTATTACACTGCATATGAAATCTTTTGAATAGTCTTATTTTGTTTACTCACTTTCTGTAATTGGCACTTGCTAATTGGTCAAGTGAATGTTTATTCACTCTCCAATGTTTATCCTGTTCACAAGAATGTTGCCGGAGGAGTATTATCTCAACAAAGCAAGTCCTGGCACCTTATCTATGTACATAAGTGCTGAATTTTCAGAAACATAATACCCAATGACCTCAGTCTATGGTTAAAAGCACTGACTTAAGCATATTGAAGAAAATCGGTAGCATGACCATAGCAAGGTTGATATATTGATTTATAATGTTTAGCGTTCAGGGAATGGACTGTATTTTCAATAATTCTAAACAGGCAATGCACTTCCTTATGCATGGTTTATGCCATGAATTAGCTTTGCATAGATTATGTGATAGATTTATAAAGAAGGGTTTTTACTAAGAAAGAAAGGACAGTGAAAGATTCTGGTAGCTATTTTAATTCTTGCCATTAAATTACACATTTTATATGGTTTATTCAAAAACCATAACATTCATGTGTTTAACTTTTTTAATATGAACTGCATGGGAATGAGCAATCTCATTGGTTTGCTATCGCTGGATCATTAACAAATATGCACCAAAGGCTAGATGTATGTCCACATAATCATTTTAGTATACTACACAGGAACATAAGCAAAAAGGCACACTAAAGAGATATTTTTATGCTTTACTTTTTTTTTTTAATCAATAAAGACACAGTTTATTTTTCCAGAAGGCCAGACAATGATGACGCTGCCTTCTCTAAGGAACCATAGTCAATTATGACCGTCCATCATTTTGATTCAATTATCCACTCAGAATAATGTTTTTAATCCCAAGACAGCGTACCAATCGGCTTGTGTTGCTCCTGTATAGTATACACTAATGGACACTATTCACCTCGCAAACAAGAATGCTCAGAAAAAATGGTGAACCAAAGCAAAAATGTTTGCAACAGTCACAGATTCTGAAATGCTTGAAATTCAACAAACTGTCGTTACAAAAAATATAGGAAAAATGATGAAGTTTATGTGAATAGTTGTTTGTGTCTGTGTTTGCCCTGTAATACATTAGCGGCTAGTTCGGGGTGTACCCCACCTTCAGCTTACCCCATGACCTTGATGGATAAGCAGTACAGATGATGAATGGATGATAACATTCATTCATTTCCATTAAAATTAACCACATTATTTTTTTGCATGGACTTTGTTATACCTACTTTCATTACAGTGATTTTATATAATTTTTTTAAATGATTTTGCACCTTATACAACATTCTCACGCACACCTTGTCCATTAACACGTACCTGGCTTGCAGACAGTGAACTCCATGACTCCTCCAGCATTGAGGAACTTCTGGACGATGGTTTTGGCCAGGATATTGGGAGAGAAGAGCACAGGGCGTTTACGTGGGCAGTGATGTGGCGTCACTGGACTGTATGGGATCAAGTTCAGATCGCTTTTGTTCAAATCACTCTCTGAGTCGGATGAATCTTAAAATACGAAACACATGGTTTATACAGCAGCTTTAAAGGAATGTTGGAGAGCAAAAAACGATCGATTACATGATACTGTATTATATCAGGTGTCTCTAATACCTTAGCGTTTACATATATGCTACAAATGTAACTAGTAATGACATATGCAATGTAACGAGGTATTATTTTGCATTAGCACAGCTTATGTAAATATACATGCGTGTCACAGGATATTTACTAAAGTTTTAGCTGTCCCTCATTACTAATGTTAGCTAGATAATATTGATAGCTGCATGGAAATGTATATGTTTGTAACATGACGCATTACCTTACCTAGCTAAATGATAAAAACATATCTACTGGACTTTTCTAAAATCATATACTCATAGAGGGTACTGCTTAGTACAGATTACTTTTGTGTACATTCTCTAGCCGAATGATTGTGGAAACGTGACCACCGGACCCATACGTGCTTGGTGAACATCCCATTCCAGATTTATTTCCCATTTCCAGTTATAGTAAGTTCCACTCTTCTAGGATGGCTTTCTACTAGATTTTGGAGCGTGGTTATGGGGATTTGTGATCAATAAACCACAAGAGCTTTAGTAACATTAGGTACTGATGTCTGGTGAGGAGGTCTGGAGAAAAATTGCCTTTTCAGCTAACCCCAAAAGTGTTTAGCGAGGTTTAGTTCAGGGCTCTGTGTAGTCACGACACTCCAGTTCGCATACACTGACATATATAATACAAAAACAAAAAACTAATCTATCAAATACTGCCCCATTAACTCATGCTGTAATGGTATCTTTCTATCTATCTGTAAATATGTATCTCAAAGTAAATATAATTATTAGTAAATAAGCTAATCTGTAAAATGTAAAAATGTTCTATTGTCAGATTTTCCATTACACTTCTATGAATAGTTTATCTAGAATTACACAGGTTTTAAAGACATGGCATTAAGTGGGACAACTAACCACATGTGAAAGCTAATGAGAACCAGTCAGCAGTGTCACATCTGCATAGAACTATCATGCTTTTCAGTCAGTGTTGTCAGTGTTAACATTTTGCCTTGACATTCGCGTGTCTTCAGCAAACCAGAGATGAAGTTCGACTGATGTATTCTTAGCAGAAAAAAACTTCATGAAAAGTTGATTATATAGCTCTATAGAACTATGGGATAAAATGAAACAAAGCAGACTGGATCTGTCATGCTTACCCTCAGGCTTCATGGTTTCAAAGCCCTGTTTGGGAAGAAATGACAGATTGCCAGCGTTGAGGATGCGCACCCGATCGTTGCTGTCCATCCTCTTGTACTTGTTATCTGCCCTGCTGACAAACTGACAACAAGGATCTCGATCAATCTCTGCAGCACACAGCCATCATCTTTAGCCAGACCTACTCTTTCATCCTGTCTAAGTCAAGCCACAGGCACAGTTTTACCTGCAGGATCTGACAGATGAAGATGCTAGCTCTGGACAAGCGTGGACTGCACTTAGGGTCTGACGGAGTGGCTTCTTCCGGCTGTAACGTGTTCTGAGGACAAAAAGGAAAAACACAATTGCATTGGGATTCACGCTCGGCTGCACTTTGTTCCATTATGGGTTTTGCTGATAAAAAACAGTGCACATAAAATGAAGTCATTGTCTAACCCTAAGTCCCCTTAGACTATCTGTCTCTTCTCGGCTGCCACGACACATCAGCTTCTGGATCTTCACCAGGAGGAGCTGCTGGGCCCTGAGGGGTAGGAAGGACAGTCAGTTCACATTGCAGCATACGGTCACCACACATAAACACTCCCAGGTCTGATCACTACTTTATTCAGAACATGTGACTGAACCCGATAATCTCTCCCGACCTGATAAAATATAATGCAATTATGTATTTCAAATTGATTTTAAATTTCTAATGATGTTGTATCTTTCCCATAATGCAAAACATGACCTCTGTGCTATAAAGTTCTACCTGATACAGTGCCTTGCAAAAGTACTCTGCCATGCTTCACTATGGTGTTCTTGGGGTGATGGGATGTGTATGGTTTGTGCCAGACATTGCATTTTCCTTGGTGGTCGAAAAGTTAAATTTTAGTCTCATCTGACCAGAGCACCTTCCTCCATACATTTGGGGAGTCGCCCACATGCCTTTTGGCAAACTCAAAACGTGCCTTCTTATTTTTAACACTAAGATAATGGCTTTTTTCTGGCCACTCTTCCATAAAGCCCAGCTCTATGGAGTGTATGGCTTATTGTGGTCCCACGCACAGATACACCAGTCTCTGCTGTGGAACTCTGCATCTCCTTCAGGCTTACCTTTGGTCTCTGTGCTGCCTCTGTAATTAATGCCCTCTTGGCAGGTTTGTTGTGGTACCATGTTCTTGTCATTTGAAGATAATGGATTTGATAGTGCTCCGGGGGATCATCAAAGATTTGAACATTGTTTTATAACCCAACCTTGACGTGTACTTCTCAACAACTTTGTCCCTGACTTTGTTTGGAGAGCTCCTTGATCTTTATGGTGTTCATGCCTCTTGAACTCATGGTTCATGGTTCTTGCTTAGTGGTGTTGCAGCCTCTGGGGCCTTTCAAAATAGGTGTGTTTATACCAGCAGATGTGACACTTAGATTGCACACAGGTGGACTTTGTTTCATTTATTATGTGACTTCTGAAGGTAACTAGTTTCACCAGTACTTTTGAGGGGCTTTATAGCATGGGGGTGAGTACATATGCCCACAACTATTTTCAGATTTTTATTTTTAAAAATAACTTTTTATATATATAGTTCTCATTTCACTTCACCAACTTAGACTGTTTTGTGTGGATCCATCACATAAAATTCAGATTTTAAAAAACAGCTTGTAATGTAACAATATATGTAAAAAGCCAAGGAGGTGGGGGGTTTGAATACTTTTGCAAGGCACTGTATTCTGCATTAAGATCAGTTCACCACATAAATTTCATCCCAGTGGGTTTGGGGTGCAAAAAGTGACACATTACTGACCAATTGGTATCCTCATTCTATTAACATTCTTTCGCCCTCATTAAGAAGGTTATTTGTTAGCCTAGTTTTTTGTCAGCAAATATTAACAAAATTCTAAAAGCGCAGATGATGCTGTGTGCTTCCTTTCTTTTTTAATTTATTTAATATTTTTTAATTTTTCCCCATTTTCTCCCCTAATTTTAGTTGTATTCAATTCCCCACCCATCAAGTATTGCCCTCCCTATCACATGACCACCACCAACCAGGAAGGGGTGTAAGCATGCACATGCCCATCCGTGACATGCAATGCTACCACCCGCCTCTTTACAAACTGCTGCGCATGTGTATTTGGGGGCAGCCTGTCACACTCGGAGGGAAAACGCTATCCACCCATGATTGGCTGGTGATCACTGTGATGAAAGGAACAGAGGAACCAATTAGCTCCCATGGACTCCCGGTCACAGATGGCTTTGGCATCAACCTGGGTTGATTGCTGTGTGCCTTCTGTTATTTGCAAAAGTGTGGATTTTTCTGACATTTCTACCAGGTTTTGCATAATGAAGACTTATGATTTTGGAGATGATCTGATGATCTGGATCAAATTCTGGATGCAGACTTTTTTGAAGGATTTTTTAACATTGTAAGATATGACTTGGTATGTTTTTTTTGTTTGTTTGTTTTTGACTGTATATGTTCTACATATTATGTGTTCCATAAGAACAATAAAAAAAAGAAACAGGTACAAAACAGATCTAAACCTCATCCTGGTTTTAAAATAACATCTCAAAACATAATAAAGTCTTTAGCACACTATAATGCTAACAGTACAGTCAACATGATAGTGATATGTAGTTCCGCCATTAGCTATCTATTTACGGTATGCTTACAGTAATCAACAGAACTTTTTAGTTTTACTGGGACTGGACTGGGATCATTCTAAAGTAATTCAAATAAAGTATTTTAGGCTGATGAATGAATTGCAATAAAATTCTAACATTTGAACCTTTTCATTCATTGTATTGCTATAAAAAGTTTGCTGGTATGGTAAAATTTATCTCAATATTTATTTGTGTCTTTTATATTATTTATAAGGAAATATCTATTTTGTAAAATACAAGAACCTTTAAATAATTTGATTATCAATTTTAATACCTTCAGGTCAAAAATGTAATGTTAAGCTGGCCTCGCACTGGGGCAGTTATACATTTACATTTATGGCATCTGGCAGACACTCTTTTCCAAAAAGACTTATATTTATAATTTCTTTAATATTTACAACTGAGCAAGTGAGGGTTAAGGACCTTGCTCAAGGGCCCAACAATGGCAGTTTGGTTTTACAAAATTTACTCCACCTAGTACATTTATGGCATTTATGGCCCAACACTGACAGCATGGTGGTACTGGAGCTTGAAACCTCAGCCTTTGGTTCAGTAACCCAGAGGCCTCACCACGGAGTTCTGACCTCGATTCAGCAAGGTTCAATTCTGACCTCGGTTCAGCAAGGTTCAGTTCTGACCTCGGTTCAGCGCGGTTTAAAATGAGGCTGATATGACAAAACAGTTGTAAGCAGTAGATGAAAAGGGAGTGAATAGGTTGTAATGAGGTTATGCTGAACATGGTTCAGAAAGGTTGTGACAGGTAACATCACAGCAGCTACAACTGCCGTGAAATTTTAAACTTTTGAAAATCCTGTGGTTTATGGAGGTTAGTGCCGGTCGACAGGGAACATCATCGTGTCAAAATGATGTCACTGCGGTTCAACACGGTTTGGAACCCCCACAGTACCACCAATGGAACTGCCCTGTATGAGGCCAGCTTGAGAATGATTTGTTGTTCATGAGTATAACTGAGCTCAGCATTTTATTATTGTTCCACTTTTACTAAGACAGGTCACTGTGACCTAAACAGAACATATTAAATTCATGATAACATTAAAATCTGCTTTTCTTTCCCCGCTGAGTCATATGAAGCTGGCTCTGACCTGCTGTAGCTGGGGATGGTGCCCTTCTCCAGGTCCTTGTCGGTATATGGGTCTACACGTGCGCACAGCCACTCACACCTGCCCTGATATCTTGTGTCCAAAACATGAAGAACCTCATCACAGCGTACGCTGAGTGAGCAGCTGTCTAACTGGCCAGAAATGTTCAGGTTGGCTCGGATGTAGAACGAGTCGCCTGACACTGCTCGGCCCTCCTCTATGTCCTTCTGCAGACGCCTGTAGCCTGGAGAGAAGAAAGAAGGAGAGATGATGTTGAACCCCCACACAGAGCAAGAGAAAATACAAACTGCAGCTCTGATGTGCTGAGTGCCATCAATGCTGCAATCATACATCATCTAACAGCGGAGATGAAAAAAAACACACACAATTCCTGCACCACAGTGAGGTTGCTAATAGTGAGCAAACCCTAACTCTCAACTGCTGATGGATGGATGGATCGATGAATGGACTGATAGACAGACAGACAGACAGATAGATAGATAGATAGATAGGCGGACAGACAGATTGATAGACGGACGGACGGATGGACAGACACAGAGAGATAGATTAATATTTAGATAGATAGATAGATAGATAGATAGATAGATACATAGATACATAGATACTTAGAGAGATAGAGAGAGATGGTATTGACTCATGTTCTACAACAATGTGTCTCAGACAGCAGCAGTAACACCGAGATGAATCTCAATTTATAATACCACACACCTAATCCCTACCAGAGTAAGAACTTCCACGGGTGAATATTCAACATAAACAGATCATTTTAAGTCTGTGTGATTGTTCAAACTGCAGTCTATTCAGCATTTTCGAAGGACGTATTAGTGCTGTATAATAGAGATAGGGCTCCCGAGAGGCACAACAGAAAAGCATTCGCTCTATCATTTGGAAATTACAAGTTTGGACTCAATGATATCACAGCCACAAGAGACCAAAATTGGCCATGGAGGGAGGGGTGGGATACCCTCTATCTCTTCTCTGGAATTACGGCAGCACCAGACAATCACAGCGTCTGTGAATTCATGCATGTGAAGGTGGGCAGATAACAGTTTACTCTTATGCCCCACCCCTGAGCAAGCAACCTCAAAAAGATGCAGTCAGCTGATGTCATGTAACTTGGAGAACATATGTGATAGCCTTTGCCCTCCCTGCCTGTTAGCTGTCATGTGATATGCAAGAGCTGTCTGGATAGCAGGATTTGGCCGGGGAAAAATTGCGTAAGAAAATAACGCTGTTTCCTTAAATTTTCAGACATAGTAAAAGATTAAGACGTAAGGCTTTGAGGTTTAGAAGTAATGTGAAACCCTGCACTTCCTGTCTTATTAACTTCAAGAGGTGGAAAAAACAGAGGGTGGTGAGGGAACAACTGTTTCTGTTTTAAGAGGAGCTAAGCTGTTTGTTAAGCATAACTTCAAAAAAGGATCAAATATACAATGGGTCAGTCTCTATTAAATAAAAGTCTATTAAATTAAATCGTTCAATCATTTGCTGTACCGCTTAATACTAGGGTCGGAGGGAGGCTAGAGCCTATCTCAGCCAACACTGGTAGAAGGTGAGGTACCCCCTGAACAGCTTGCCAAACCATCGCAGGGCAAACACACACACACACGGCATTCACATTCACACCTAGGAGCAATTTGGAACATTTGGACTGTGGGAGGAAACCGGAGTACCCAGAGGAGACCCACACAAGCACATTGAAAACATGCTCCAGACAGAATCGCACTCACTGACTTAAATCCGGACCTTCTTGCTATGAGGTGAACGTACCACCCTTTTCGACACTGTGCCGCCCAAGTGTACTGTTGTTTTTTTTATTTATTAAAATGGAATAAACATTTTGGGAGGTATTACTACACCCTGTCAGTGATTATTTTCCTATAACAGTGTATCCTTATCTGTTTTATTCCTCTCACAACAATCATGTCCACTCTATACAATTTCAACTACAAGCGGAATACTCACCATCAGAGTTATTTCGGTAATGGAGCTTGACAGGGCCAGTGCATCTCTGGAGTGTCCAGTGAGCCTCTTCCTGAGTGCAGATATCCAGAGATACTCCCTGATTTTCCCCTCGGACACAGCCATTGAGCTGGGCGAAAAATAAAACAAGAACACTTAAAGTCAATCTAAAGATGAAAGTGAAAGTATAAGTGAATACAGCTTCAGTATGCTGGTTAAAGACAAAGAGCTGAGAGAGCTAATTCACCCATAAAAGGTGATGTCCCATTCTTAAGCCAGCTTTTTCGGCATTGGAGCCGGGAATGACAGAGGAAACAAATATGCCACTGTCATTGCCTCCAACCAGAGTAATGTCTGTCAGGAGAGAGTCTCCGAGGAGAGAAAGCTCCTGCACTGGGGGTAGAGTGGTAGGACGAGTGCAGGATGTAAGAGATGGACGAAACGGTCTGGAATGAGGGCATAGGAAATAAACTCATACATGCACATATATCACATACACATAATATCACACACACATATTCCATAATCATGCTTTATGACAAAATTACTCTCACTTGAAAATCAGCATCAATTCTATACAAGTACCTCTCTAGTGAAAATTTCCTGAAGATGTTGTTGACCTGCTCCAGATCATAAGAGTCCATACCCTCGGACTGATGGGAGGATGATGAAGAGTGGATGGAAGGTGGGCCGTATGTGTCTGTATCATCTGTGGCAGGAGTAAGGACAGAGGGGAAGAATGAGGTGGTGGGGGAAATAACACATAGCACTCAAGCAAAATGCTATGATTGAAATGGTTCAGTGATATACAAGGGTGGGCTGAAAAGTTCATAGGCTGGCTAAGAAATATATGAGTAATGCCAAAGCAATGAATCTTGACAGCTTCAATACCAAGTGGATCCAAGAGCTGCAAGACAGATGGAAGAAGTGTGTCACCTATGAGAAATGAGGCTGAAAAATAAACCTCATTTGATCAAGTTCGACCATTGTATCATGCTCAGCCTATGAACTTTTCAGCCCACCCATGTACAATGAGCCATGTGTTTACCCATGTCTACGTAGTCTCCATCAGAGTCCACCGGATCAAGGCTGAAAGCAGATGCAAAGCAGTTTAATTGCATGATTTTGTTTTTGCTTTTTGTGCTCTAAAAAAAATTCCCTGAAAAGTATGATTCTCTGGAATACCATCGGGGTAGGTATTCTTGGTCTCCTTCTTTAGTCCTTCTGAGGATGGAGGCCTTCTCTGGAGGTTCAGCTGTTGTTGACATAATGCTATGGTTTCTGTTACGGGCCTGAAGGCAACCAAAACAAATTATAGCTTAAATGTCGATACCTTAGATTCTGGAATCAAATTCAACAAGAATACATGGTGCGGTGGCAGTGGTGGCTCAGTGCTTAAGGCTCTGGTTTACTGATCAGAAGGTTGGAGTACCACTAATCTGTACCCTGTACCCAGTAGTTTTTAGCATGGCCCTTAACTCTCAACTGTTCAGTTTATTAAATGAGATAAAATGTAAAAATGCAAGTCACTCTATATAAATGTAAGTAAGTAAAATAAGTAAGTTACTTACTTGAGTACCAAAAGAAGAGTTCATTATTATGGATTGACCATCTGGGCTTATAGAATCTGAGACCTCGCCATTTGGTATTTTTTGTAAAGCTGCACACACAAAAAAAAAAAAAAAAGGAAAGGAAGTCAGTGTGGCTAGTCTGCGCCACTCAGTCTGACATGCAAGGCTGTCAAAGATCAAAAGTAAATCTACCTTGAAAATCCAACAGTTTTGTTTGTGAGATTGGTGATTTCGCTCTTATCTGAGGAGGGTAGGGGAACTGTGTCAAAAGCACAACATTCTGGTCCAAAAATATGTACTCAAAAGACAAAATTGACAAAAAAAGTGACATTTCAGTAAAGGCTCACCCCTTTGAGATTTGGCCTGCGTTTAATCTTTGGTTGGGTGTCAGTGCTGGGTGTAGCAAAGAACATGTCCTCTAGAGTCTCCTCCCCGGAGTCCTCAGAGGGCCCCTCCATCTTGGTGTCTGACAATTTGGTCGGCAGGATAATATCTCGAGGTAAGCTCTATGAAGGACAGATGAAAACATAAAAGTGAGGTTGTTGCTCTTATAGGAATGCTGGGTGAAAATAGGAGATTATTGCCACCTGTTTAAACAAGGGAACCAAACATAATAAATAAATCCTCTTTATACACAAACTGTTGTATTTGTTAAAACGGTATTTACACCATGGGGGGTGGGGGTGGGGGGAGTTTTAATAGCCAGAGCCCTGAAGAGATGCTACTTTCAAATTTTGTTAGTTTTCCGGATTACCAATGCCAGCTTTAATTGCTATGAAGGATAATATAATAGAAGTGTATATGGGTGGAAGATGGGATACAAATTTCCTTTTCTGGTGTGATATAAAAATCTAGGTTCTTTGCATACCTGAGAAAGATCCAAGCCTTGGTCTTTGGAGAGACGCCTTAATCTGGACTCTAACGTGACTATCTTAGCTTCTTTACGCATTATCTCAATGTGCAGCTCATCACTCTTCTCCTCCAGCTCCCGTATCTGCTTACGGTACTTGTCTTTGTCAATCAGACACTGAGACACCTGGTTCTGGGCTTCGTCTCGAGCTTTAAATGCCTGTAAGACACATGGGTAGATAACATAGTAATTGATTTTTTATTTATGTACATATTATATGCCATATGTGTATGCATAAGGGTATTTATATCATGTTCAACCTGGTCCCGTTCGCGTTCCACTTCCTCCAGCTGGAACATGATGGTGTTTATACGGTTCTTATACATCTCACAGTCCTTCACCAGGGTGGAACACTTCAGCTCAAGGTCCTCCTTCTCCTCAAGGTACTATGGATGAAAGCAAACATTTCTAATTTCAGTGACCCAGGGCACAAATGAGATTAATATAATGCATGGCGCAGCAGGGCTCTAAAGCACCTCTAGCCTAGAAATTTTTTGGTCTCAAGTGGCGTTGTGCTTTAAACTTACACTTTCATCTTTCTTTCTTTTTCAGGCTTTCAAAAAAAGAAAAGTGAGACAGAATGTGAGAAGAGCTCTGTGCTATTTCAGTCTAAGACAAGTTCCTGTCTTCTTCTGAATTTTAGCACTTTTTGCATGCCAGGTCGAAAACCACTGCTAATTAAAGATGCAACCCATGGAAGGAGGGACTTTTCAGGGCAGTCAACTTTATCACATGTCCTTCTACTGTGAATAGAGCCAATTGGCTTCAGATGATAGCCAATTATCTAAAGCTATGACAGAGTCATATCTCACTCAGGACACTCTTGAGAGTAGTTAAAAATCCATGGGACACAAAGCAATAAACTGAAAACACAACTGCTGTTTTCCAGTGACAGCACAAGATGCAGGGTTAAATTTCCTTTATACAACATTAATCAGCTAAGTCAATTTTTTATTAATTAAGGAATGATATACTTTTTTAAACAGTTTATAGTAACATTTGAAACAGTGCCAGTTCCTTTTATCACTTGTCGTCACTTTAAACATTTCCTGTTTTTCCCTTGAAGCCTACTTTTGAAAACTACACCATATCAACTAAAGCATTTTTTGAAAAACTTGTTAACACATATGGAGTGTCTGCTACAGCATCTGTCACTGTATATGATTTTTTTTGTACTATACTATAAGATGACTGTATTATTATTATAAACCAGTTACTTGATTACTGTACTTAATCAGGGGTGGCATGGTTGTGTAGTAGTTAGCTTGTCTGCCTCACAGAAAGGTCTTGGGTTCAAGTAGGGCATTTCTGTGTGGAGTTTGAATGTTTTATCCGTGCTGCTGTGGATTTCCTCCCACAATCCAAAGACATGCACATTTGGATAATTGGCTGTTCCAAAATGCTCCTAGGTGTGAGGGTGAGTAGTTGTGTGTGACTGGCAGGCTGTTCAGGGTGTACCCTGCCTACGTCCAGAATCGGCCATGACCCTAGAATCAAGGGGTCCAGTAAATGAATAAACAAATGAATGAATTTTTCAAGTATCTGTACTTTACCTGATTATTAATGCATTTAAGGGATAATATCTTTATTTTGCAACATTGCTTACCAAATTCAAGAAACAAAACATCAAACCAACAACAACAATAATTAGTGGCAGAAATGATACAGGATATTCTGAAAAATAGTCTTGATTACATGCAAGAGCAGAGCTATGTGAGTAGTGAGTATGGCAGAGAGAGAGAGAGAGAGAGAGAGAGAGAGAGAGAGAGAGATAGAAAGAGAAAGAGATTTTATAAAAATGTCCTTCAAATAGTTACTTTTTAATTTTATACTCCGAGTACATTTTAGTGCCTATACTTGTTTACGTTTACTTAAGTAAAAAAGGTGAAACAGTACTTCTGCTTTCACCAGAGTGAGACTATCTGTGCTTATAAGAAAGTCTGTACTTTGAAAACCTCTGAAATAACCTGTGATTTGCTTTGCAGTAGCCCTATGATGCGTCATGGTCTGCAAATGAAGATTAAATAAAATGATACACAACCTTTTGACCAATCAATTTCAAAAATCTCAATCTGCTGTGGTATATAGTCTGCAAATCAACTGCAATGCATTCAAACTGAGGCATCTTGACTTTGACCTGACCCTGGCTGGGACAAGAATGAACAGAAAGTGAAGTGAAACCAGGCGGATGGAGCAGCTGTAATCACCTTGTCCCTGAGCTCCTCAGCCTGCCGCAGTTCTTCATGCAGGTTATAAAGTCTGTTCACCAGATCCTGCCGATCCTCCAGAGCTTCCTGACGGTCGTGTTCCAGAATGTCTCGGAGAGCCTTGTCTGAATCTGTCAGTGGCCCAGGCTGCATCCATAAAAACAAAAACAACAACAACAACAACAACAAAAAAAAGAAAGAAAGAAAAAACGATCAGTGACAGAGATTGGTATGACCAGAGACACTTCTTCACCATTTAGAATTCATTTCCACTCTTGTTTTCATATCTTGTACATCCATGAGACCTGTATGAGAGACTGTAGTTCCTGCAGTTTGATCTTCAGAACTTCATTTTCCCGCTCAAGCTCATAGATCTGCTCTTTGCGTGGACGGTTCTCAATATCGTTCTTCAGTTTCAGAGACTGTTTCCTTTCCATCTTACACTCCTCCTCCACCTTGTTCAGCTTGTGCTTCAACTGGTCAATCTGAAAGGCAATGGTAAGAAGGAAAAAATAAAATAAGATACTGCATTTGTGCTTTAGGAATGATGGCATTTAATATTCATCCAAATTCATGCTCAATAGATATGAATTAGGTGTAGCGGTAGAGTTAGGGCCTATTAAGGATTTCTTAAGCAGGGCGTGAAGCTATTTCGCCTGAACCCACAATCAAAAAAAGTGGCAGAGGGCGTGGCCAAATCTGCAGGTGATCTTCTAGCAATGTGAAAAAGAATGAACACGGATACATCCAGTTCATTATGGGTAAGGTCATAAGCTAATATATGTGGAATACTGTACAGCGAGCTGGTTATTATCACAAAATAAACCCTGGCCGAGTGATGCAGACCCCGGTATGGGTGTTGTACTTTTTAAGTGTACTGTAATAACGGGGGGCAGCCGTAGCCTAATGGTTAGAGAAGCGGTTATGGGACCAAAAGGGGGAGGGTGAGCTGCACCTTCCCTTCCTCCACCTTCATGACTGAAGTCTTGATCAAGGCACCCTAATGTGTGTGGCAGTCCACTGCTCCGAGTGTGTGTGTGCTCACTGTTTATGTGTGTGTGTGCTCACTATGAATGGGTTAAATGCAGAAGCAATAACTTCCCTTGTGGGATTAATACAGTGTAGCAAAATCAAAAGAAGAAAAAAATACCACAACATTAAATGTTGTGAGGCAGTATGGTGGCATAGTGGTTAGCAAGTCTGCCTCACAGCAAGAAGGACCTGGGTTGGCCGTGTGATGGCCTGGTAAGCTGTTCAGGGTGTACCCTGCCTTCGCCCAGTGTCAGCTGAGATAGGCTGTAGCCTCCCCGCAACCCTAGTGGAATTAAGCAGTTCAGCAAATAAGTGATTGAGAGAGTGAGTGAATACTGTGATTGACCATTCAGAATCATGTATTCAAATGAGCTGTGTAAGCAGTTTTGATAACGTTTTCATCACAGATTTGAAATAAAAGACTGGATTATGCATCCTATTGTTTACACATGGCAAAATTTTAAGCTGGATCAGCACCATCTTGGTGAGATGACTTTACTGTTGAAAATTATACTCGGACGGCATTAAAAGATGGGAACAACGGACGTAGTTACACCTGAGATGTACATCTCCATCTCCTGCAGCTATGCAGAGAGGTTTTTTTATGTTAAAATTCCACAAGCTGCTTGTTACAAGTAAGTTATCCAGTGACATTGTCCAGCTTTTTGAGCCGTGTTGGCTTATAATTGTAATGAAATCTTACAGTAAGGTATTTCCACCAAGATGGCCGCCATCTGGTTTAAAAATTTCAACCCTGTTGCGCAATCCAGTCTTTTTTAGATTAGGGATTTTCCTTCAAATAAATTAGGGCAAGTGGAAAACATTATGTTTTCTCTTCTACCACGCACACTCTCATTTCACTTTTTTTCTACCAAAAAGCAGTTTGCGCATGCGGTCAGTAAACCTGTCTCTTAAAGTGGATATTTTATTAAATACTGCTGTCTGACCTCCAGCTGCAGATCTCGACTCCTCATGATGGCCATGTTCTTCTCTTCACTGAGCTGAGCGTAGCGCATAGCTAGCTGGTAATTTTCATCCTTCACTTTAATCAGCTCATCGTTGCAGTTGTTTCGCTCCTCCTTCATCTTGTTATAGCGCTCTTGGAAGGTGCGCAGCTCCTGGTTGGCTAGCCGCAACTTCTTCTGCTCATCTTCCAGCGTACGACACTTGGCCATGATGTCAACACGCTGCACGTCCTTGGCCTTGGCCTGTTGTTGCAGCTTCATCACTTCATTCATGAGGAACTGGGTCAACCCCTCAGGGTCATCCTCCACTATAGATACAAAGAAAAGCATGGACAGTCACACACTTTTTAAGAGCTCCATAAGACATAGATGCAGTGTGAGAAGGGTGTGTGCAGGAAGGGTCGATTGGTGTGTCAGACAAGATTGTTTTCAATCGGTTCCTTTTATCGTATACCATTTAACAGCATGGGGGACTGGAGACTTACCAACAATAGAAGAGCACCTCCGTGTGGGTTCCTTCCCTGCGACCATCTTGTATAGGTCAGGATAGTATAACTCCAAACTTTCCAGGAATACCAGATAGCCTCGCTCGCCTTTAGTGTGAAGAATATCCATAAGTCGACCTAAAACAAACATCCTTTAATGATTTTCTGAGGTTTAGCACTGAGTGGGTTTGCAGAGATTTTTTGCCACTGGTGAAGGTGAATGCAAAAAAAAGCTGCTTTTTATTTCCATCCAGTCATCCATCCATTCATTATCCTTAATGATCATGGAAGAAGATGGAGCCAATCCCAGGTGACTGTGGGCAAGAGGTGGGGTACACCCTGAACAGGTCAGTTTATTACAGGGCTAACAGAGATACCAATAACCATTCACATTTAACTTACGGGCAACTGAAAATACCTAGTTGACATATAATGAGGCGGCACAGTGGGTTAGTAGTTTTTAGCACGTCCACCTCACAGCAAGAAGGTCCTTGGTTTAAGTCTGGGGCTCAGCAAGTTTCCTCCATGTCCTCTGATTTCCTCCCCCATTCACTTTAGACTAATAGGCTGTTCCAAATTGCCTCTCGGTGTGAATGTCAGCGTGAATGGTTGTGTGTGTGAGTGTTGGCCCTGTGATGGTCTGGTGAGCTGATCAGGGTGTATACTGCCTTTGCCCAGAGAAAGCTGTTCTGGAAAAATATCTCTCTCCATTATCGATGACTACCCCTTTAAATCAACTTTCTCGTTAGCTGCGGGAAAAGATCATTCATTTTAAAAAGGTATGAATTAATTATTGATTAGGAAAAAAAAAATTATGAAACATCTACTGTGTACTGCATAAAAAAAGAGTATTAGAATTCAGTAAACCCAGTCTAATAAAAAAAAATACATGTCTCTGATCTACAGCATCTACCATATGTTGAATATTGATCAAGAAACACAACGAATCAAACTTTGCATGAATGCTCTCTATATGACTTTCTGTGCTGGTGTAATTAAACCAACCCCTGCTTTAACCAAACCTCTACCATGATGCTTGTAATTGTAATTTTAATAAGTACAAAACATTATAAATAATTTACTTCTGGGTTGTTTTTTTATGTTTTACGTGTAAAGATTATGCTTGGGTCCATAAAATTATTCCTTTACATAAATAAACACAGTCAGGTCTGTATGTTTTGTGGTAATGTGATACACAGACATGGGTATTTTTAAAATGCGTAGGTTTTTGCAAATAAAAGTGGCCACATCAGCATGCCACGTTACCCCATGTCAGGTCTATCTGTGTTTTTTTGTTGCATGCAATGGAAATGCTCAATATGCCAAAGTATGGTCGAATGATTTATTACAGATCGCACGTCTTACTCAAACAGCACAATGGCAGAGTTTAGCCTGGTTAAAATGTTTTGCTAGTAGACATAATAACATACAGCAAAATATGTCAAATTTGGACACGATTTTCACAAATACATGAAAGTTGGATATGGTGCCATGCCAGAACATTTGTATTCGACATATACATAGAACGTGCTGCAAATGCTACAGTACACTGTATGCAAACATATTTTTCTGTGAGACTGGTTTGCGCTTAACTCTAAAACCTCATGTTTAATTTTGGCTCTCTCAGTTCCTGCTTTATCTTTCCTGCATTTGGATGACTAGTGGAAGATTAGTCCTATAGAACTGTCAGCTTCTTTAATACAAAATATTTGGGTTGTATTGTGCCTGGCTTGTCAGCCACTTTGGGTAAAAGCATCTGCCAAATGAATAAATGCAAATGGATGCCCCCACGGCCTTTAGGAAGTGCATTTTCTACAGACTGTATTTGTATTATGTGTAAGTATCAGGATGTATACAACTTTGACTCGTAGCCTTTTTTTTTATATATATATATAAAATGATGTACATGCACCAAGCACAGTATTAGTCCCTAGAGATTTGTTCGAAATGGAGTAAAATCTAAACAACTTTGACATGATTCTTTCCATCAAACAAGACAGCGCAGACTTAGAAAATATTGTACCTAGGGCAAAATCTTCTAATTTGCCTGTGGCCAAAAAATATACTGTGGATCAGGAAGAAGTGCCATGAAAGAACTAGCAGCTGCAGTAGCAGCTCATGGGATTAAAAGCCTCCATTCATCATCATATTACACAACTGGAGCAGCACAGTGAGAGATGTGGTGACTGAGTAACTGATTGATGGTGCGATTTGCATGTAAATGTTTTCTGTGCTGCATTTGCATTCTCATATTCCATAGTGTTTAGTCTTGCTGTCAGGGCAGACCAGAATGGGCGCGCTGACTGTATGAAAGTGTGCGAGAGCATCCGCGAATAAAAAGTGCTCCCATATACAAACAGATACCTGGAATAAACATCAGGATGTAAAACTGTGGACAAACACACCTGTACCTAGCCTGAAACACAACACTGGTATCACATGCCAACACACACTGTACCTGCACGGTTAGGCTTTGTTTGCAGCAGTAAGGAGTTAAGCACCTCGTCCTCATCCTGTTCATCAATGACCTTGCACTGCCTTAGATAGGACGTCAGCTTGTTGGGGTTAATGTAACGGCACAGGATGTACCGATTCTTCTCAACGTTCTCCCACAGCGCCTCCTCGTCATCCAGCATGTTTTCAGAACCTCCGTTTTCCATCTCACCCTGATGACGCCTGAAGGAAATAATATAATAAACGAAGACACACTTGTACTGGTACACAATGTTACAGCTATCAGCTATTCAATTTCTGAATAATCTGTTTATTAAGATGTAACAAAGTTATTCAGGTTCTGGAGGAAAGAAAAAAAAAACAGATGCCTTTATCCTTTACTCATGACTTCAACAGAAAGTACAGAAACTGCTTGCAAAGACCTGCTGCCTTAGGGTTGCATTCAGAATTGGTGACTAGAGTCCAAAATATAGCTGTATTTACAGAGAGAAAGTTCAGAGTATTCAGAGACGGGTTACGCAGCCACTTAAGTCGATTTCCTGAGCAGCCAGTACACATTATGCAAATCACCTGCGTGTAGTTCATGCCTTCGGGGTTGCTGGATTATTTTTTTTTCCTTGCTAGCATCATCGGAGACTGTTTGTTTTTTTTACTTTTTAAACAAACATTTGCCTTTAAGCCCAAAAACACAGGGACAAAATCATGACATTATTATTTAACATTATTAAATATAAAATATGCTTTTTATTCTGAAATTTTAAAGGAGGATTTCAAAATGAATACAGTACTATAAGTGTAGAATAATAATACAAGTGTACATTAGTATACTGAAAATATCACAGCATGAATAGTTTTAATAGAAATGTCTGCAATAATGTCTAAAAAAAAAAACAAGTAGTAAAACTGTGGCTTTTCTATATCTTATATTGTAAAATAGCACATGATGCAACACATCCTAATAGTTTTATATGTTCTTTTAAGGAGAAGACAGCACTTGTTGAAAGTTGATCTTAATCAAATCTCAACATTAAAATCTGTCTGTGTGCAACATCTCATGCCAAGGGCTGCTATTTTAATGATTTTTATTCCTTCATTTTCTGAACCGCTTCCTAATTAGGGTCGCGGGGATGCTGGCGCCCATCTTGGCTGACTCTGGGTGAGGGCGAGGTACACCCTGGACGGCTTGCCAGGCCCTCGCAGTTTTAATGATTTTATGTTTGTGCTTTAATATATTAATACTGATGCATATAGAGTTTCCCACTACACAAACAATGATTTTAATCTCAGCTTTTTGACACCTCCAACATCAATCTGTAAATAAATGCCACAAATGTATCAAAATTACATATCTGTACATGTTAAATTGGGCCCTGATGATGTCATCATGCTGAGACTCAGAAGTAAGGAATGTTTTCAAGTAAAATATAAAACAGAAGCTCACAGCATAAGATTTTGCAAACAGAAAGAAATTATTCTAGGTATTTGAATGAGATTAGATTTAAACAAGTACTGTCTTCTCCTTTAAATACTGCATCAAGGACAAATTAAGGGCTTTAAATTATAGGACTATTTAATTACTCCTCTTTTATGTTGGTAAATTTTTCCGTTCCAGTAAATTCAATGCACTTTTCTGTTTAAAATAAAAAACAAAGATAAGGATAACTATTTATTTTTTTAAAAATCCCTCATAAAAAATATATAAACACATGAATAAATTGCAGAATTATTTATTAATGTAAAAAAAATGTAATATTAACTTTTACTGACATTTTTTACTTTGTTTATTGCCAAAAATACCAATTTCAGTGTGACAGATTGTAGTTACATCAGACCGTCACACACTGCTCCACACTCAAACTGACACTGTGCAAGAAGAATTGGCTCGAGTCCAAGATCAGAAATGCGTGGAAAGTAGACACACCTTGGTTTAAAGCAAACTCATGCTCTGTTCAACTCTCTTAGATTTACCGGTGTATACGATTGTAGATTCACTGAGGTCAGAATAATGAAAAAGAGGTGTGTAATTTTGATATTAAATCCTCAAAGTGTGCATGTAACTCAACTCTGCATATGTCCCTTAGAGACTATTAATTACAGTTTTCTAGCACGGTGTTGTCCTGCAAGATTGTATTAACGTACATTCTCTATTTATTCCCATGTGCCTTCTGCCTGTAAAGCCAACACCCAAACCTTCACAACCTGTTTTACTTTAATTATAACTTTACTGCAATGTCCTATTACCATACCAACCATGACCAGTAGCATTCTCTTTTATTAGTAACACTTTTCATTTAGCCCACTTACTGGAAAAAATGGCAGGTTACAGGCAATCAAAGATCGTGTTGGATATGGAGTTACCAAACTAACCCATAGACAACAGACTGACAAACAGAGAACTTCAAGCACCTAAAGGTGAAATGCTTGGTGTGAGTTCAACTGTACTTATTTGCTGCCAGAACTGGGAATTCACACTTCCATATGGTGATACATACATATATATATATATATACAGTATATATATATATATATCAATAAATTATCCTTTTGTGATATGACCATTCACATTGTCAGCCAACTGAATATTGTAGATATCTCAACTTAGCAGAGATATCATTTCTCCTCCACAGTTTTAACTGCAGTGTTTTTATGCTCATTAATACATCAATGAGGTGTTTGTATGATGTATCATGATACACAGAACTAACTTAATAAATACTGGACTTATTATATTGTTGGCCTGGGTTTTATTAACCTGAAACTGGAGTAAGCATCAGAAAAACATACAGAAAACTGGACATGCACTCATACAGTGTAAGTTACCTCTGCCATGCAGCATGGAAAATGTAGCAAATAGGCAAATGGTGGTACTGGTTTATTGACCCATGTGCTCATCTTACGATATGTTCTTTAGTACACAGACATGACCAAATAAGCAAAAAAAATAAATAAATAAAAAATAAATAAATAAAAATAATAATTCATTCATTCATTTTCTGAACTACTTAATCCTAATTAGGGTTGCGAGGAGGCTGGCGCCCATCTCAGACGAGTCTGGGGGAGGGCAGAGTACACCCTGGACAGCTCGCCAGGCCATCGCAGAACAACAACAATAATAAAAACCCTTTTGGTAATTGTCTCATTTGGAAGTCCTTATATGGTTTCCTATTAGTGTTCTATAGTAATGGCATGTCTATCAGCACTCATTTCAAAATTGTAAGTGCTCAATCTCCAAAGCTTTGTGACCTTGCTCCAACCTTCACCTTTGACTTTGACATCCCAAAATCAAATGAACACTGGGACTCCCCCCACCAGGGTACTGCCCCCACCAGGTTTAATGAAAATCTCGATTACCAGGTTCACACATTTCTGTGTGGAGTTTGCATGTTCACCCCATGCTTGCATGAGTTTCCTCCATGTTTCCCGGTCTGCTACAGTTCGAAGACAAGCACATTAGGCTAAATGGCTGTTCTAAATTGTGCCTAGGTGTGGGCGTAAGTGTGAATGGTTGTGTGTGTGTTGCCCTGGGATGGTCTGGCAACCTGTTCAAGGTGTACCCCACCTTCGCCCAGTGTCAGCTAAGATAGGCACAGCCTCCTTGCAACCCTAGTAGCAGAATTAAGTAGTTCAGCAAATGAGTGAGCAATTGAATGAGTCACAGTTAAAGGAACCCTGAATGTTGGGGAACCGGCTTTAGATGTCATGATGCCTGGTATCTATTACACTTCTTAACGTTATAAAGAAACCAGATACGGTACATGTCTTCACAACAGAGCATTTTTCTTCCACACTCTGCATGAGTTTAGTTCTCAATGAGAGAATTATGCTGAAATTTCTAAAAATTGGCAGAATTCACCCATAAGCCTAAACATTGAAAAATGCTCGATGAGAACTCACACAGCCCATCAACCCATAGAGGAAGATGAATACTTACCCACCAGGTTCATCTGATGCTGAATTACATCAGCTTGGCATTTACTACAGTGTTGTTTTTTTTGTTTGTTTGTTTGTTTGTTTTGCTCACAAAAAACACATGCTTATTATTTAAAAATCAATTTTATCTAAAAATAAATGAAGCCAGGAAAAAAAATGTCTGTCTGTTTTTTTCAGTGTGAGCCATGACACAAAACCATGAAATGAATTTATTTGAAGTGATTGGTCCAAAATCTATATATATTTTATAGAAAGTATATTCAAGCTGCATTCTAAGTTTAAGCTCAACCCGAAATGTGCAACTGTTGCATCAGATGGTCCAGACATTTCGTCTCAGTTAAGGGCCATAAAAATGCAAACGAGGTGTCAAGGGAAAGTGTGTGGCTCTGCCCGAACCAGACCTTTCTAGGCACACCAAAAACTGAGTGACAGGACACAAGGTGTTGTTTGAGCAGGTGTGGATATGGAAAACTGCCTTATAAATAGCTATAGGCTCAAAAACACTAGTAGTTACATTTTTACAAGCCACTAGAATATTTATAGAATAGAATATTTTCTAATGAATGTTAAGCTAAATGTTAGAGTGACTTGTAGATAGTGGCAATAAAAACACTGCTACTGCCCCAGGCAAAAATGATTGAATCACTCCACTCTGGAGGATGTTTAGCCAGAGTTTTTCCTTCATAGCAAATAAAGGAAACACAGATATGACACAAAACAAATTGCGTTTATTGGCTGACCACACTGGCTTCGTGAAACATCCCTCAAACTAATTAAATTTATTAATTTTAATTGATGTTTTTCTTTTGTTTGTTTTTCAACAAAATTATGGAATCATCAACAAATAAATTACAGATAGTACTTTGCTGCTTCTCCTCATACCTGAATTATTTAAGGCTTGAAATATTACATGATAATAATAATAATAATAATAATAATAATAATAATAATAGTAATAATAATAATAATAATAATAATAATAATAATAATAATAATCATCATCATCATCATAATTATAATAATCATAATAATCATAATAACAATAACAATAACAATAACAATAACAATAATAGTAATAATAAAATAATAATAATAATAATAATAATAATAATAATTATCATAATAATAATAATAATAATAATAATAATAATAACAACAATAACAATAATATTAATAATAGGCTGCATTGCCATAGCGTGTTTCTGCCCTACGATGGCCTGGCGAGCTGTCCAGGGTGTACTCTGCCCTCGCCCAGACCCTAATTAGATTTAATCGGTTTAGAAAATGAATTAAATAAATGAATTAATTAATTAATAATAATTATAATTATAATAAATATAAGCTCATTCCAATTTTGAATACTGGTTGATAGATCAGCTTGGCAGGATGGTCATGAACAAATCCTACAGAAAAGCTTTTCACCCTTTGTTCCATGTCAAGACCTGAGAAATGACTTCATAATCACCAAACATATCTTCTATTTAAGGAATGAGAAAAGTGTGCAAAATTTTAATGTACACCTGTGCACTGAATGCTAAGGTAATGCTTTATTATTGTTGCTGTTGTTGTTATTATTATTTTCATTATTATTATTATTATTATTATTACTATTATCAATAATAATAATAATAATAATAATATTACTGTTATTATTATTAATCATCATTATTATTATAATTATGTTTCATTAGAGCAGCATGCAACAAAAGTTCCAGCATCATCTTTTTGGGTAATACAGACTCGTAATTCATCAGTGAACATCATGTTCATTTAACCATCATTCACAATTGATGATCTCGTGAACTCTTAAGCCCATCATAATCTTGCTTTCTTCTGTTTAGGTAAATGTTCTCATTCATTCATTCATTTTCTAAGCTGCTTATTACTGCTCATGGGGAGGCTAGAACCAGCTCTGGACGAGGGCAGGGTACACCCTGAACAGTTTGCCAGGCCATTGCAGGGCCAACACACATACAAACATTCACACTTACACCTAGAGGAAATTTAGAAGTGCCAACCAGCCTACTGTGCATGGTTTTGGACTGTGGGAGGAAACCAGAGTACCCAGAGGAAACCTACACAAGCACGGGGAGAACCTGCAAACTCCACATAGAAATGCCTGGGCCCGGAAATTGAACCCAGGACCTTCTTGCTGTGAGGCAAACGTGCTAACCATTACGCCACCGTACCACCTGTATTAGTTCTAGTTTTTACATTTATTTACTGATTTATGAATATTTTTTATATTTTTAAGCTGATTTCTTACAATTGTCATGAACACTGTTCATGTACGAATATAACACCTATTAATTTTTAATTTGTACTGTTATGCACTTTTTTTTTAATAACCTTCCAACTTTATTATTTTCTCATAATAACCAACATCTTTTGCCGTGCTCCATATTGTATTACTTTCTTGAAAGAGTCTTATAATCCTTTCTGCAATTTCAGCTGACAGCTGTCTTGTTTCCTTTCAATTAGCCCTTAACTTTTAACTGCAAGCTACATAACTACATGTTTAGAGTTGTACCAGTGTTTCTGTGAAGTGAATGTTCAGTGAAAACTTAAACTTAAAAGTAAATCGTTCAAGTAATGTTTTAAAAAAAACATTAAAAACCCTCAACAGACTGATGAAAACTTGTTGACTTATGAGGTTTTACACAGACAGAATCTCTCTGAATATGCAGTATGTTTTTTAAATTCACAAATATTACAGGCTGTAGAAAATCCTAGAAAAACTCCATTTATTACAAAAGCCCAACTTATCCTAATTGTAGACTTACTAGGATTTTGCTTTTAAAACTACAAGCTGATGCTATTATTTTTTCCTTAACTTGGAATGATTTCATTAGAAATTTGATTTTGATTAGAAATTGGTTTCAATATTGTTTTAGGAGTTGGTCTCTGTGTCGTAATGATGTATAAGAACTATATATAGCAAAAACCTTCCTGGAGGGATATGAGTACATTGTATGTGTAAGAGTTAATACTCATTGCTTTACTCAACCGCATATACCTCAGAGTGACATTTAATGCTGCAGTCAGTGCAGCGCTTTAGGGGCTGATGGCAATCTCTATCAGAAAGAATCCATTTACACCTGACCTGCTCTCCGAGAAGGTCTGCGCATGACCTGAGCAGGTCAGTCATCCGCTGAGAACATGAGAAGATTTGAAATAATGCTTCTCACAGACTTTCCAGATTCCACTGGCTAATGTCGCAAAATATGCATTATTTCTGCCTCATGCAGGTATAAGGGTGATTTATGATTACGCAGCAATCCATTTTGTATATATTTTCTAGATTTGAGGCCGTATTTGTGAACACCTGGTCACCTCTAGCTGCATAATTACTGCATTGTCTCGCCTCTCCTTCTGTACATCTTTGCAAATAATAACATCTATATGCCCACACAGACCTTTCTTTCTTTTTTTTTTCTTTTTTTCTTTTTGCATCTCTCACTGCCATAAATCTGATAAAGCCCTCAGATCGGATATATGTTGAGGAGAGTTCTGCCCATTTTAATTTTTTTCTCTTGTAGCCCGTACTGCAGATGAATAAAACCATGATAATCACACTCATTTCCCTACTCATTACATTGTACAAAAAAAATAGCATGATGCTTTGACATTCATAGTGAAAATTGAAACTTGTTTGAAAATTGATTATTCACATTACTTAAAAAATATATACTAGTAATAGTAATACACACACACACACACCCACACACACACACACACACAAGTTCATTTTTAGCGGCTTAGCAGATAAATCTTTCTTCTCTGTCCTTCTCTGACCTGACACGACTGAGCTTTACCACTGCGACCATCCAATCTAATAGGTGAACAACAGTTACACTGATTTTTCTTTCTTTCTTTCTTTGTGTGTGTGTGTGTGTGCACGCGTGTGTGTGTGTGTGTGTGTGTGTGTGTGTGTGTGTGTGTGTGTGTGTGTGTGTGAATGTCAAATATATGACTTCACTATCTCAGGTCTTGTGTTAGCATCTGGACACCAGAATGTTTTTTGCTTTTTTCCATTCATTCAGTTAGGGAGACATTGATCTGATGTGACATGAGCATGAGCAGTTTAAACTCCTTAAAACCCCTACTTGATATTAATTATAAAGCAAAACCCAAAGTAAACACTGTGAATCCAATGCAGACTATAGTGTATCTGTTCCCAGATGACATGCAGTGTACACCCCGGACCATTTTAAAATTGCAGGGGTTTTGTCACAGCCTCAGCCCTTTTCTGCAGCTTTCCTGGAATCACTACACTTCCCAGCAACCCTTGTTCTCATCCCAGCCACATGACTCATGCCACATGTTCACAGCACATGTCTGTACTAGAGGCTGACATTTTTTTGGGAATCCCCGATTATCACGAGATTCCCATGGGATGGGAGTCAACTTTACTATTAATCTCATGATTAGGACGGTACAGGACAAAAAAAGTTAACGGGAGCAGATGGGAGCGGCAACCAACCAACAGGACAAAAAAACAAAACAAACAAAAAAAAACATAGGACAGGTGCCTCCATTTTGTAGTTTCTTTCAATAAGCCTACACTGTAATGCCAAAAGAACTACACGGCCCAGAAGCCAACAGTGCTTTCGGCTGCTGCTTTCTGCCGGAATTAAAAGAATAGTACAGTATGTGAAATGTGAAGGTGAAGCCTTTATGCACTTTTGTTCGTTGAGGACAGTGTCTTGATGGTGCAGTTTTTTTGTTTAAGCAATGTAAAACGTAAAAGTAATGTCACTGTTTAAAGTGCTCAAGAAAGTGCTCAATAAATTAGAAAAATGCTACTTTACATGTTATGTTTATTCAACTAAGGTAGGCATGGTGTGACCCCATTCGGATTACCTCGCCTATTTCCGTGACAAGAAATAAGACTCACAGCCGCCATTTTGGCATATGTAGACAATGGCTTATGCTGTAGTGTGGTGCGGTTACCGCACTACAGTCATCACTATGCATCGAACGAAAGATAGCAAAAAGTAGATCCATCTGAAATATGTTTATAATTAATTACATAACTTAATTACTATAACTTAATATTGCATCACAAATACATTAGTAAAAGTTAATTGCTATTAAAATATGGTGTATGTACCTTGATATGTATTCTTGTGTCGGCGATGCCATTTTGACCATGAAGTCACATGATCAAAAAGTAGTTCCCAAATATGGCGTATATATGTCTGAGTCTATATTCTACTGGATATGATCGAGGAGTTTTGATTGGGAGTTTTCTTTCTTTTTTTTTTTTACTGTAACTGACCTCCAAAAGAGCTAGAAACAGTGACTGAGCAGCTGGTCCTCCATAGAAAAAACTATTGGGACCACAGGCTATGTATTATTTAGTTTTGTGCCCTTTAGTGAAGGTTTTATGTTTGGATTAAGGTAATAAATGCCTCCCTATATTACCACAGATGAACTGTTCCCGTTGCCATATCTTTTGAAATAAAACTGCAGAACACAAAGTAATCTAAAAAAGAATGGGGTGAAGATCAAATCAAATTCAATGTATTGCCTAAAGACTAAAAGAAGAAAAAAAATGGGAGCAGTACAGGAGCGGGAGTCATTCTGAATGGGAGCAGGATGGGGGCGGGAGTCATTTTACCAGGAGTGCAATGGGACAGGAAATTTTTTCTGTGAAAGTGGGATGGGACAGGAGTGAAAACCCACTCCCGTGTCACCCTCTAGTCTGCACTCACATCTAATCACAGTCCGCCCTTTATAATGCCTCTGCACATGCTCTGTGTGAAGTATTGTTCTGTGTTCCCTGCTATTCATTACCGAGCCATTGTTTATTGCTTCCCATTCACATGTATGATCCAGTTTTGTGGTTTGACCTTCTCTGTCTCTGATATGGTGATTCTGTGTAAAAACTCAGAATTGAATTTAAATTGATTTTAAAATGAAATAATCTACTTTGTTACTTTGGGGGATGTTTGAATTAACTTTATAGTATAGTTAGTAATAGTAATAGTATATTACTGCCCTTTGATGATCATGTGACTTGGCAGCCATCTTTTGAATCGCCACATGTTGACAGTCTAGAAGTCTGTGTTGATGGCATGTATTTGAAGGTTCATGATTTCTGATTTTGAACATTGCAGGTAGGTAAAACTTTCTCACAACCCTAAAAGACATTACAAATGATTATTTAAATTAGTTACTTACTGTATATGCATATTCATTCATTCACTCATTTTCTGAACCACTTAATCCTAATTTGGGTTGCGGGGAGGCTGGCGCCCATCTCAGCCGACTCTGGGCGAGGGCAGAGTACACCCTGGACAGCT
>JAQMYF010000001.1:40232874-40243174 GCA_030014195.1 Neosilurus mollespiculum
GGGCAGAGTACACCCTGGACAGCTCGCCAGGCCATCGCAGGGCAGAAACACGCTGACAACTATGCAGCCTACTCTTGCCGAAAATCATCAATGGTTCTTTTACATTTCTCTCACCATGGACAGTGAGAGACATGGCCCACCTTTGATAACCCAGTTAGCTTTACTGAAGGTTATACGCATATTAGTTTCTTCTATTGTTAATATTGTGCAGAATCAGCACTTTACATTGTTTCCATGTATAAAGTATCTTTCCCAAGATAAATGTACAGATAAGGAACTATTTTGTTTGAAAAACATTTGTTGTGAAATACTTATTGATTGAAGTTGAACTCATCTCCAGTTTTTTCACATTTTCACTTTCCTGTCCCCATTGTGTCCCATCAGTTACCCACAAAGATAGGTTTTAAATAAACTGTAGTTGATGCAGTGTATAGATACTTACAATTTACTATTAGAAACTATTTTTGCAATGTCATGTGGCCTTGTTTAGTCAAATTGATTTCTTACTTTGTTTTTTAATTGAGATCACATTATTTTTTTTAAGTTAATTGAGATCACATTGTTTCTAATCATAGGTGAAAACCTAGGGAAGTTTTCTGTCCCATCAATTACCATTTTAGTTCTTCACTTGTGACCATGATCTAGTCACATTTTTTGTTGAAATGGTTGTTCACAATTCATTTATGATGGCTTTTCATGGTAATATTATTAAAATTTTTATTAATATATTATTTTTAATGGAGAAGTAGTGTCTAAATGTTACATTAGTTACCGTGGAATGTGCCATAACCCCAATCCTATGAGGCAAACATCAAAATAAAACACTTGTTTTTGCCACTGAGAGGCTCATAACGTTATTATAAGTGTCTGATTATCAATTTTCACACAAAGGATATTTTCTGAAGTTCATTAAACAAGATTTACATTAGTGAATTGTTATAATAAATAGTAATTACAATATTACTATTATATTACATTGTAATATTGTAATATAAATATTGCAAATGTTGATTTCCACTATAACACCAAAGGTTCCTTTGTTACTTTGAAAACAAACAGCTTCACAAATTTGGTGGGACTTTGGTGGGTTTTCTGTAATGATGGATTACTTGGAACCACTATCACAAGACAAACAAATCCAGCTTTAATTGCATAATTGCATAACATCCCTCAGTGTAACCACAAACCTTTCACAACTTTGGGGAATTTTAAATTTATTTCTTTCTTTGCTTCTTTCTTTCTATCTATCTATCTATCTATCTATCTATCTATCTATCTATCTATCTATCTATCTATCTATCTATCTATCTGTCTGTCTGTCTGTCTGTCTGTCTGTCTGTCTATCTGTCTGTCTGTCTGTTTGTTTATTTATTTATTTATTTATTTTTCTTAAATTGCTTCTATTTTACAAAGGACCACAAAGGAAACCCATACTACCCCTAATACCCAAGTAATTACACATTATCAATACTTTCAGTAATAATTTAACATGTATTATATTAATGCACATGTCTATTAACTTCAGTGCTCACAGGACTTTAGCTTCATGTGAGCAGGGTTTCCAGTAAGACTTACTTTTACACTGTGATGAGATTTATATACTATTCATTCATCATTCATTCATTTTCTAAGCCACTTAATCCTAATTAGCATCGTGGGGACGCTGACACCTATCTCAGCCGACTCAGGGCGGGGCGAAGACAGGGTTCACCTTGAACAGCTCAGACCATTGTAGGGCCAGCACACATACAACCACTCACACTCACACCTAGGGCCAATCAGCCTATTGTGCATGTTTTTGGACTGTGGAAGGAAACCAGATTACCCGAAGAAAACCCATGCAAGCAGGACCAGGAATCAAACACAGGCCTTCTTGCTGTGAGGCAGACGTGCCATGTAATATGTGGACTATATTTGTGTAATTCTTCACACATTGGAACTCAGACATTTCCCAGTATACAGTGGAACTCAAAAGACTAAAACTACATTGAAATTACATTGTTGTTATTGTTATAGTTTCTGTGGAAATAAAGATTTTATAGAAATAATTACAACAACAAAAATTAAATGTTCAACATCTTAAATAGTCAAGATTCAAAATTCTGTGCAATTTGTTGGTCAAGATTAAATTGAGGACACACTTTAAAAATGCTTGCTTCAATATAACCCTTTCGAGCTCTATCAGGGAAATCAGACCAAAAAATGTATTTACAGAAAACAAAGAAAATTTTAGTTCTATACTTCTTTTGTCCCCAAACTATTTGTGTAATGACTTATCCCTTCCCATGAACAACCTGTTCAAACGAGACTCCCACAGATATGTTCGAACATGAATCATAGGATTAAGACCAACATCTCAGTTCAATTAAAGCAAAAAGAGATGGACCAAATATGAAGATATATGAAGTTGCACAATCTTTGTATACAATTTTAGTTCATTTGTAATTAAACTGTTGGTATTCCATTTCAAAACCTCACAACAAATATTATAAAATTAAGAAATATTTCCTTCAGAGCCATCAGACATGTAGAATAAAAATAACTTTTTTTAAACTCAGATATGTTCCTCTTTTGCACTGTGCCGCTTTTTGAAGTGAAAATGGGAGAAACTGCACGTAAAAGTCTGTTTTTTGAATGCTGTGCTGATGAAACTTTGACAGCCAGTATCTGATTATGAACTCAAATCGCTTATGCTAGTTTCACCGTGTCACATAGATAGCGAAGAATTTAATCAAAGCTGGGCAGTGACTGTGTGCAGAAATCACACTCAGCTAGCAAGGTTTAAATCTGTTTTTGGGAAGACTGACTGCTGCGTTAAACTGGCTTCATGTGCAGCATTACTTTTGAAAAAAAAAACTGCTGAGGTGGGGCTAAAAGGTAAATAATATACATTTTTAAGCATTGCCTAAAAGTGGAACTCCAAAAATGTTTGCATTTATTTTCAGTAAAGAAACATCCATAATATCACTTACTGTCTCTTCAATGATATTTGAAAACTTATTTTTCCTCAGAAAGAAAAACCATTGACTAAACAAGAAAATTGTGCAAGTGCACTTAGTGTCGACGGCAGTGGCATGCACAAAAAATATATTTTCCCCACCACTTTCTTCATTTTTTGTATTGACTGTGTGGGCATGAAGTTTTGCTAAAATGGATACTCTAATAAAGACTTTTATTAATTACACATTAATTTGAATTTAATAGAGTTAATAACCAGCAATTAGCTTGGCTAACACAACAGTTGGCTGTGCAGAGTTAAAAACCCATTATTCAGGACTCCTACTTACAAAATCTATCCTAAAATTATTGGTAGTGTATGGGTTAATTGATAGCCATATAGCTTTTGCTCATATTTTAATAGCTGGGTGGCTGAAAATCATTAATACTGAAATTAGTCTGTTTGGCTATTTCAAATTGCCCCCACTGTGAATATGAGTGTGTATGGATGATTGTCCTAGAGAAAAATTTCTGCAAGGGGATTGCAGCCCTCTTAGGTAACAACAAACGGTGCAAAAGAAGAAAAGAAAGTGTACCAATGCATTATGAGTGTGGAAGAGGATATTAATTGTAACAATAACAATAGTAATAAATGTGCACCTACGTAAATTGCGTAACAATCTACTCAGGTTCCTTAAATTGCTTAAAACATGGCACACTACTACTAATAGAGTTAAAACTGTACATTTTCAAGCTCAATGACAGTACTACTTAAGCCGCATTCACACAGGAAGTGACAGTCGGATCATGAAATCGCCTATTTTACACGGTCTATGGAAGCAAATAGGTTTTTGGGGAATTCAGTCTTTGTTGGCATCTGTTAATTAACAGTTTCTTTAAGCTCTGATTGGTTATCGCTCGAATTGCTTGTGTGAAAATTTAGCTTGTTCAGCTTAGTGTCGCTTGAGAAAATTTCGCCTCTCGTCTCTCATTTCGATGACGATTATTGACTTTGCGTGGTTGCTTGTCACTCGTCACTTCCAGTGTGAACACAGTTTTAGCCATTAGAGTATAATGAGAATGTAGTTACTGTCAAATTCAGGTACAAATTACTACCGAAGATAGGTAAACAAGGCAAGAAAGTTGGCTTATATTTCTGTACACAAACACTGTACAGAAATATAAGCTACTTTTATGATTCATGACCAAATACTGAAGGAGACACATGTGTATTTGTACAACATCATCCATCTGTAACAGTAGAGATATTCTCAGTAGCTACATTATAAAAGCATGGATAGTGTCATTAGGGATGAAATCACAATACAGTGATTTTTGATCATGAACAATTAAAATGTCTCTGTTTTATAAACGGATCAGGTGTACCGTAATACAAAACACCTTTCTGGGTTGTGCGCTCAGACATGGCTCTCTGGCATATTTGGGGATGCAGACTTTACTCTATTTGCAACGTGTGCAATACTAATTTTTTATTTTATATATATATATATATATATATATATATATATATATATATCACCCCTCCCCAAGATTTAAAGTATGAGGAAACAAGTAGGAACTTGCTAGGAACCTGTCACTGATGCTATGACATTTTACCTGGTCACGCATATAATTGCTGTTAGAATGTTCCAAGATGAGGACATTGAGTGACTTATTAGCTAAACATCCTTTTTATATGTTGAGTCGCAAATACCATCACTGCATTCCATAACTGTAGAAAGAATACCAAGCGATGTTCAAAAAAAACACCACAAAACTATGAAACATGACTCTCTTATTTAATAGTTAAATAGCTCCATACTTATGCAAATGTCATAAACCATGAGCTCGCTTTTGTTGTTGTGTCCATGCTCATGTGCCCACACAGGCAACCCCGCGTCAATGCTGAGGGCACTTATATTTTGCAGAAAATTTTCTTGTTTAGTCAATGTTTTTTCTTCTTGAGGAGAAATAAGTTTTCAAGTAGCATTAAAAAGACAGTAAGTTATATTATGGCTGTTTCTTTACTGAAAATAAATGCAAACATTTTCAGGGCTCTGCTTATAGGCAGTGCCTAAATATTTATACTGTTCCATATTTCAATACATTTATGCATCAGCTATTTAAAAACATAACATTTTTAGTTGTATGCATTTTTTAAAAGTATTTCTTCATGTAGCCCACAGGGGTCCAGATGATTACACCGAAAGAACTATTTCATAATATGCCAATATAAAAAAAAATCACTAAGCTGACAGCTGTGTCCTTGAAACAAGGTCTAGGTGACCCATATACAATCCTGAGATCCTGAGGAGAACCCATTCACCAAATTTGGTGATCCTGTATCATTTCCTTCCAAAATTATTGCATTAACAAGCCTTGTCAAGACAAATACAGAAAAAGTAATCTTGAAACAAGGTCAACAGGGGGCCATATATGATCTCAACTGAGAGCTTCCTGAGGAGAACCCTTTTACCAAATTTTTTGGTCCTATGTCATTTCCTATCAAGGTTATTATACAAACAAGCCTTGACTAGCCATAAAACCCAAAAAGTGACCTTGGAACAAGGTCAAGATGACCCATATACAATTCCTCCATATTTGCCCAAGGAAGAGCCATACACTATATTTGGTGATCCTATGTCATTTCCTTTCAAAGTTACTGGACTAACAAGTCGTAACGGACAGACAAACTGGCTATTCCAAAATTATCCCAGTTATGAGATTATGTTCTGTCGAAAGAACAGGTTTTATGGGTAAAAATACATTTCAACAGATGCCAGGAAAGTGGCCCAGTGAACTATGGGAAATAATGGGAGGTGAGTAGGAATACACTGAGCAAAAAAGATACAAACTGAATATTAAACCTAATAAACAATTATTCTTCCTTTAAACATTTTAATATTTTCTAATAATAAAGAGACATTAATGAACTTTATATTTAACTTGATATTTAAAAAAAAAAATTAAATGACACAATCTATCCCTTTTCATTTTTGAAAGAATTGTTGACACTTTGAAGCAGTTTCCTGCAGTGCACTTACTTTGTAAAAGTAACCATGGTCTCTGTTATTCTTTGAGGTTCTGTTTCCTTGTAGAGCTTAAAATAAATAAAATTGTGATCATAGTGTGGGAATGTGATCAGGACAAAAATTAAGATCTGATGCTTTTTTATGTGTTAGTAATTACACAAGTGCTTTACACAGACACACACACACACACACACACACACATACACACACACATACAATCAAGGTTCAAAATTAGCACCAACCGCTCAATAAAAGCAAGTAAAATAAATGAGCTCACTCGCCACTCGTGGGTCACTGAAATAGGCCGACTTCATCAAAACTTTACATAAGTCCTAAAGGTGTGACCCTCGGTGTCCACTGTCCAACGCTAGCTATACTAAGACCTAGCTGTTAGTGCTAACTGCTATGAAAGACTGTCATATATAGTGGCACTCTACCAGAGTTAAACAACAAAAAATTAAAAACAAAGACCATGCTGAAGGAACGTCTAAAAGATGTGATAGATTCCATGAGAAATGGCATTCCACACATAAGAGGGTGAGGACAGACTGGCTTTTTAAATTATTATTGTTCTCTTTTAAATGAAAGTCAAAGAAAAGTCATGCACTGTAATATTTTGTTGGCGCATTATCTACGTTGCATTATTTCCACAAACTTAACCAATCAAACCACTCCACTTTCACTAGGGTTAAGGTAAATATTTGGATGCTGGATACTGTATAATACAGTGGGACCAGGTATGCTCTGATCCTGGATCAGTACACATTATGTGTCAACTTTTAACACATAGTGTTAACACTCTAGCTAAGTACAACACACTTTGTGTTGCTTTTTGATTGGCTGAGTGTTCATTGCACAGCACCACTGGTGTGTGTGTCAGTAGTTCATCAGGCTGCAGGTCAGTTTTCGCGCAGCGGCTCTGCTGAGTGGAAAGTCAAGCCACCTGGGACACCTGGGACAGGTGTTAGACCACAGTCCCATCGACTGATTATTATACGCAAAGACTCTCAGGTCCTTTTGAGGATGCGGCCATATGACCAATAGGAAAGTGAGGGGGTTGTTAAAGAGAACTGATGAGCACCACAGACTAGGGGATTTAGTTTTGTAATGTTAAACTGCCACCTCAGTGAAAAGTTTCTACTCCCTTTTGTTTTCTAGCTCAGGTGATAACTAACTGGAAAACAATCCACAGGGGATCCCCCCCCACACACACACACATACACACCAGACACTTAAAATAATATGTGTGACGCGCCATTCTGCCAAATTTCTGTGCGATGTCTTTGTGACTCAGCCGACTGATTCACGGCTCGTGCTCGCATGCTGATATATGCGGACAGGCACACAAATGCTTCGCTTTTGCCCACACCCCCAGCTTACAATACAGCCCTGACCAAGTTTCCTCTGAGCTTATTTTGGAGGAGGTGACTAACATCTTCACTTCCTCATTTCGAGAACAGATGTTCAGGCCCTCTTCTGGGTGTGAGATCAAGCTGTCAGGGGCGGAGGCCAGGCAAGGTCTCACAAGCTTTGTGTTCATGTATAGGACCGCACGACGGGGTACGCTGCTGCAATTCGACTCTATCAACAGGACAGAGCTGGCTTGTGATGTTAAGACTAGCTCTGATTTTTCAACCTGGTAAAATCAAAGAGTTAAAAACTATGTTCTATGTGCTAAACTATGTGCAGTCAGAGACTGAGTTGATGTGCACATGTCTGAACATTAGTATTTACAGTAACATGACACATGTCTGAACATGCGTATTTACAGTATCTGGGGTTTATATGAGGGCATGTAATGATACGTTTTAACTATTTTGATCTCTTTATGTTTGCAAAGCGAGTCACACTCATATAGTTTGGATCCTGTTTCACTATAGTTTCCTTTCAGTCTCCTTCCCCCAGGACTGTGACTGAAACTGTTTCGCACTCGTGGTGGAGAGCAATGTCGAGCGGAAGTGCTCACCACGTGTTCTAGCCACCCTGTCTGATTTTAGCACAACCACCAACCAACAGAGCGTCTCCAGCCAATGGGCTGCAGCCTTGCTCCTCCAGCCTGCCGGTACATAAGAACTGCGGTGAGCTGTTTTGTGTGAAACTGAAACATAATGTGAAGCAGTGCAGCGGCCTCCCCCGACCAAGCCCTTACTACTGCTAGAATTTCACATCTTGCGAGCCGGAGATGCTGAGAAGCTTTTTGGCTGCCTTGGTGAAAGTGCAGATCTGAGATAAGGGGCTGGAAAATGGCACCAAACAAGCTATAAACTCCACTGTAAAGTTAGGTCAGTTGCTTCTCCTATGTACCAAAATTCATAATAGAATGAAGGAGGTGAGATTTCAAGGTTCAGCTCTCCTGAATTGTACTAAAAGTTTTAAAATCCATTTGCGCTAAATGTTTATAGAAACAGCCTTTGGAAAGGTGAGGAGAAAGGACCTGGCTGCCGTGCGAATGCAGTGAAAAATCACACGCGGTAAAGTGAATAATTAGTCAACGTGTGAGCGCATTCAATCTCTTTGTTTTAATGATACTGTGAATGCCTTGAATGGACTGTGTTCATGTACACATAATGCGAATAGAATGCATTTGTGATAAATTACTTCTTGAGTTTTCTGGTCACTTCAAGCAAAACCTAATTATGAACACCTTATTCTGCATCCACACATTGGATTCAGAATGTAATTCCTTTCAAGCTGTATACATTTTTTAGTTGATATTACAAACACGTATACAGCAGCGTTCATGTAGCTGTGTGTAATTAACTCCATTCGGAACGCATAACATATTTAGGAGCCGTTAACAGTAAGATGTTTACAGCAATGACTGTTCGCTTGCTAAATCTGAAAGCTATTACTAATATTTTTTAATCATCATAATTATTATTATTATCATTTTTGTTGTTGTTGTTTAAGTGAAACTCTGCAGCATCTAGAACCATAATGGATCTGTTTTGCTCCCTTGCCTATATAGTATTTATCTGCTCCAAGGCAGGACTTTCCCAAGGCAAATCCCTCCAGATCAAATGTATCCTTGCTCATAATAACAAAATTCGCAAAAGATGAATTGGATGTGCTCAGAAGGTCTTTGGCATTCCGAGTGTAATATTCAGAATAAGCAGAAGCTCATGCACGCAAGGAATTAAATGGCTCGAACCAGAACAATAGAGTAGGTTAACACCGTTTAAGAGGTTCAAACATGTCAAGATGTTAAAATGCCGTTATTCCCTTAATATACTCAAATTTTCTAATTTGATTGACCACATGGTGTTAGTTCATTTTCTACAGTAGGAGGACACAAACACTGCCTGGCCAAAAAACAAGTCCTGCACTGTAATATTTTGTTGGACCACCTTTAGCAACAATTACAGTGAATAATCATCGTGGCATTGTTTTACGCAGCATTCCAGAGTTGGGTTCATTTTTCACCGACATCTTAAATTGAAAATTGGAAAAAATCAAACCGCTCCATAAAGCCTTCTCCAGTACATCCCAAAGACTTTCAATGGGGTTAAGGTCAGAACTCTGTGGTGCCAGGTCAGGTGTGAAAAGGATTCTTCATGCTCCCTGAACCACTCTTTCACTATTTGAACCCCAATTTTATAATTGTGCCATCAGGGAAGAAAAAGTCTATTAAAGGGATAACCTGCTCATTCAGCACACTCTGGTCGTCAGCTGACTTCATTTTGTTGTTATTGTGCCACATAATGTTGCGGAGCTGTCCAGGGTGTACTCCACCCTCGCCCAGAGTCGGCTGAGATGGGCGCCAGCGTCCCCGCGACCCTAATTACGATTAAGCAGTTCAGAAAATGAATGAATAGATGAATGATAATGTTGCTGAGCCTTGACTTGTCCAACTGAAGCAACAATGTCATGGTGATTACACATTATTTTTGGGGTTTTTTTTCTGCAAGAGGGACAATTTTGTGTTCAAGACAGAGAACAGGAGCTCAAATATTTAAAGCTGCTCTAATAATATAGTGATAACAGAAAGTTTTTGTTTTATTAAATATGGACGATACGTAAAACATAACTACAACTAGATTAAAATGTCATTTTAGTATAAATATAAATATAGTTTATATTTATATAAGTTGTTATGGAATCAGAGGTCTTTGCAAACATCACACAAAGACCCATTATTATCTTTTTTTTTCATAACTGACCTATGCAGAGTCTGTCAAGCAAGTAAAAATAAATCATCCTACAAAATGTACACTATAGAGTTTATATACACTATAAAGAACAGTATTTTAAATCTACCCCCAGTGCAGCTAACTGGGTTATCAAAGGCCGGCCATGTCTCTCACTGTCTGTGGTGAGAGGCATGTAAAAGA
>JAQMYF010000001.1:40286350-40300306 GCA_030014195.1 Neosilurus mollespiculum
AGAGTCGGCTGAGATGGGCGCCAGCCTCCCTGCGACCCTAATTAGGATTAAGCGGTTCAGAAAATGACATGACATGATGACCGGATCTAGGATTATTTTTCATTCTGGTTCATGTCTGAGATTACTGGGCTTGTCAGAGGTTGTTCCTAGTTCTTTTGTTGTTCTTGTGTTGTGAAGCATCCAGGAAAAATATTTCATCACAAAGTCAAATCCATTTTCAATTTGCAAACTTTGAACACAAATTCACTTTTTTATTTTATTTTTTACCTACTGTATGTGTAGTGTTTTGAGAAAATGATGAAAATTTACATTCATCCCTCAGTAAGTATACAAATAAACAAACAAACCTGTTTTGTATCAATCTTCTTGGTAAATCTTCTTGGTATCTCTTCTAGCTGTTTTTTGACCAGTTGATCATCAGATCAGGTTACAGCTGGACTTACTGGGTTTTCTCTAAACAGAGCCGCAACTGATGCCATACAATAATTTACAAGTACAGCCACTCATCCTTCACTGATTTGCTGAACTGATTAATCCAACTAGGATCGCCAGGAGGCTGGAGTCTATCTCAGCCAACACTGGGCAAAGGTGGGATACACCCTGAACAGCTTGCCAGACCATCAGAGGGCCAACACACACACACAACCATTTACACTCTCGCTCGCACCTAGGGTGAATTTGGAATGGCCAATTAGCCTAATGTGCCTGTCTTGGAACTGTGGGAGGAAATCAGAGTACACAGAGGACATTTACACAGAAATGTCTGAGCCTGGGAATCGAATCCAGGACCTTCATGCTGTGAGGCGGATGTACTAACCACTATGCCACCATTCTGCATTATACCTAATTGTTTGTTTGTTTGTTTGTTTCTATTCTGATGAATGGAAAGCAGCCAGGTATTAATGCTAACAATTTAATCAATACTATGGTTTCAGACATACATCCTGGAGGAATGTTTTGCACAGGGCTAGGCCAGCCTAGATTTTACTAATTTTCATGGCTATATGACTATTGTGGCTGAATTTGGTGGGAATTTTTTCTTTCTTTTTTTTTTTGTAGAAATGGCAAAGTAGATATCTTTACAGGCTTGTGTCCAGCCATCAATGCAGCCCAATATCCCTGTTTTATTGTGCAAAAGAGTACTCAGAGAAAAGTGTATCTGAAACTGCAGCATTCACTAAGTAGTTGTGTGGATGCTTACCATGCAAGGTCAAAGCAAAAAAAAAAGAAGTGTATAAATACTATTCAATTCCATAAGTACAGAAGTACAAATAGAAATGGATACTGGGAGAAGACAAGTTTAGATGGTGGGTGTGCTGAAATGGTTATCATTATTACTAAAATATGTATTGTACAGCACTTGGTCCTGTTCAGTAATTTGATTGAAGGATTGGTTATTTAGTGTAACCATGCTGGAATGCTTCAATGTTGTTACTCACCTAACAGTGTGAGCAGTGAAACCTTTACTACAGGAGTGTTAGTGACATTATCAGCTGGCATGATAAATGATACAGTAATTTTTATTAGTATCATTTCTGAGTTAAAATAGGAAAGACAGACAGATTAATAGGAAAAGCAAGAAGGGAAACCGATTTCACCAGCTGTCCCTTTAATAGAAGTGTGAAAATTAATTTGTGTTCGCCAACTAACTGACAGACAATCGGTAAGATTGTATTTTACAGGATTTTCTTCCATTCAAAAATAAGCAAATTATTTGGGCAAAAATTCCAGTCAGGTAATTTGTAAAATTGATGAATAAGAATACTGTTGTACGGAATATATGCATGGCTGTAATTCGTTTGTATGAACAATTGTGACATGTAGTAATATTCATTACATTGAGTATAACCATACATTTGCGTACATTTATCTTTTGATAACAGCTGGATTTTTCTAATTCAGTGTCTACAGATGCAGTATGTAGTGGTGCACTAAATACTATGACTGTGAAAACCATCTGCCCATAACTGTGAACTTTCATGTGATTTGGTTTGTCCAAACACGTAAACCCTAACCTTCTGGAGCACCATGAATCCAAAACAATGCGTACACTATCAAAGTCCAGTACAGGCCCCCGAGATTATGTGTTCTTCAAGCTGGTTTCAGAAGCAAGTGTCATGGTATACCCTGTTTAGAGAACAGAAGTCTCATTGTGGTAGCATTTTTCTTTCCGTATACTGCGTATAGTGTACACAGGGGAACGAAGGATGGGTGTAGTTTCTATAATGTGCCAAAGAGGGCACTGTAGGGCTATGCTTCAAGACAAGACACTGTGTACCCAGAAACACTGGGGCAATATATTTGACTTGTAGAAAAAAAAAAGGTTATCAAATATGATAACATGACTTTGTGTAAACAGTAACTAGTGAAGCACTTGACTAAAATAATGAATGCTGCATGATTAATAATGTACAAATGTTAACAGACCCCTGTTTGTTAAAGCTTAGATGCATGTTAGATGTCAGTTTTGTAAGTTTTTGTTAAATATGGAAAACTTTAACCAAGGCATGGGGCTCAGATCCCCCCACACTTGTACAAGACTGAAACCCACTAATTAAAAAACAATGCACACATGCCTTCACTGCTGGTTTGGTTTTATTGACTCCAGATCAGTGTGTCTCTCTCAGCAATAACTTACAGCTTCCGGTTTGGATGACAGATCCTTTGCTTCTGCTTTTTTTTCTAATCTTTCTACGAACTGCACACTGTGTTGGCAAGGAGACAAGCAGTCACATCCTCTAATGAGTAATAAGGGCTCCAGGAACATAAATGAAACACACATCTTGCCACCACACATCTGTTCTCAGGAAACCACCGCCATTACATCTGACATACTATGACACTTTCTAGTAGGGAATGATGACATCAGATGGTTGAATGTAAAAAAAAAAAAAAGAAAAGAAAAGAAAAGAAAAAGAAATGAACAGAAACAGAATTTCCAGTTCAAGTCCATGGTGCGTGGTGCTTAGTCAGAAAAGGAAGAAAACTGGTTGTGAAATCAACTTTCCATCATTCCTCCCTCGAGGCAGTCCAAGCAAATGCCTTTTTGTTTGGAGAAAATGAAGATAAACATTGCTCAATCCCTGTGTGTTTGCTCTCCATCCTGATCAAGCTGATTAACATTCAACATTTGGCACTCTTAAGTACAGCAGTACTTTCTTTCACTTGAATTGTCTTTCTTCCAGGCTATTAACAAACCACAATAAATCATCTGTCATGCCACAAGAAGGCCATGGTTACTTCCAAGGGGTCTCTATCTGAAACTGGTTTAGAGCAGGGGCGTGAATCCTGATTCTGAGTGGCGTTATCTCGTTTCCCTGATATTCTTCCAACACAGTGACAACAAAGCTCTACATGATCGATGTCGCCTTTTCATCTGATTGTGCTCCTGTTGCCATGTCATCGGCACTCATATTCAGATAAGGGGGGAAGGGATGATTTATTGGCCCCTGTCAGAGAGGAAGCTCACTTCTCTTCAAGACACACACACGGCTCTTAGAGATATATCAGTGAATGCAGTCAGAACAGACATCCAGTGACAGGCTTAAGGGTTTTGGAAATTGGAAATGGTCACAGGAAGACTCTGCATGTTAATGCAAAGATACCAGGAATCCCTGCAACTGTGGCGTTTTAAGAGAATTAAATAGTCTGCCGGAAATGGTCTCCTTTGCATCTCTATTCCTGACAAAATGAAGTCGCGCTTCTGTAGATGAGCCTGCTGGTGGAATAAACAGGCTATTATAAGTCTGTTAACTTTAGCCACCATACAGAAACAGACATCATTTGAAATCGGCAGATGTGAACTGGATGGCAGAAAGCAGGCATGCATTATCATTCACCAAGGAAAGTAAACGCAGGAGAGCGTAAGCTAACACGTCTGCAGCTTAGGTGCCACTGTTTAACATACTGTAAAGACATCTGCTGTCCATAATCCATCATGAGTGCCGTTGATCACGCAGAATATCCAAGTCTGATGAATCAGGCAACCCTGAAACGTGGCCTGATGAATTACCCAAACACCACGCAACTAGTCGGATCAAATAGATCTTCATGTCATTTCTCAGTAGATATTGCAGACTCAGGAGCAGCAGCTGGAGCTTTGTTTAGTCTAATGGGTTTCGTCAGCATAAACTGCCAAAGCACGAATATTTATGCAAGAAGAAACTTCTTGCATGATGAAGACTTCTGTTCAACTGTGTTTTGTTTGTGTGTAAACTTAGCATCACAGAGGTTTGTTAGCTCAGAGATACTGTACATGAGTCAGAAACCAAAACCTCACGCCTGAGTAAAGTGATTTCACAAGAATTCCAAAGAATACCAAAAACGTAAATATATACATAAATATTGTATGTGTTCATAGAAATAACTTCATTATGTCTTCATCTTCAGTCTGTTCTAAATTGTTAGGGGAAATGACATGAATACAGCAATTTGTCAGCTCTTAAAAAAACAACAAATGAACCACCCCTAAACCCTGAGAACAGTAATTACCAGCAGGCTGTATGGTGCCAAACAGATTACTAAAATTCCATTGTGGGCCTGTATGTGGTGTAACTGACCGCAGTCAAAACACATGTCCATATTTAAGACATGAGCAACAAAAAAATATGTAGCAAATTCACATGATGTACACTTTCAGTCTACGGCCAAAAGTATGTGTACACTTGACCTTCACTCCCATACTGTATGTGGAAACTCTTACCACAAAGTTGGAAGCACACAACTGCACACTATAAGATATCTTTCTGATAATGATGAAGCATTACAGTTTCCTGTCACTGGAATTACCAATGTCCATGCCCTGTATTCAAAGCGAGCTCCATGAGGTCATGGTTTGCAGTGGAGTGGAAGCCCAAGTTTCCTGCACCTCAGTGCCAATGAAGACCTTTGGGATGAACTTAAACACCAACTACACCCCTCACTAACTCACTAACTCTCACTAACACTCTTGTGGTTGAATAAACACAAATCCCTACTCTCCAAAACCGAGTGAAAAGCCTTCGCAGCAGAGTGGAGCTTATTATAGCAGCAATGGGGGAACAACTGCATATTAACACTCAAGGCTTTCGAAAAGGATGTTCAACAAGCAGACTGATTGGTCAGGAGTCTTAATACTCACTGTAAGTTAAATAGTGTGTACAAATAGCTTTGTTACAGTAGCTAGTGATGTGCATGTCTCATTTTATATTTTATGTAAATTTAATGCAAACTGACATATAATATTACACAAAACACTTCATTCAATCAGAAACATGTATTTATTTTTAAAGGTATAAGTATCATAGGAAAAAAATAGGGGTTGTTCCTAGATATCTAGTTTTAAATATATATATATAAAAAAAGCAGTGTAGCCTTTCAGATAGAAGGTTTTGGGTATGAATCCTGTCAACTAGCACCTTTCTTTGTGGAGTTTTTATGGTTTCCCCATGCTTGTGTGTATTACCTCTGGGTACTCTGATTTCCTCCGACAGTCCAAAAACATGAACGTTAGGTCATCTGGCTACTCTTAAATGCCCGCTTATGTAAATGCGAGTTTGAAGTTTGTGTACTGAACTACAGTATTTGTGATGTGCTCAGTGACTTTCGTGCTAATTTGCAGGTCGTTGCTCTATTTTTATTGTTCCTGTGAGAAGTTATTGTATGTTGCTCTTTTGTCACAGTAGAACATTGCTAGCGCAGCTACAGAAGAGTTTAAAGCTCTATTCAGATTGGATTTATTTCTCAGCAGTACATTTTTTACATGTCTCTTCATATATAAAACCTTCTCATCCAGACAACAATAAAATTACCACAAGGGGAACAAGTTTTTAACAGGTTAGACTGGGTGTCAGACTTGTGACACGTGGTCATATGATTACTCTTTATTCTCCACCATGCTCAAAGGGTCACTGGAGTAAAGAAAAGCCATTGGGTCTTATTTCAGTTCGGAGCTTACCATATAAGGAGGTTGTGTTTTCACCAGTGTTTGTTTGTTGGTTTGTTTGTCTGTCTGTCTGTTAGCAACATTACTCAAAAACTTATGAACGGATTTTGATGAAATTTTCAGGATGAGTCAGAAATGATACAATAAACAATTGATTACATATTGGCAGTGATCCATATTATTGTCTGGATGCAATGAATTTTAAAATATTTTTTCGTGCGGATTACATAGTCATCCAAGTTACTGTGTCCAGAGCATACCGGTGCGTAATTTCCAAACTTGTGTTCAATGGTGTAATCTCATTCCTTTACCTTTCTCTACAACTTTTAGGCCAATTATCACAAAATAATCCAATTATTAATACTAATCATACGAGCGCAAGGGGTTGCGGGAAGGCTGGCGCCCATCTCAGCCGACTCTGGGCGAGGGCAGAGTACACCCTCAACAGCTCACAAGGACATTTCAGAGGGTAAAAATAATTTTATAAAACATGAATACAAAGACTTTCTGTTTTACACTTTTCAGAATTCAGATTTCTCACTGAAAGACTTCACAAAGATTTTTCAGACTTCACACTGAAAAATATGAATTCTTATAAAATGTTGGATCAACTTACAGAAAGTTATCAGTTACACAAAGGATGTTGACTCAATAACTGACATTGACAGTGTTTGGTAGATGCGCTTTTAGAGAGCAATTTTTTTTTTTTTTTAAATATATTGAGGGTTAAGGTCCTCATTCATGGGCCCAACAGTGGCAGCAGCTTGGAGATACTGGGGCTTGAACCGTCCACTTTCTGATCAGTAATGCAGAACCTTAATCACTCAGCCACTACTTTAAACTGCAACGTAAGAGCTGTTCAGGGTGTACCCCAACTTCGCCCAGTGTTGGCTGAGGTAGGCTCCAGCCTCTCTGTGACACTAGTGGGATTAAATGGTTCAACAAATGAGTGAGTGAGTGAGTGAGTGAGTGAGTGAGTAAATAAATATAAATGCTGTATTACTCACAACCCAGTGGATATGGATATAATTAAACAGAGCTTTCACTCAATTATATTGTACATGGCTGATAGCTGACTTGGTGCTAGCTTGGCGTCTTTCAGGTCATATGTGGCTCTATTTTATGGATTCATGAATAGTGAGTTGTTGATTCAACCTTTTACATTTTAATAATTCAGTACATGTAACCTCCTAATGATCATGATGGTTCAGTGACTATTCAAAGGATGATTTCCATGAAATTCAAAGGATGATTTCCATCTCCTGGCAAGTTCTGGTGATTTTTTTTAGCATGCATTAGCTTCGAATTGATAACACTGGGTTCTTCATACACCTTGTCATATTTGTTCGCTGCTTTTGAAATATTGCAAAACATTTGAATAGTGACAAAACATAAAGCTCCAGTTTTCTCCCTTTGATGGTGAAAGATGATGGATCGTCCTGATTTGCATGCGTGTATGTTCACACGATTGTCTGCCGATTGTGATGAGTTGTTGCAGAATTTTTTCTGAATAAAATGCAGTACTGTTAAGAGAAATTGTATCCTGTGTAATGAATAGTGTAGAAGCTAAAAAAGCACTATAGGCTATTTAACTGCATGGGTGAGTATTGTGCATTTGTTGGAGGGGGAGGAGCAGTTTACAGTGGGCTGGGTAGTTAAACAGGGGGGGTAGTTCAGAGTGAATTGGGCAGTAAAGAGAGGCCAGTGTAGCACAGGCAGAAGCTGTTAAGCAGGGGGCAGTAGAGAGTGCTGGGCACTTTAGAGAGTGCAGAGAGGTAATGTACAGGGCAATTTTGAGCAGAGGCCAGTTTAAAGAGAGCAAGGAGATTAAAGAAGGGGGGTGCATTTAGCCAAGGCAGGGGATGTTGAGTAGAGGAGAGGGTAGTTTAGAGTGCTGGGTAATTTCAAGAGTGAAAGGAGACAAAGAGCAGAGGACAGTTTAAAGAGGGCAGAAGATATAGAGCAGGGCAGTTTATATCTGAAAGTTGGACATAGAAGGGATGGGCATTTTAGAATTATTTTCTCTCATTGTTAAATGCTTGCGTACATATGAAAGAGGTGTACAATTTATTATTATTATTATTATTATTATTATTATTATTATTATTATAGTTTAAAGAGGATATGTGAGTAAAAGTGAGGGAATGGGAGTTAAAGGGGGGGAGTTTAGAGAGGGTTAGAGTGTTATAACTGGTAATTTAAAGAGGGTTGGAGTGTTTAAGCAGGGGTAGTTTAAAGAGGGTAGGTGATTTAGAAATTGAGCAAGAGAGTTAAAGGATGGGTAATTTAGCAAAGGCAGATGAGTTCAGGAGGGTGTAGTTGAGAGAGGGCAGAGGAGTTAAATCAGGGGTAGTTTAGAGAAGGCAGATGAGTTAAAGTGGTGGTAGTTTAGAGAGGGCAGTGCAGTTAAATCTGGATTAGTTTAGAGAGGCAGGTGAGTTAAAGCAAGGAAAGTTTAGAAAGGGCAGGGAAGTTATAGTGGGGTAGTTCAGAGAGGGCAGGGGAGTTAAAGCAAGGAAAGTTTAGAAAGGGCAGGGAAGTTATAGTGGGGTAGTTCAGAGAGGGCAGGGGAGTTAAAGCAAGGAAAGTTTAGAAAGGGCAGGGAAGTTATAGTGGGGTAGTTCAGAGAGGGCAAGGGAGTTAAAGCAGGGGAAAATTAGAGAAGGAATGTGAGTTAAAGGAGGGGGCAAAGGATAGTGAGTGTGACTGGTTGTGTGTGTTGCCCTGCGATAGTCTAGCGGTCTGTTCATGGTGTACCCTGCCTTCGCCCGGTGTCAGCTGAGATGCGCTCCAGCCTCTCTGTGACTGTAGTGGGATTAAGCGGTTCAGCAACTGGGTGAGTGCTTGAGTGAATGCTGTGGGCAGGAGAGTTGTGTTTGGGGGTAGTTCAGAGAGGGCAGGTGAGTTAAAGCAGGGGATGATGGGTGGGGTGGGTAGTTTAGATAGGGCAGGGGAGATAAATCAAGTGGCTGAGTATGGGGTGGTAGTTCAGAGAGGGCAGGGGAGTTGAAGAAGAGGTGAAAGATAGCTAGGAGAGTGCAGGAGATGTAAAGCAGGGGACGCGGGGTGGGGGTAGTTCAGAGAGGGCAGGGGGTTAAAGCGGGAGCGGGGGGTGTAGGGGAAGTGGAGTGAGGAAGTCCGACACTTAAAGAGCGGAGTTGGAGAGAAAGCGCGCCTCCACACTGCTGCTGCTGCGCTTTACCGGATCTCTCTCTCTCTCTCTCTCTCTCTCTCTCTCTCTAACACACACAGCAGGTCTGCAGTCGCTTGTTGCTTGTATTAACGCTCGCAGACTCGAGGCTGTGCACTTATCCCTAAAGTTCTAGTCGTCGGAACTGCTTGAGTCGCGCAGTTTGTCAGTGTTTTATAAGATTGTCCATCCTGCGAGCCGTACCGAGTCTATTATCCAGTGTGGGAAACCTGATCTGTGCCTGTAGTCCTCTCCGGGAGGGAAAAGTCGGCTTGGTGGCTTGATGGTGAGAATTATTTAGTAAATGGTTAACAGAGTCGGGGTGTTTACAAGCGACGAGCGGAACTCGCTATAATCTAATGTAATGATCTGAGAGACGCAGGAGGCAACAGCTTGTTTTCGGTTCAGAGTCGCTCCGAGTTTTAATAGACCCGCTCAGATCAGCCCCGGAGATGCGAATGAGACAGAAGAAATCGCACCCGGGGCTTTTAGGAGTCACGATGGCTGGATGGAAGAGCACTGTGCGTGTGTGAGAAGGCAGAACTTTTTTTTTTTCCCCTTGGAGCTGAATCCTTGAGCAAAGTGCTAGTGATCCCAGTGATCGGAATAATAGTCCAGTGCTGAGTTTACAGGACTCGTCTGTTAGGGATCAGAGAGAGAGAGAACAGGTAGGCTGGATCGTTTCGTTCCTTTGGAGATCAACAGCTCCATGTCTGCGCCACAACAATTCAGTCACACTTAAGTTGGGGTTAGTTTTGTAGTCGCGAACCAGAGCCCCGAGTCACGATCGCAGGATTATTCTCCAGCTGTGCACTTGATCACGGAAATCATGCCGCGTGTTTGGGATGGAGCAGAGCGCGGAAGGAGACGCGCAGCAAGCGGGGACATCGCGCCGCTTACCGGATCAGCGCCGAGCAAGCCGGGAGACAAGTGCACCGATCCAGGGACTATCAAGAGTAGCATCAGGAGGACTCCAGGAGTAGAGAAGAAGACTGATCAGATGTCAGATATTGGTGGAAGTTCCAGGAGAATGAGAAAGTTGGCGTTGTGTGCGAGGAGTTATTGGGCTCTCCTCTGCCTCCAGATCCACGTGTTGAAAGCCGTCGCGCAAGGTAAGGAAAAATAACAAGCACGCAAGCAAAGAAACCAAAACAGTGCGAGGATTTTAGAAATAATCAGGTGTTTAATGCATGAGTAGGCTGAGCAGCGCCGCCCGTCTGGAGTCTGTAGCCAGTGGGCTGGATGGGAAGGTCAGCAGGATGATTTCAATAAGAATGGGGATGTGAGGTGTCTGTCTGGAACACTGAAGCATCTCAATAACAGCTACAGCTACTGCACAACAATGAAAAAGTCACAAGGTCAGACTAAGCCTGGCCTGCTCCCAGATGGCACACTGGATTTCCAGCCCGCCTTTGGGTTAGACTCAACAAAAAGACAAGTTTCCCCTCTTCAGACTTTCCAAAAAAAAAAAAAGAGCTTTCCAAAAAATTCTGTCAGTGTCAGCAAGCTACTTCTAACAAAAGTACAAGCTGTGCTTTTGTCTATGATGAATGTCCACATAAAGATTGATGCTTTCAGAGTATAAAGTACTGTACATTAGTGTTCTTTCAGGGTTGTAATGTCTTGTCATTGGGGCAGTGCACTTTATCGGTGCCCATTCACTTCCCAGGTATATTAAATAAACATGAAATACAGTGCTATCTTTTGGAAATAAAATGAAATCCGCCACAGTGTCTTTCTGAAACCATTTGCTTACTCCTGTAGACTTAGAGACTTAGACTTAACTTTACTGATCCCTTTGGGATGATTCCCTCAGGGTAATTTAAATTTCCCGCAGCACAAACGAAAAGCAGTACACAGATAGAAAAAAAGCAGCACACAGATAAAGATTAAACAGTAAACACTTAGCTAATATACAAAATATAAAAGAATAAATAAATGTGTATGTGAGTTTCTATGACATAAACGAAAACATCACCATCATTTATTTATTAATTATTTTTGAAATCATATGCCTTCTTCTGACTTTTAACACTTGATCTTCGACTTTTCCACCTACTACAAATTGGTGCTGCACTGCCATGTTATTGCACATATACACAATAATTCCTGTGGCCACAGGGTATTGTTCTTTTTATTTTTAACATAAACAGACACAGAACAAATACAGGATGTAAAACAGGTGAGTACAGAAAGAGATACCAAGGCTGTCACCTGGGGCGGTTTTCCCCCCACTTCAAGCCTTTATAATCAGCCAAAATGAACTAATAATGGAAGATAAAACACAGCAGCTATTCACTAGTGAATGGGCACCATTAACGCAGTGGTCACCAACCCTGTCCCTGTAGATCTACCTCCTTGAAGACTTTGGCTCCAATCCTATGCATGCCCACCTGACCCAAGAAGTCACTAACTTAACAAGTTTTTAAGTTTTAAATTACAAGAGGAGTGTTAGCTTTTGGTAAGAGATAAAACCTGCAGAAAGGTAGATCTACAGGAACAGGCCCCCAGCCAACATTTATACGTGGGACCGATGTGGGTAGTCACTGGCCTAAAAAAAATGGGCCCCATATTGAATTGTTTGTGGCTTCCATAGTAGCCCATGTTGACTGCCAACATGAATTCAATTCCCATTAGAACCAACAACTAGGACCCACTTAGGGAGCCCATCTGGGCTTGTCAATGTGGGACCCATTTACTTGACCCATGTGGGCCCCAGTTAAATTACCCATTTTAAGCCCATGCTCAAGTTTAACCCAGGTTGGGCTCACATACACATGTGGGCAGTTGACATAAGGCCACCATGGAGCCTGCAGACAATTCCCATATGGGGCACTTTTTTTTCAGCCCACTTACAAACCACATGGGTCCCACATACAAATGTTGGCTGGGGTTAGTGACCACCACTGTAATGTACTTATTTGTACACTATATATATTTCTTGGGAACATGTATGTACTTTTTTGGCCATATTTACCTTGAAGCCCAGTACTGAACCCTAGTGGGTACATAAGTGTAGACATTTCCTTGGGGACAGAAATAAACTCCCATTGTACCCCGATTCGAACAGTGAATAGTTAGAAGCCTTATCCTTCAATTTTTGCATCGTATCTGTGCTTCTTTTCCATATGTATGTGGCAGAGAAGTGTTCGAGACGGTCATCTGAAACCACATTGCTGACTTAACACCTCCAGTGTTGCATTAACACATCCAGGGTTCATTAAAGCCTGGGGAATTTGCTGTTTCGGATCAGCCATGCGTGTTTGTTGATCGCAAGCTCTTCTATTCCACTGTCAAGTGATTTCATTTGAAAGTAATCAAAACAGCACGGCTCATTAAATGGATTTTTATAATACGCCTAATATTGCACAGATTAGACTTAAAAGGGATAAATGATCAAAAAAAAAATTAAGCTTCATTTCATGAATAGAAAAGCACATCCAGCTCGCAGCCAACTCCACCCACATGATATATATTTTGGTCTCTTCAGAGAGATGTCATTTGCATTTCTGAAGATAGGCGCAAATTAGTGTAAGTAGTTATCTTTTTAAAAACATGCAGCCATCACTAGATTGAACAGACACCGGGATTGAATGTGCAGTTTAGCATATGTGCAAACTCAGTGAAGACTAGAAGACTGTTGATTCTTTAGGAAAATAAGAGTGAGTCAGTTGTAGGATGGCACATGCACAGCTTAGCTGTCCGTTTCTTAACGCCCATCAGACACTGCATGACTTTCCGTGTTCCAGAATTATTGTAGTGCCCGCGCTACATGACGTTTATAGCTTGGATCGTATTGTGTTGTCAGCGAAGTGGTGTTCACAGTACACAATCCAGCTGAGACAAAGCTTATGCATTACAGTCTTTCACCTTGAGGCATCACTGGCAAAGAGCACCTGATCCCATAATCCCATTGTCTCCTGAGGATGATTGTGAAAATTGTTTATTAGTTTATTATCCTAAAAAAGTGCAGCTTGAGTAACTTGTTGTGGTTCACCCTGCAGGCATTTTACTTTAAAAACTATTTACAAAAAAAAAAAAAAAAGCCTCAAAGGACATATTGGGATTTTAAGAATTTTTTTGCAAAATATTCAGCAGATGTTTGAATTGCATTCTCTCCATTTCCTGACCTTCACAGTGGCTTGTGCTGTGATTACTTTCATGACTGGTTTGGTGCTTCTCTGGTGCTGTTTTTACTATTTTTACATGTCCTACAAGTTTTGTCTCTAAGAAATTTGAAGGTGGCTGCAATTGTTCACATTGTGGTTAGATTACGTAACTGTTAACGCAGTGTTTACTTCTCTTATTAAAACTTCTAGAACTTTCTGTGAGTTGTTTGGAAACAGTCTCCTCAAAAAAACAAAACATGTGTTGCCAATTTCACACCATTAGCTACAAGTTAGCGTCTTTGCATGTTGTATCTTTTCACTCAGAGACGACACCAAAACATTAGCATCCTCATACGCATCGTAAACATGCCACAGTTTTGTTTGCCCATGACATACATGCACACACTTTCACCTGCAACCACTCTCTGTTTACAGGTTCATACATTCTTCGTGATACTACTGCCTTGATACAGAATCAACAGCAGTGACAAAAACGTTTCTATAAATTTAACGTTTTAAAAAAATAATCATTTTAACTCATCCAGAAGATTTCAACTAAAAGGCCACCGTAAAATTCTTGAGATCCAGATTCAGATAATGAGATAAAGAGATCTTTATTGTCAACTGTTGCATGAACAATGAAAATCAGTTTAGCAGCACACTGTTTAACAGCAATTATAAAAAAAGTACCCAAAAGACAACTAGGGTAACTACACTAAGCTATATATGTGCAT
>JAQMYF010000001.1:40321155-40333688 GCA_030014195.1 Neosilurus mollespiculum
GTAGGCTGAGGAGTGTGATTCCACGATAGTTGGAACACACCCTCCGGTCCCCTTTCTTAAAAAGGGGAACTACCACCATGGTTTGCCAATCCAGAGGTATGGCCCCCGATGACCACGTAATGTTGTAGAGACGTGTCAACTAAGACAGTCCTACCACATCCAGAACCTTGAGGTATTCCGGGGGTGGATGAGATCCCTTCATATATGTAACAACCAAAACAGAATTTTCATGGATTAATTTTCCATTTAAAGCCTGATAATAATGACGCCGCCTGCTCCAAGTGACCATGACAAGTGTGTGTCTACTGTTTTGATTCAAGCATTATCCACTCTGGATAATTTTTTCAAAATACTGAATCATGTAGTGTACCCTAATGAAACTGATAATTTATTAGTGCATATCGCAATTGCATATATTAGATGAAAGCCTTTATTTATCCCTGAATCATCATGTTTTGCTTTCAGAGCCTTGGTGTTAATCAAGAGAATAGATACATTAAAAAAGTTAAAATAAAAAAAGCCCAGTGCATTAATAACCTTAGTTTATGGCCATTTAAAGACTGCTGATGTCCCCATGTTGGCAGAATTTGAGTTTGGCTCATCTGTTTTAGATTTATTACTTAAAATGGGGCCTGTTATGGCAAATGTACAGGAAAGAGGGATAGAGGTACTACTATGTGAAATAAGGTTTATATATTTCTGCTCATTGCAGACACATGACTGAAAAATATTGGCAATAGAAAATAAATAATTAATTGCTCATTTGGTTATTAGCCATGCTATAAACACATCTCACACAGGGTGGTATGTTTTCCATTTGGGTAGCATGAGAACCAGCTTGGCGGTTATGAATGGATATTGTTAGTATTAACATCCTTGGGTGTTCTGGCATAATCTGCTTTGTTCGGGGGTCATTAAGCACCGCAGGGCGTCTTTCCATCCATTCGTGCTCATCTGCCGTGAGGCCATTGTCCTCCAGAGCGTCCAGGGCCTTGATGAGCATGCTGCAGATGTTTGCCTTTGCCTTCCCTGCCAGTCCGGTGGTGGGGAGCTTGTCTGGTAATTTTCATATTAGAATATGCATATTCTGAGGGCATGACCTATTCCGCGACTCGTATGTTGTGGCACAGTAGTTTTTCGGATTATCCACCATGAGAAAATGAAATGCAGATTGCACTCTGTGCTTACAGTGACCTCTGAGACGCTTGCTTTCAGAAGTGTGGCTTCTCGAATCATGCAATCCCATCAATATCTTATTTTTGTAATTGATGCCTTCAATTAGTCTGACTGATTGTCAGACACTCAATATTATTCGAGAGTGTAGCAACTAATTATGTTTGTGCATGTGTCTGCTTCATGAAAAAAGATGTCCGGTGGGCTTGCCGCAGATGCTGAGCAGCTGCGGGAGGAGTATTAAAATAAAATGAATCCCTTTGTGAATGTTTGTTAGCTGATTCCACCCAAGCATGCACAGCTTAAATGGAATCTCTAATGTCTTCCTGGCTATGGTTCATTTTTATACTGGGAGCCATTTTCAATATTTTATGTACTATTTTTCTCATCGAAAACTCAAAAGGCTTGCACAGGAATTAGATTACATTAAACTGCGTAGAATGTATCTTCAATTTCCAAGCAATAACGCAGACAACGGCAGAATTATTGGCACCCTGGGTGAGAATGGGTAAAATGATTGTACACAGTAAACATTATACAAAACTATTCACCTTTCATGTAATTTCACATTCTTTTTTTATGGTATATTCTTTTAAAAGCATGGTGGGAAATGATACCATAAAATAATTAGGGATGTAATCAGATGCAATATGTTGTCTAAATTGAACAGATAATGTGTTCTAAATAGATAATGCAGTGATATGAATACTTTATTTATTTATTTATTCATAACATATCATCTACTCATTAACCATTTTGAGCCTTGTGATCGCTTGCCTTTATATTCCATGCGTGATGCGTCTGTTGTATTCATCAATGTGAGGGGCGTTTGCTCTGCTGATTTAAGTCTGTGCTTGTGCTGTTTGGTGTCATTGTTTTAAGAGGTTTCTGGCACTGCTTTCTAGGGTATGATGGGCTGTATTCTGGTTTAGGCCGCTCCCATTTTTGGAAGATACAGATACAGATTCACAGATGCACTTCTCTGAATAAACTTATTTCCGCCTCCATAGTAATAAACTGTTTTGAATGGTTTGTATGAAAGAAGGAATGAGAACAAGCCACAAAAATTTACAGTGAGAAGTGTCTATACCCGGATGGCTCAGTGGAGTAGTGGTTAGCATTTCCCCCCCCTCACAGCGAGTTCTGGGCTTGGACCTCTCTGTGTGGAGTTTGCATGTTCTCCCTGTGCCTGTGTGGATTTCCTTCGGCTACTCATTCCTCCCACAGTCCAAAGACATGCACATTTGGTTAATTGGCATTTCCAGATTGACCCTGGGTGTGGATGTGAGTGTGAGTGGTTGTGTGTGGTGCCCTGCCATGGTTGTTGAGCTGTTCAGGGTGTGCCCTGCCTTTGCCAAGTGTTGGCTGAGATATGCTCCAGCCTCCCATCCTAACAGTAGGAATAAAGTAGGCCTCACACTATGACGAATTGACCCAGCATATGCCAGCATATGGGCAATTTTTACCATTTGCTGTCATAGGCTGATGTTCTCTTTATTTTGTTTGATTTTGTTGTTATTCATTTTAATAAGTTCCCACATGTTGGTATTTGTGCCATTTGTTGAAAATTTTTGTGCATGCATAAAAAATTTTGACGTATGCCAGTGAGCAACCTGCGCGCAGAATGAAAGCTCTGTATGTGTCTTGTTTGTCCGAAGTAAGATTGCAGCTAGTTACCGGTACGGCCTCATTTGTTCACCCCAAGCGTGGTAATTCCTAAGCTGACTTCATGCTCACCATCCACACTGATCATCATTCACACTCCTGAGCTTGAATTCTTTTTCTTGCTTCTTGGGCTTCCCTGCTGGTACTGTTGAGGATGTGGAAGCAGTTGAAACAGTGGATGAACAAGGAGAGACGTTTCTGTCAGAGGCTGGTGAAAGGTTAGAACTTGGAGACCTGGATCTTGAGGCTTCGTGGGATGCATCTGCTTCTTTAGGTGAAGGTGTGAGTGGTGGAAATGGAGCTTTGCATGTTTGCCTGGGGAATGGCTGCTTTTGCTGGGCATCTGCTCCAACCCAAAGCATTTGATCATCTTCAGGACTCTCGCAATTTGTTGAGTCAGTGAGCGAATGTTTTATACGTGCAGACAAACGTGATGTGATCAGTTTATATTCGTGGATCGTACAGAGAGCGTGTGCACAGCTTGTTATCCATCTGTTAATACATTCATTAATATTTTTTAATATTCGTTCGTTATCAAACCATTTTGATTTTATTTTGATTTCATTTTGATTTTCATTTTATTCATTGTTAGTTTGTTCTGTCCAGCCCTCCGGAATCAATTCGTTGGGAATTCTGTGAGTATTCGGACTTTTGCAATTCGTTTTAGTTCGTTTCTTCAATTCATTATAGTGTGAAGGCTGCTTGAGCAGTTTACCATATAGGTAAATGAGTGAGTGAGTGTCTGTACTAAGTGTGAAATATGGGGTTAGATCACTGATGCTTTTTTAAGGCTGGTTGGCTCATATTCGTGGAGATTTTATGAAGAATGATGCCATCATATATGTTTCTGTAAGAAGGTAAAGACACAAACATTCATCTACATTTAGACAGAAAAATTGCAGAAGCATATATATCATTAATAGTAAAGAGCACAGCCTTTAGTTTACTGATAAGGTCAAAATTATATATATGTTTATTAAAATCTAAAATATGTAATATATTTATCTGTAATCTGACCTGGGAAAACCCAGCCAAAGCCAGAAATTTCACTTTTTAATTCTTTTACATTTTTGAGAAGCATGTAGACTGAGAAACTTATGCTCCAGATTTCAGCTGATTATCTCATATATTCTCCAAGATTTTGGAATTTTAAGTTTTCAAAAGCTAAGGGCTACATTATAATGTCATTATCTATCGGAAATAATTAACAGCTTTTAAAAACGTCTTTGAGAAAGAAAATCTTTGAGAAATAAACACTGAAAGCTGATCGTTAAAGTGGCACTGATTGCACCAGTCTCAGGAATCTGACATTTTGCACTGTTTGTGGATTAGTTCATTAATACACTGTAGAAAAGTAGCTCACCAACCAAGTAACATCAAAACAAATGTTTTTTTTCTGAAGTAGAAGTAAACTCGGGTAAGTTTCAGTTCAGAAAAAACTATTTTCAGTGAAATTTCTCAGATTTTGTGGATTTCTTGCTTTAATAACTCATCATTTATTAGGGTTAGGCAGTTTTTATTGCAAAAATATACATTGTATGGAATAGTTGATTGATATTTTAGTCAATATATAATATGCGAAACAGAGATTTTTTGTCGAATGGGAGTCAAAAAATGTAAGTAGTCATTTTCAGTTTGTACGCCCTTTACATGTTAGACGTAACCCACATGTTTTATTCTACATCCAGCAAAAGACACCTGTGGTTAAGCAATTAACACAATTTCACCTTACTTGCAGTACATACCCCTTGCGAATGCTACACACCCCTTGTGTATGTTAGGTTTGACAGACATAAAAATAAGCGTTTTTTAAACTTTATTTTTTTTTAAAACAAATTGAAGTCTGCCCTCTAAAACCTTGAATCTAAACTCCACAGTTTTCTGACCTGTAATCCTGCCATAAAAAAGTCAATGATAACACTTACACATGAGATTGATAAACATCCTAACATAGCAAGTATTGATTTAAAGTAGTTTGAAATCAATTTCTCTGGCAATTAGGTTTTACTGAGTGATTTTTCTAATATCTATTCATATATACTTTATACTCAAAAACTGTTTTTGTTCTCCTGCTGTTACTCTTAGTGCATTTAGGTGTCTAATATGGACATGTTTGGGATGTTGCAAAATCGGACCTCAGAACAGGGTACTTCTTCAACTTCTATTTCACCTATAAAGAAAATGAATCAACAGATCCAATTGATACTGCCCATGCAGTCTCTTTATTCAATAGCCAACATTTATTCAAAAGAATATATACAATTTCATGACAGTTGATGGAATACATGAAATTCTGGCAGTGCTTACACAAAATCACTGTTTATCATATTGTGACTCATTTATTTTGTTTGTATAGACGATCCGCACCTTAAGGTGGCCACTTTAAACAATCCATGGCTTATAAAGTGATTTTCCAGATTTGGCTGGGTTTTCACAGATCAGATCTCATATGTTTAAACTGTCAGCATGCTGGTGCAAACATTAGCACTGTTGCATCACGGCAAACAGGTTCTGGGTTTGAATTTTCTGGTTGATTGGGCCTTACTGTGTGAAATTCTGTTGTATGTTTCAAAACAATGTATGTTTCCTCTAGATGCTCCAGTTTTCTTCCACAGACCAAAGACATGCAAATTAGGCCAACTGACTACCATAGGTATGGAGGTGGGTGTGAATGGCTGTCAGTATTTGTCCTGTGATAGACTGGTGACCAGTTCAGGGTGTACAGGCCTCTTGTCCGACCTCAGCTGGGATTGGCTTGGGTTTACTTGTGACCCACAGTGGATAAGGGAGTAGAAACTGGAGGCAGTATTTCTTTTGGAGATGATTACATGTCAAGACGCTGTATTTAACTGCAAAGTTGTTCGTCTTTTAATGTGTTTAGAGATGGGAAAATGTGTTTTAAAAAACCGTGTAACCTGCTTTTACCAAGGTACAATAAAAATCTTTCATATTTCATACAGATAATATTATGAATACAATGCTTTTTTGGGGGCTGTGTGACTAGTTGTTAATACTGTTATTAATTGTGTGTGACCTCATGCCTTAAATGACTTAGGTCCCCTAGTGTTATCCATATTTAGCCTCAATGAGCAATTTTACAGCTCATTACTTGCATTGCTTGTGTGTATTTTATCTAATAGTGCCATTCTGCATTGGACTGGTTTGAAAACAAAGGGACCTCTGGATGCTAGCCAAATCATTATGTAATTAGAAAAATGAATTTGTTTAAATACGCAAATAAAAGTTAGAACAGGTGCGTAATGTCTTTGTAGGGCTCCAGGTCACTGAAGTATTAATTAATTCATTAAAATAGCATCACCGGCTGAGGTTTTTACTGCAAATACGCACAGTTTTACTCAATTGTTGGAAGATTGCGAGGTAAAATCTTGACAAATCCATGTCTGAGTGTCCAAGAAAGCATATTTCTCCCTGATCTTTAGGTTAAAAAGACAACAGACTTTCCACTTCTCTTTGTTGTGACATCCTTGGCATCTGGGGACGTTTTTGTGCTCCTCCAAATACGTTCAGTTGTCATATAAATCCTACTTATAGCAGGGGTGGACAAATAAAAAAATAAATTGTTAGCCCACCAGGCAAGTGTTCTAGCCCAGTCCCATGGTTCACATGCCCAAAAAAGGCTATTATTTCATTTACCAAATCAGAATCTGGATGAAATGTTCTACTTTGAGCTTGTTTGCTATTTACTTTGGTTTGTGCTTGATTAAATAAACCAATATGCAAAAATATGTTGTCTGTAAAGTGAGATGAAAATCCATGCATAAATCTTCATTCATTGTGAGAAATATAGGGACAGAAAAAGGTAAACAAATCTTTGAGATGCTTCCAGCATAAAGAGTGTGGAGCCAGCACTCAATAAATTATGTTCATTCTAAACCTATTTGTGTAAAAAGTGTTTACTCTTTTGTCTTTTGCTCATCAGTCCAGATATCCAAAAAAGGACATTCCCACAGCTTTGTCCAAAACAAAGCTTTGTCTAAACCTCTTTCACAAACAGCATGCCATTTTTTGTCCTTAGAATTTTGCAGCACTATGACAGAAGGGACTGACGTAGGTCATTAACTGAGAGAGATTTAAAAGTGCAGTTGTGTTCACATATAAAATATGTTTTATCTGTCTGTTGTGAAGACAAAATGTATGGTGTTTAGACGAAAGTGATATGAATGTTGTGTCTATTCTGCAACATCCCCCTCGCATTCTGAGAAAAATTGCTAATAAACAACCAAAGAAATACACACCTCCTCCAAACTTCAGAAGTTCCGCCCTTTCAAATTACTTGACTACACTATCGCTGACAGTACTATTGCCCTTCAGCCAATCAGCAACAGGGTGTGTTTTTGTGATGCTGCTAATTGGCTGGCATAGTTTGTGTGCCTCAAAATTGCAATTTTGGTTATTTCCCATCTACAGGTCAAGGGCTGTGTAGGTTAAGCAGTCTTTTTTCATGGCACGCATGTAACAGACAACTAGCGGACCATGAGGAAATAGTCACTGAATTTGACAAAAAGTGTATTGGATTAGAATTGATGACTGTCCCTTTAAAAATTGCCTCAGGGAAATTAATGTTTAAGAATTAACTGGGAGGGGATGACAATGCACCTGTAGTCCTTATTTTGTCTTAAAGTTTCAAATATACCGCGTCATGTTAGCAACCTCAACAAAAAGTAATTTTTCTCAAAGTATTTTCCTCTCAATATATGTAATCACAGGGCACGTGTGCGTAATGCTAGCAGAAGTTATAGGCTGTGATGAGGGAAAACAAAACTTGTGCAAAACTCAATAACAGGTTTATTTTCTTTCTTTTAATGTCTACCTTGAATAACAACCTGACAGGGAATCTGTTTAGTGATTTATAAAGCATGGCTGTGGATCAAAAGATACACTTTATACTCAATTTGTTAAGAAGGCTGCTTTGTCTGATGCCCGTTTCCTGTCTTTGTAAATCTTTACAGTTAAGTTTATTGTGAAGCTGTAGTTGTAATTTGCTAGCATTTATTAGTGCCCACAAAGAAACCGGTATCCAGTTTTAGTTTCACTTCATTCATTCATTCATTTTCTGAGCCGAATAATCCTAATTATGGTCGCGAAGAGGCTATCGCCTATCTCAGCCGACTTTGGCCGATGGCTGGGCACACCCGGAAACGTTCAACAGGGCCAACACACGTACAACCATTCACTCACACTCTCACAGCTAGGAGCAATTTGGAACTGCCAATCAGCCTACTGTGCATGTTTTTGGACTGTGGGAGAAAACCGCGGTACTCAGAGGAAACCCACGCAATCCCAGGGAGAACATGCAAACTCCACACAGAAATGCCCCGAGCCTGGGAATCAAACCTGGGACCTTCTTGCTGTGAGGTAAGCATGTCAACCACTGCGCCACCGTGCCACCAGTTTAATTTCACATTCATTCTAATTTATTCTAATTACCTTCTATATGCTCTTCATATCCCACTTCAGTGGGTGAGCTAGAGCAGAATATAGAGACCTCCTATTTGCCTATGAATGGATAGAAGAAGAAAAATTAATATTTTGATCAGTACAGTATATGGCTGTTGAAGAGTATACATTTGAATGTGATATCTTCAAGGATAAATGCCTCATAAATGTTAGCACATTTGTGTGTGAGGGTGATTTGGAATGCTTAAGTACAGATTCCCACTATATCTATCTTTAAATCATTTGACTTTTATGACCATTTCAGGCATCAGGCGGTTTACGGAGGGATTCTCAGCTAGTTGAATTAAAAGCTTCTGTTAAATTTAAAATAGAGCCAGGTGTCTGAATGGACAGGTCTCCATGGACACAAAATGTCAATACAAAAGATGTTCTTTAGTGATCATGTGCAAACAGCCCATTAAGTCTCAGGCTAATAGGTAATTCTACATGTGGAGATTTGACAGGCGCATAATGTAGCAATCTTTGTAAATGCAACTGCAGTGTCAATAATACAGATTTGGCAGTCAATAACAGATGGCATAGAGAGATTGTCACTTATACTAAATAGAAAAAATTACATTGAAAGCTGTGAACACTGCCACTTTGGTCTTTGACACTTAAGTGCTATGGTTTTGTTCTCTTCTGTGTGATTTAAACACTTAAAGATTATTTATCCTTTTTTTAAAAAAATAATGGAGCAGTTTTTTCCAATCCATATTATAGGTTACTTCGGTAAAGGAAAGCAAATTCTTCAAGCCTTTGAGTATTCATATTGAGGGATGAAAACGATGTAGGACATATGCATCTATGTGTGTGCTTTGTATGCAATCGGACTGAGCGATATGACCTAAAATGTATCATGCAATTTTTTCTTTGTAACATTTTTATGATAGCGATATTTCTCACAAATTTTTTCAAACCGCTTTATCCTATATTATGGTTACAGGGAAACTGTATCCCAACTCAGCCAATATGACAGTAGGATTCACCCTAAACAGCTCACCAGACCATTGCAGGACCCATAGACACACAACCATTTCCATTCACACTCACACATAGGGGCAATTAAGAATATCCAATTAGCTTAAAATGCATATTTTTGCACAGTGGGAGCAAACCAGTGTACCTGGAGGAAACCCACGCAAACATTGGGAGAACAAACTGCACAACAGAAATGCCCTTTCCGGGGCACGGGGCTCAAACCCAGGACATTCTTGCTGTGAGGCAGAGATGAGTACCAGTCTATCAGTGTGTCGCCCTTATCAGACCATATTTCACTACAACACACCGTTTGTCCCACTCACTTCATTTCAGTTTGTATTTTTTACATTTCCAAAACTTTGAATTAAAAGCACGTTTTTCCACAGCACTTATGCTCTGTGTGTGAGCGCGTGGAGCTCATCTCTCTCTTCAATGATGGTTAAAATATGTAAAAATGAAGTATCTTAATTTTGTTTTCTTTTTTATATGACAGTTTAGTACATTTACGGCATTTGGCAGACGCCCTTATCCAGAATAACTTACATTTTTATCTCTTTTAATACAACTGAGTGTTTGGGTTTTAAGGGCTTTGCTGAAAAGCCCAACAGTGGCAGCTTGGTGATACTGGGGTGTGAACCACTGACCTTCTGACCAGTAACCCAGAGCCTTATCCCTTGTGTAACCACTGCTTAACTTTTACTAAAACTTTAAGTGAGGTTTAAAGTTACCCTTAAGTACCTGAAACTACTTAAAGGTGCCTAAGGTTCCCCCACCATTACCTAACACACTTATGCTCTGCTTGCGGAGAGCACAGAGCTCACCAGCATCTTCATGTTTAAAATATCCTAATGTATGTAAAAATAAACTAGAAAACCCTCCATGTAGTTTGCTTTTGTCATGTTGTTGTGTACACTGAAACAATTATTTGCCCTAGGCTTGGTGGATGTTGCTGAATTCAGTCAAGGCCTATTCAGTGACATCCACCTTGCCTTAATTAAATAATTGTTAATTATGCTATGAAAATAATGCTCAGACACAAAAGAACATGTTAGCACATGCTCATGAGCTCTAGTCCTATATGTGTCGTCTTTTCCTTGTAGGTCGTATTTGCTTTGCTTTTGTTTCCAGTGTATTGATCTTGTTTTCCATGTGTTTTCTGCTTCATACTCTAGTTTTAGGTCAACAAACCCTGTTATTTTCCCCCCCCTTGGCCTGGTGTCTTCACCTCCATCTCCTGTTGCTACTACAACAGTCAGACTGTATTATAACAGGTCGAAAATGTCTTCAGCTGGTTCTGTGTATCATGCTCTGTTATACAGCATCTTCATCAATGTTTTCATTGGAGGTGGGAGGGGGGGGGAGCTGCAGCTCTGATCATTTTATTTCTGCTAAATAATGATACAATATTCTGATAGCTGATGATATGGATGGTTTTATTGTAATATGGTAATTTAGGGCTATACTGTATCACCCAGTGCTAGAAGGTAAATAAAAGCATAATCAGTGAATATTATAAGATGTCAGTGATTTTATTTTTATGATTTGTTCATGTCAAATGACTGCTTACACACACCACTCATGAAACTCTGTAGTAAATACTGTCTCGCCATATCTCTGATGTTGATGCATTCGCCAGAAGGAAATGACTGGCTTGGATATAAAATGTTCCTCATCCTTGTCCAGAATAAATGATTCCATAGCCATGGCCTCACTTATCATGGAGAATCATGGCTACTGTTTTACAGATCAGAGTACCATTTGGAGGTTTAATGACCAGATTGTGCTCTAATCAGCACTGGTTCAGTTTATTTGGTATGGACGCAGAACTGATATTTGGTTTGTGGGTGGGCTGGTCCCAGCTGGTAACATGACTAACCACCTGTCTTATTAGAAGCCATAATTTCACTAAAATGAAGGCTAAAAGGAAAAGCTGTAATTTTAGCCATTTTAATCACAGTCTTAGTAGCAATAAGAAGCAGATCTGTATACATACATGTACATAACATTCCTGACCCTGTCCACATAGCCTATAGAACATACCATGTATACGTATATTACAGACATTCAACCAAGTAGGCATATTAGTCATATTCTAAAAGTTGTTTTAATTTCCTGGTTGGCTTTTATAGTATAATTTAAGTAATAGATTAGGATTAATCTGTGTGGAGAAATCTGACCCCAGACTATACAGGCACTTAAATGGTGCCGTTTGAATGTTTGCTTTCTTCGTGGGTGGGCAAAGAGTGTGCATAGAAGTCATGGTGATGGAAGCAGCGAAGCACAGCTTTTATGAAAATAAAAACTCTTCCACTAGCATGGAAATGGTCTCTTTCATATCAGAACTAACATGAAGCTATTCTGACTAAGTAGGAGAATGACAGCCTATAATAAGACATGGTTTGCATCATAATTTGAGCTTCTTTATGAAATTTTCTATAATACAAATCATGGGCTTTACAATGTCACTATTACTAATGTCACTGAGCCAGAGAGGTATATTGGGTACTAGAATGATTGCAGGCTGAACATTCACATACTTTTCTCCAGCAGGATGATGACAGGTTGAACAGATTTATTGCATCAGTAGTCTGGCAGCTCAGAACCTTGGCCTGCCAATTAGATCCAGTTTAAATTAGTATACCCTGCATGATTTAAAAATTTTAAAGCATAATAGAGTTTATAGCAATGTAAAGCATTATAGAGTCATTATGCAAGTAAATATACAGCAGTGTGTATTGCGGTGGACCTTCACAATGAACTCTTATGCCTTCAGTCGTTCAGCTTGGTCCTCTTTATGTAAATACTTCCATTTTGTTAGTTAAAGTATGGCTCACAGCCTCGCTCCTATTCTGCCTGAGAGCTTCATCAGCGCTCTGCTGTCTGGCAGCATTTCTGCCAATCAGTGTAAAGCCAGATGGCATTAAAAACATCATTTCATTTCATCCGTTTGTCGACTTTCTGCTTGTCAGCGGAACTGGGAATGGCAGCCATCTAACCAGAGATTCGCCTTTTTTCCTGCCCTGTCCTGTCTTTCTTTTTTCCCTCTTTATCTACAGTGGGTCTCCACCCCTCAGTTTAGAGTCCAGCTTAATGCCAGTGGCCTTTATGTTTAGGCATTTGGTGTGTGCGGAAACTTTTGAAAGGATCAGCGCTTTTGTCGCTTTGTCCCATTGGAAATGTCCACACACACACACACACACACACACACACACACGCACACACACACACACACACACACACACACACACACACACACA
>JAQMYF010000001.1:40340927-40353685 GCA_030014195.1 Neosilurus mollespiculum
CACACACACACACACACACACACACCCACACACACACACACACACACACACACACACACACACACACACACACACAGAAATAGAGAGAGAGGAACAAAAGTGAGAATTCCTGGCGTGTGACTGAAAACTGACCACCCACTGATGTTAAAGCAAATAAGTCAACAACTTCCAAAAAAGAAAGAAAAGAAAAAATCAGTTTCAAAAATGTTACATAGCTGTCTAAAGCACTCACAAACGTGGCAAGGAGCACAGCCATGTTCTATTTTCATCATCTGTGAGATGCACTTAATGTTTGAGGCTTACATCTTACACACCACAATCAATGTCGTTGTCCACATCCAAAAACTACTTAAAGAGAGTTGCAGTTCACTCATTTCATTTTTCTGAACAGGTTTATCCTTTATTAAGGTTTTGGGGAGGCTGGAGCCCATCCCAGCCGACTCCAGGCAAAGACGGTATACATCCTGAACAGCTCGCCGGTTCATCACAGTACACGTGGGCACACAACCAATCACACTCACACTCATTTCTAGGGCCAATTGAGAATATCCAGTTAGCCTTATTCACATGGCTTTGGACTGTAGGAGGAAACCCACTCATACAAATGCCCCCACCAGGCATGAGGCACAAACCCAGGACCTTATTGTTGTGAGGCAGAAGGGCTAACCCAGTGGTGGGCCGTCAGGGCCAGCAAAGCTTTCTCTACTGGCTCAAACACTATCAGACGCACTGAACTACATTTACAATTTGAATTCTAGTATTTGTTCCATGAAATTGTATTAATTTATTCCCAGCAGTCTGTTCTCCTCATTTTGTAGCATGTCTCTTGGCTTCACTGCTTCCAGTACGTGTATGTGGATGTTAGATTTTTTGTCCAATCACACTTCAGCATCTATGTGCTACCATGTTAATGTAATCTGCCCAGGGCCTTCAGAATCAGTAGTGCTGGCCGATGTGCGATGTGGCTGTTTCTTTAATCAATCAGATTTCAAATTTGCCTCACAGAGCCAGCTAGCTGGCCCACAATAACGTCAGCATTTTTTTGTCCTCTGATTGGTTGGTCAGCATCTCTGGTGAGTATGATGTATTCTATTTACATTTTTTATGTTTTTGTCATTTTATTAGATAAATATTGATTCTGAACCCTTTATCACCGAGCTGTTACATTTACACTTGTTACATTTGACCGAGCGCCAGATTTAACGACAGCCTTCACCAGTGATCACCGGTGGAAGTTATGTAATGCTAAAGGGTTAACTGGGTTTCTTGCTTTAGTAATAATGGTATTCACCCTCAATACGCGAAATACCTCTCTCCCTGTAATGCTTGGCCTTGTTATATTGCATAGTTGCAGTTCATAATATGTGCGTACATGAGGACTTTTTAGTGCTTCTTCTCTAACAAAGCATCTCTTTGATAGAACAGCAATGCAGCTGTAGGTAATAACCTCCCCAGGTCTTTTTAGGAGGCTTTAGGCCGGGTGCCAGGCCAGACCTTACAGAGATATGGCCAGAATTTATAGGGGAAGCAAATAGGATGGGTATGCATATCTCCTTGGAGAAAAAATCATTAGTACTGGAACATTAAGCAGTGGTGTTTTTGTCTCTAAATTAGTTTCTGATGCAGCGCACTCTGTTATCAGCCTCCAGTGTGTCTTTGAATGTACGCTGTGTGCTTGGCACAGCAGTGAGATTGGTGTTCCGATGAGCAGCAGGACACCTGTTTTTAATTCTTCTCTGCACACTGCCCTCTATAACCTTCTTCAAGGAGCGTCTCGACAAAGATAAGTCCCCTCATTGTCCTCATTCACACTATTTTTTGTTATTATTAACTTCTAACCTAATAGTGACCTGTAGGGTGTTTGATCATGTGCTGAGGATATGTCATACACATGAAAATGAATGTCTAGTGTTGGACACGGAACATCATGGGAATGTTATATAGATTACTGCTATGCATTATACATGTTCAATAGATATGTAATGGAAGCGGCACTATTGGGAAATTAATTTAGAGCTTCGGCATATTCTTTCAATGAGTTTGAGTAATATGTGAGGTCAAATGCAATACAGCCATATACTGCCTTGCTCACTAGAGACGGTGCTGAGGAGAGCAGTTGTAGCTGTAGTCTGTGTTTAGTTTATTTTTTTAGGATCAAACTTTTTGTTTTTAATTTCTCCACAATTAATGCTACTGAGTCTCATCTGGAGTTTACTTCCGGCACCTGAATGTCTACTCACTGCATTTCTGTCTTCATGAATATATGTGTGACTCATGCCCCTATGTCTATTTATAGGGATTTACCTATTCCAATTAGAGCAAACTCTTTCAATTTATGAATACAAGCACTTTATGAACACGGCTTTAAAAAAAATGGATTATTATCATGAATCCAATATGGACATTTCTTACAAATTTTCTTAAGAGCAAATTTATGAAAAAATGTAAAAAGATATTGATTAATAAAGCCCAATGACCTCAGCCTGATCAAAAGGTCGGGGGATCAAGCCTCAGAACCATGAAGCCTTGAGTAAGGCCCAGTTGCTCAGTTGTTTAATTGGGGCAAACATGTAAGTTGCTCTGGATAAGGGTGTCTGCTCAAAGTCATACATGTAAAGTGATGTAAAGTACAAATGGTGCAGTCCCATTTAAATTCTTATGACTGAAAACTGATGTAATGGACAGAGCTTTCCACCCCTGTCAACACAATACCAACTCAGAGAGTAACTTTGATAAGTATGATGTCCATTCATGAAGGTAAAAGTGTCACCTGACCTTGAGGTATATTTTTAGTGGAATTATGAAAGCAGTCGTACTATTGTTATCCATCTACTCATTATTTTGATTTTTTATTTTCCTGCAGTTTTCAAAATATTGACCCCAAACCAGCTTTAGCTTATCCGTCCTGTACTCATATAGTGTGCTTGTATACAGCTACAGCAGGAAAGACTCTTTCATTCTCTCATTTTTCTGTCATTCTTTTTTCCCCTATGAAGTAGTTTTGGCCCCATAAAAATACACAGAGTTTTGAAATCAAAGTCTTTCAACTCCGTCACGCTTCATCAGAGAGCCACAAAACTTAATTTCATAGCACAGAACAACTCGCCCAACACATCCATCTATCCGTCATGAGGCGCACTCATAATATTTTGCACTGCAGAGCATTTGGTGAAATACTTTTCTGTTTTTACTTCCGCCAAAGAGGTTGTGTTTTTGTCAGCGTTGGTTTGTCTGTTTGTTTGTTAGCAACTCTATGCAAAAAGTTGGATGAATAGATTTTGATTTATTTTTTGGAGAGGTGCAGTATGGCCCAAGTAACACCATAAGATTTTGGTTGGCCGGATCTGGACTTCCAGATCTTGGAATATTTTATGGATTCTTTACCGGTGCATGATAGAGGCATTTTAACAATTTGCGTTTGACTCCATAAGTAAAGACTACAATGCTTCCGCAAAAATTACAAAACAGCACCTACATTAGTAAGTGGACCCGAGCCCAACAGTACCTGACGGGTCGAGCTTTCAACGGGTTCATAACTTCGGACAGATATTTAGAAAAATTATGCTTGGTTGGGGCCAGGCTCGGTCACAACAGCGACATTTTAAATCGAAAACAGCTTATTATGTAGGTAGCCAATGGGCCTGTTTCACTTGATGATTTTAACCATGTCGGGCACGGTTCGGGCTCTGACATAAATATCTTAATGCCTGCCAGGCTTGGGTCAGGTTCGGTTACTGCTCTGTCGGACACGGGCCGGGCTCGGACAGAAAAATGTGGCCCGATCCGCACTCTAATCTACATAAGATCGATCATAAATCAGAGTGTGGTCAGGATCCAAGTAGCATTCCGGATCTGATGATCCAGAATATTGAAATATATAGGACTTGTTGAAAAAAGAATTGGGGAAAAATAATATTTTGCAGGAATGAAAATGAGGGAAATGAGCTGCTTGGGTGGAGGTTTGAGCTCTCCATTTGCTTCTATTTTTTATTCTCGACTAAGTACACGAATGGGTAAGTGCTATAGATAATGGATGGATGGATGGATGGATGGGGTGTGTCAACACAATATTAGTCCTGCTGACTTTTTTCAGAACCATTTAAATCTACTAGGGTTGTGGGAGGATGGATTTTAATATCTCAGAATTTGTTTTGTTGAATATTTTAAACTTTACAATTAATTATCTTTAAAACAAGATGCTTGTTTTTATTTATATTTGGTGCACGTAATCCAGAGAAATGTATTTCTTTATGTCTTCCATCTTCACCATATTTATTTAGCGAAGTCATATTTATAATTTGTTTTACAGTATGATATTTCAGTAAACAATATATTATAAATTAAGGATTTATTTTTTCTCAGAATAAACTTTTTCTACACTGGACTCCTTTTTTGATGTTTTAAAGTATTTTAAACGTGAAATGTAATATGACACATGGTTATAGTAGCATAATAACAGATGGCAATATTAAAGTTTTAAAGTCAGTCTTGTCTGGGATATTTGGCATGTTGAAGTGTTGTTATGAAAATTAACCACTGGATTTCTGGTTTGATTGAATCATGCAGCTAGGTACTTCAAATTAAAATATTCAGAAAGCTCCAGATGTGTACGTCCACCTGGATTTTCATCTAGCCACAATGAATGAGTTGTGAATAAAGCAGAAACTGGTGCTAAATTGAGACAATGTGGCCTTTACCAAGAATAGAGCTGGCAGCACCCAGTGCCAAATCCGAGGTGTAACAGAGATCTGATCCGTTGAGAACCCTAGGTTTTGTCTGACAAGACCAGACTATTAGTTCTCTTAGTTAAATGCCAGAGTTGTTGCTACCTCCTTTGAGGATCGGCTTGAAATAGATCCGAACACAAAGTGGCCAAAGTATTCAGTGTGTTTTATTGCAAGAAATGGAATCCCCGTGGAGTAAAAATCAAAGGAACCAGTTGGTGCTTATGTAAAACTATTCTGGGGGATGAGGGTTGGGATGGTTTTAAATTTATTTTGTTTTCAGCGAGCAAAGTAGGACCAAATCATTTGGATCACATTCATGTCGGTTAACAAAGACACTCCTATGACATGTGATTAAAAATCAGGAATAGGCCAAGACTTTCAGATCATTTAAATTCATAAACCTCGACTTATGAAGTTTGACTTGAACATTGTTAGAAGAAATATTTTATAATAATGGTATATGACATTCCCTAGAGCTTTTTAAGCCTGTCACTGGAAATGAAAGGAGATGCCAGTTCTGTACTACATGCAGCTATTCTCTTGTGGTGTATTCAAGTTGATTTTTTTATATTGTAGATGTGTGAAAATGTAATCATCAGTGTCACATGAAATAAAAAAATACAAAACTTTATTTATTTATTTATTATTATTATTTAATGTGGAACAATTTGACACTAAGAACAATATCAAAAGCTGTATGTGTTCAGGTCTGTTTCAGTCTCTCTCTACTTCTTCTCAACATGTGACCTCGGGCTGAACCATAAACCCCAGAGCTTCTCACATTAACCCTGTATTTCACCAAAAGGTCTCTCTCTCTCTGACACCTGTGCAGAAGCAGTGTCACTTTTCAAACCAGTGCTTTTAAATTTTTAACGAGCGTCTGCTCTTACTTTTCTCGGACTGCTGTGGTGTAGTATCATATGCTGTGGTGTGGTGACGTGGCATAGACATTGAAGCATAGCCGTGTGCTCTTACGTAGAGCACATCAAAGCTTCCTAATGATGGGGGGGGGTGTGTCAGTGCTTTCTGAATAGCCCTTTTATGTGGCCTAACATTGGTATTCAGTCAGAGAGCGGGTCACTATTCAGCTGCTTGCATCTTAAGGTGGGGCGTGCACCTGGCACCAACCGACGCGGTGTAGCATTACACATGTTTCTAGGGAGCCTTAGTGGACACGCACAATAAGAACGGTTTAAATTAACAGTGTCACGGATTCACAGCTCAGCCAGATAACACAAGCATGTCTGTAATAAGGACGGGCAGTGTATTATTCAGTTATTGTTATTCTATTGTGAATCCCAATTGCAGCAGAGCTCTTTGAGCACCTGGTTTGTCGTGATAGTATATATGAATAACCTCTATAAATATGTCTATTGGTTGAATCATATGAAGAAATTGTATTCAACTAGGCATAGACTGAATGAGGTAACAAATTTCAGGTTTAATGACACCACGCTATAAGGTCACCTGGTCATTTAAATAGGAAAAAAAAAGATGCTGCATTTATTGAAAAGGGAACAGAACTGGTTGGGGGTTGGGAGGTTATGTTACACCTCCAGGTCCATATATGTGTGGGTGTACATTACAGAATACTGTATTTCAGCATTTTGTATCAACTGGTGCTGTTTTTTTTTTTTTTTTTTTTAAAGTGGATTGGATTATGTCTAAATGTGTGTCATATTCAATTGTATATTTACTTCAGGATTTTTGTAAAAAGCTTCTAGCTGGTATTTAGAGTTGAACTTTTCCACACACGGTTTTAAGGCAGGACTTTTGCGGAACTCCTCTTCTGAGATCACTTTGCATTTTCTTTTTATACACAGTATCTGTCCAAGATTTAGACCTTTAAAGTAAGACCTTCTTAGGCAGCGATTGAAATTCATGACCTTGATATTTGCCGTTGGACCTCAGGCTCAGGAGGTAATGAATTTTAAATTGTCTACCATCAGAGCTGATGCTTTGAGTGCTCTTTCAGACACAGCTCAAACGTCAAAGGCATGTCGATGCACGGGAAGCCTTCTGTTGAGAAAACTCAAATGCTCGATTTAATAAATGGTGGTCATAAAATTTTCTGTGTAGAGACTTTTCACGTTTTTTTGTGTGTGCTTTCCAGCTGTGGAAGAGCTATATTCACACAGAGATGTGAATGTCATTATTAATTTCACCGTGACATTTTGCATATCGTTTAAGTAAGGCACTGGTGCCATTAATGCTGCCATTATAAAATAACAGACTACGACAACACACATACACACACACACACACACACACACACACACACACAACACACAACACAACACACAACACACACTGCTTCCGTTTTTGTGGGGACATTCACTGATGTATTCCCTAGCCCCTTACCCAAACCTTAATCGACACTATATGCCTAACCCCAACTTTATGCCTAACCGTAGCCCTTCACTCTATCTCTAACTCTAGCCTAAATATAACCTACACCCCAAAACCAAGTCTTAACCAGTTCGAAAAACTTAGGACCAGCCACAATTATCAATATTTCCCAATAATGTCCTCAGTCTGTTGGTTAAAACATTCTAGTCGTCAGTATGTAGCAAGTACAAGTACACACACACACACACACACACACACACACACACACAAGAAGCCAGTGTGTACTGTATGATGTCAGTGTGCAAAAGTAAATTGGAAAGATATTTCATAGATGTCGTTTTTTTTCCCCCTTTTTCGAAGGCTTACAGAAAATACAATCAGTTTAAAAGCAGGTTTATAACACTCACTTGTAGCTAGTGAGAGAAGCAGTGCTGCAGTGCTGCTGATCCTCTGAGGTTTATTACTGCTGCAGTTTTGCATGTACTCATCCCAGGGCTTAGGTGTAATGCCAGTGCAGGATCTTTAGGCTTTAATGTGCTACAACAAGAGTCTATGCATCTTTTTCGTATTTTTACATTTTTTATTTATATTTTATGTTATGTATATTCTCACATTCTCAGAGTCCAGGTTTTAAAATGAGCAAAGTTCCTGTCCATCAATGCAGTGTCATGTACACATACAAACACACACACACACACACACACACACACACACACACACACACACACACACACACACAGCATTATCCCTCCCTTTCCATCATGTTAACCTGAAGCCATGAACCAGAGTAATGCAGCAGTGCTTTAGTCCTTCACTGCATCTCCATCTTACAAATAAAGTTCTAAAACGTTCAAGCTAGCACCTTCAGGCTTGTTAAGTTTTTGCCATACCAAATTTTGGGACAAAAAAGGTGGTGGTAAAATGGTACAGCATGCTAAACATCATGGGGTGTGTGTTTTTCTTTTTAACTGCCACTAAACATTTGCATTGCTGGAATCCGCAGCTCAGTTTTTACAGCAGGCAAATCAGTGCTTTCGGGAACAGGGTTGTCATAGTTACATTATGGCTTACTTTGGTGTAACAGGATGTTAACAACACTGTTGTTGATATACTTCCTTTAACGCTGGAAGCCATTTAAACCGAAACTATGTGACATCATGAGTATTCTAAAGGGGGAAAAGGAGGAATAATTCTGGACTGTGGTGAATGCATTTATCCTGATTGGCATGAGGTAGTTTGAACCATGGATAAGCTCTATTCTTTGCCCTCCTGCCTTGGACATGGCTGAGTTGAACTATTTGAAACCATTTCAATAGCCTTGATTTCCCCGGGGACACCTATAGTAACTTTATGCACCGAACTCTTTAAAAAAACACCTGAATTTCATTTAAAACCTGAAGAAACCACACTCACTATTTTGAAAAATGAATTTTTCATTACACAAAGAAAGAGTCTCCTTTAAGGTACAGTCATCGATTCCAATTCGATACTCTTTTTGCCACATTCAGTGAATATCTCCTCACGGTGGACTAGCTGTCAATTCTGTGTGTATACTGAAAAAAAAAAAAAAAAAAAAAAGTGGTGTTTCATAGCCCTGGCTTTTAAAATGGGAAACCAACAAAGTGTCTCAGATTGAGCCACAAAACTCTGTTCTAGCCAATCAGCAAAAGGGGTGTTTATACTCATGCAGAGCACTAATTCACCCTGCTGCTAATTGACAGGAGGGTAGATGGGCTGTTTTTGTAAGTATTGTTGCATTGTCAGTGCACATCCTTGAATTTGGATGGTTTGTTTATTTGTTTGTTTATTTATTTATTTTGGGGCGGGGGGGTACTTCTGAACAAGCACTGAAGGGTACACTGGGTACATCGTGGGTACACTGAAGCCAGTATTACTTTTATATTTGGGGCAGGGGCATTCCGTACTCCTCTAGCTATTTACAACAGTTTCGGCTACTCCCTTTGCTATTTCCCTTTGCTATTTCTGCTATCACAAAGGGGTATCCCAAGTAGCCACCTTATTGCTTTTAGGACTTTTGTTTATATTTAAATAAATTAGCTTAGTGTTAAGCTACATCAAACAACGTGATTTGCTTTTCATTTTAAAATGATTTTTAATGCAAAACATCTACATTTGTACACAGGAAGCTAAAAGAATGTGTTATTATAACTCACTACTTCCCTGATTGGATGGACACAAAGCCATTTAACTCCCTGTCCTATTTCTGCAAAAATTTGAGATAGCTCTAAAATCGTGCCCAAACCACCTCAGGCATTTGTGAATAGTAACTGCTGTAAATAGCCAAGGAAGTCTCAAACGTGAGGAGAGGTATGGCCATTATATTCTTGTATAAAACATGTTTCTCCAGAATTTATGATTCCGCCTTTAAGTTTTCAATGAGTATGCAAGCATTAATTTGTATTGTATTGTGAAAAATAATTTATTGATAATGCTACATTATTCCCCAGGATCTGTTTTGAAATAAGATAGATAAGATAAGAGAGAAGGTCAAGCTGGTGCAGGATGCTGCTTGAATTTTTTTGCCCTTCTTCCCTCAGAGGCATGGCTCACCTAATTGCAGTACGCTGTGAGGCATGGCTTCAGGCTCGGTGGATTACTGTGAAGTCGGAATTTGCACTAAAACATTTAACATGCTGGTCAGACTACTGTCAGAATCGTCTTTTCAGAAGCAGCTTTTGGCTTTTTTTTAATCTGTGGCATCACATCTGCACCGATTTTCTGCGCCAAGAAAGTCTCATAATGCTTGGCTTATTCCTCCACTGTTCCATGAATACAAATGCCTTCTCCTCATTACAACTTCAAATGCCAAAGTTACCTTCTTCACTTTTCAACCTTGCTCTGTTGCTGTCGCTTTATACTGTAGCGCTGCTTTCCTGTGCTTTTCATCTGAGTGAATGCTGAAGAGAAGGCCCATGAACAAGGTCGACCAGTTTATTAATATTCATTCATAAATTGTAGATTAGAAATGCCTACTACTTGCTTGTTTGTAGTCATGGTATTGTAAAAGAAAAGGATTTGCTTACATCCTTGCTGTTCTATGGACAGATGACCTTCTTTTACCATCGCATTGAGCTGCCGTGGTGCATGTCTTTCTCATGCTGTGCTAGATGAGATTGAGTCCTTATACACCTTACAAAGCCACAATCCCCTGCCTTGCCCTATTTACCTTTGCCACAGTTTTGGTGGCGGTATTGTAATCACTGGTGTTTGTGAATCTGTCTGTATATTATATGTTTGTCTGTTTGTCAGTGTGTCTGTGAATGAAATCCTGGCCACACCCGTGCGTGGCTTTTTATCAAACTTGGTGAGGACGCTACCCTACCTGAGTCCCAAAGATTATTTAATTTTGGAATGTCAAGATCAAAAACAAGGTGTGCAACTATCAAACTGGAGATTGTGAGTTTTGAATTCTGGTTGATGCATGCAGTAATTTGTAGCTGATAGCCCATTAGAAGTAATTGGCCAAGCTATTACCGGAGGGAGGGATGGCATATGTTCAGTTCCCTATCACTCAAACCAATCACCAGGCAGTCATGGTTGTCTGTATCATGCATACAATGTAGGATAGCTTTCTTCCTCTGGATGTGTTAAGCTGCCCTTTAATATGCACGCGCAAGCAGTTCGTAAAGATGTGGGTAGCAGCATCATGTGTCATAGTGACTGGTGGTGGTCACATGAAAGAGAGGCATACTTGATGGGTGGGAATTGGCTATTGTTTAAATAGGGGAGAAAAATCTGAGAAAAAAGTTCAGAACCTGGCCACAAAGTTTTGGAGATAGAGTGCTTATAACTTTCAAATAAGTGCTGATAGACATGTTGTTGTTATGGAGACTAATAGGAAACCATATGTTGACTTTAGAATTAGACAAATTTTTTTGACCTTGAGTGACCTTGAAAGGTCAAATCTCAGCTATTATGTAAAACTTTCAAATAAAAACTTTTTTTATGCTAATTTGGTCATGTTTCCATACTATAGAACACATCATTTGACAAGAACATGGGAAATTAAAACCAATATAGGACCAATTTGCTACATTATCTATGCTGGGTACTGGGTGCTTTATGAGTGCCCCACTGTTTTGTAACATATTCTGGATGCAGTTTGTCAGAAAAGTATTGCTGATTCATAGTTTCTTGTGTGTCATCCAACATCAACTTTTATCTGGCTCTTCTACAGTATAGTGCTTGTCAATGAATAGCATAAATGCAAAGACTGTGTTAAAGATGTTCTTGGTGTTAAAGACTTCAGCAAGTCTGTAAAAATGGCAATATATTTATTCTTCTTTAAAATCTCCAGTTCCTACACAAGGAAACACTTAATACATCTCGGGCACTTCTGTTGGAAAGAATAAGTGTAAATACTGGAAACGGACATTGGGCTTGCCAGATGGTGCATACCTTCACAAGACCTTGAAATAAAGCTTGATTATTACTACACAAGCAAAAAAAGAAAAAAATATTAGCTTTGCTGTAATTTTAGATTATTAAAAAAAGTGAAAATGCTCACTTTGAATGATATCCTTTTCTTCTTCTTCATTAAAAATTAGGACATTTCTCTATAAGCAAACACAGTGCAATCACTTTGACTTTGTATTAAACTGCAAAAGGTGCTGCTGTGGTGGTCAGGAAGGAACAACTAGATGCTAATCTCATGAACAGCTTCTATTAACAGTATTGTTCTTGCTCTAATGAGAGCAATTACACTTGATTGAGTCACCGCTTGCTAGCACATTGAACGTGACCACAGGCAGGTACATTATGCATGCTAGACTTTTTTTCTTGTTGTTAGTAGGTTTGTTTTTCCCCCACTGCTCACGCTTGACAGATGGACTCCGGACACTTTCTTCTTCTAGAAGCTGTTGTTGCTTGGGTGTCTTTGATTTGGAAGAGCCTTATGCAATTTTCATAGAATAATCAGAATGATGAAGTTGTAGTCATTAAATCTTCTTGGCAGCATCCATTAGTGGTGCCTTGGCATAGATACAAGCATTCCTCCTTATTGACAATAAACGCATCATATCTTAACACCAATATAAAATCGACTGATTAAAGGAAAAAAAAATTGCTAGTCATTTGAATGGAAATAGCATCAAATAAGCGAGGTAATTTCCATGCTGAAGACATTAATTTGAAAAAAAATAAAAGGGGGTGGGGGTCAAGGAAAGCACTCGTTCCTCATAATCTCTAATCTACATCTTTACACGAATTCCCCTGAGTCGAAGCACGAAACATGAGTCAGGTTTGCCCCACTACCTCCGGGAAAGGAAGGGCATATTTCTGGATATGTTTTGATCTTGGATTTCACACCACTTACCTTCTTCAGTGTGTCGCACCGGCTCCAGGTTACAGACCATGGGACTGACAAATAACAGTCTATGCAGTTGTTAGATTTGATACGGCTTTTCATGTCACTGTAGCTGTGTATGCAGCAAGAAAATCTTAGTAGAGATGGCTGTGTTAATCAGTTCATTCTTTGAAGTCTTGATGGGTGTGTATGAGCACGCGTGAGAGAAAATGTGTGTGTGTGTGTGTGTGTGTGTGTGTGTGTGAGAGAGAGAGAGAGAGAGAGAGAGAGAGAGAGAGAGGTGTGTGTGTGTGTGTGTGTGTGTGTGTTTGTGTGTGTGTGTGTGTGTGTGTGTGTGTGTGTGTGTGTGTGTGTGT
>JAQMYF010000001.1:40358347-40373599 GCA_030014195.1 Neosilurus mollespiculum
TGTGTGTGTGTGTGTGTGTGTGTGTGTTTGTGTGTGTGTGTATATATATATATATATATATATATATATATATATATATATATATATTACCATAATATCAGATTTTATTATCAAAATGAGGTAATATTCTTTACGAAATAGTAAAATGTCTTACTTAATTTGCAATTCATTACATCCTGTTTTTATTTACATTTTACACAGCATCCCAGCTTTTTTGGAATTAGGGTTGTTGAAGAACATTTATTATCTCTGTTTATGCATAATAAACACATGTATTGTTAATTATAATTAATACTAATGAATTCTTAGCAGTTTTTGAGCAAACCTCTATGTCATGACACACATTGTGTACAATAGAAATGCCTTTGAGAATCATGATAAGACTTCCTTTGTTGTAACTTACATTCCTGCTTTATACTACGTGGATCTCTAACTAAATCTTGTTTGGGATTGGACTATTAGTTTTAAATTGCTCTTAAAGTGATATCAAAGGAATGTGGTGTATTTATACACTTTAAGGCCTGAAACTCACTGATCAGCAAGTTTCTTGTGATTTGGGCAGACTGGATAACATCTTTATCGCTAGCAAAAGCACTGTGGTGAATTTCCTGCTTTGAAAGTCTGAGGTTTACAAACATTTTTTCATTAGCATCCAGACCCATACAAATATAGTGCTAGACCTCTGGACTCTACATGCAAATTGGATCTCTGCTTGTGCAGTTTTTCTCCAGTTCATGTATTTCCACATTTTGTAATTGATACTTAGATACACATGGGACCCAGATATGTTTATTTATTTATTTCATTTTATTTTTTTTTACTAAGTTCTTGAATCTCTCAGTACCCACTATGTGAAAGAGAAGCATGTTCCTTCAGAAATTATTTGGATATTGTTTTTCAGTCTTAATTTATTTATGAATTGTTCATTTAAAATTCAGTGTATTGTTTGTTGTTGGTTAGCATCACACATGAAAACCTACTACAACTCACCCATTCTGGAGACTAGCAAGTAGTAATAGTAATCAAGGCTATCAGGTAATTTCACAATTCAATCGCACTTTTTATTGCAGCTTCTTTTTTTATCTATTCAGACTGTCAGGGGCAGTAAGAATCCCTTGGATAACTTCTTAACTTCTTCTGCATGTGCGTATTCATGCTGAAAGCTTCCAAAAAAGTCACGAAGTGATGATGTACAATGCAGCATTTGTGATAAATACCAGTGTCAACCAGCCAGCTTGCGCTTTCATCTTTTTGCTTTGTACATTTCAGACCACATGTAGACCATGTGGAGCTACTGGTATCTTGTTCTCTAAAACTGGTGCATTTTTCTTACATTTTATTACTTTTTCTGGAGAAAGCTAAGGACCTCTGTGGCACCTGCTGGCATTGGGTTTCCAAGGTTTTCCTCTTTATTCCTCTGTTTTGTTGCTCAGTAGGGGTACTCACCTTGTTCTCTGCTAAGATTGGTGTCTCTCCTCTGAGTATTCACATTCTCAGGTGTTTTGTTGACCAGTGGGCTGCTGGCATTGATGAGTGGGATTGAAACTGGAGCTGGTGTTGGGTTGCCTCTATTGTTCTCTTATGCCTCCATTTGCTTGAGTTCTCCATTGATGTTCAGAGGGTTTTTTTCCTGCTGCCAGTCTGATCCACTAACGCACAGCCTGGGGTTTGAAATTACTCTACCATTCAGTTCTTCCTTTGTATTTTCCCACTGCTTTCTGCCAAACAAGGAAGGTTGTTACATCATACATGCTAGTGTGTCTGAATGGTTTTCCCCTCTATCTTAATGCATAGGCTACTGTGTCCAGTTAGCAGAGTAATTAAATGAGTCAGTGCTGCAAGACGTAAGTTTCTGCAGATGGTGAGCTGGCTGCATGATAGCAGTACTGAGCCATATAACGTCAAATTGTGACTTGGCATGTGTACACGTACAAAAAAAATGTTTCCAGGTAATTCCAACCACACCTGTCGGTTATCTCAGATTCATGCAACCACACTTTCATATGTAACTAACTAATAGATTCCCACCATGTACTGTTTATAATGTTTGTTTTCTAGCAATAAAGAAAGAGTGCTTAAACTTAAATCAGTACTGAATTACCAGTACTTGTATTATGGCCTGTCCAGTATAGCTCTCGGACATTCCAAACCCTTTCTTAAACCCACAAATATGTGCAAACAGTCTTATTAAATAAAATATATTATTTTACCTTTAGGAGTACAACAGCTTACAACACAAGTACAACAGAGTAGAATGGGGCAGTACCCTCTAAGGTACTTATTTGTACCATTTATATATTGGAAATTTATGTCCATAAAACAGTGGACATATTTACCTTGAAGTCCAATAATTACTCCCAGTGTGTACATAAGTTTAGACTGTATCTTTGGGGACACGTTTGGACTCTTTCTTTACCCCTAGTGAAGGGAACATAGTTTTACATTTACCAGTTGTTAAAGTAGTGACAGTAGTGAGGTTATAAGCATAATATGATATTATATTCTGACTGATGTGGAGGTATATGGCTGGTTAGTCTACAGAAAGCCAATAATCAAAACCAGTCAAATCAAATTAGTTGTCTGGTTGGATGATTTCTTCAGTTTCAGGAAAGACACTTTGGTGAAATTGGTCGATAAAGTGTTTCTGCCTTTCTTCACAGACAAATCTGCTGTATTTAAATCAGATACGGAATCAAATAAATGCAGAACTCAGGATTATGTTGGTGTGGACAATTATTGCTTTTCTGTCTCATAAGATTCTGAGAACAGTGCATGGAGCTGATACCTTAAGCTGCTTTTACACGGACAACATAAACAAGTTTCCCCCAGAGAAACCGGAGTGCCGGGAGTAAGTTGGGGCTACTTTCCTATATGTTTACACAGTCAGTCTCAAATCATTGACTAGCCAAAATCTAGATGGGGAAAACACAAGCAATGCGCAAATGATTGATCAGAAACAAAATGTCAGGCGAGGACGTAAGGCGTGCTTTTGTATTCTTTAATGATTATTAGGCTCTAGTAAGATAAAGGCAGCAACAAAAATTATAAATGGGGCAGTGGTGGCCCGGTGGTAGGGTGCTCCCAAGGACCGGTGGATTACTGATCCCAAGGATGGGGGTACAAGCCCCACAATCAACCGGTTGTCACTGCTGTCCCCCAGTGCAGCTAACTGGGTTATCAAGTGTCGGCCATGTCTCTCACTATCTGTGGTGAGAGGCATGTAAAGGAAACATTGCTGATTTTCGTCAAGAGAAGGCTGCATTGCCATCAGCGTGTTTCTGCCCTGCAATGGCCTGGAGAGCTGTCCAGGGTGTACACTGCCCTCTCCCGGAGTCAGCTGAGATGGGCGCCAGCCTCCCCGTGATTAGGATTAAGCGCTTCAGAAAATAAATGAATGAATGAAAAATCATAAATATAAATGCAAATGCACATTGTTGTTTTGGAATGTTGCAAAAATGTCAACTAAAGGAGACAATCAGACCTCTCTATGCACTTTTCTATTCTACAATAATGCAAACCACTTCTGCTGTAAAAGCCTGCAAAACAACCTAACAACCCAAATGTACAATACTGTGCACATGTAAATCCTTCTACTCGACACTGATAGTGTTTAGATGGCAAATTGCACCCAGAACAAGATGTTGTGGAATAACTTGCGTCAACTCCAGAAGTGGTGCTAGTTGCGCCCACCAGTATAAAGTTGCTCCGATGCAGTTTTTACACAGGCAGTTGTGCTGGTGGCCTGTTTCAAAAATAATGGCAAGTTTCATTACATTTTATTGAAGTGCCAATAATAGAGAGAAAGCTCCCAATGCAAATAATTAATTTCTTCAAACAACAAGGAATTCATTGAAGATTAAATGTTGAAAAAATGTACAGTAAACCAGTGGTCTCAAACTCGCGGCCCGCGGGCCAATTGTGGCCCACAGGATGATAGTTTGTGGCCCTCGCCTTAATATGAAAGTTTAATGTTACTACGGCCCGCGAGTTTGATATGTATGGCCCTTTACAGTGTTGTGGGCGGAGCTGAACGAACCTACCAATCACGGTGGGGTGTATGGCTCTTGGGGGCAGGACATCGGCCGGGTTTAATGCAAGCAGAGAAACATTTCTCAATGAGTGAAAGTTATAGCAGTGTTGCCATGGAGAGGTTTCTTCTGTGCCTGGCTGGCTGCCTCGTTTCTATTGGGCTCACGTGGACATTCATCCCAACGCGCTGCGTTCACAACACTTCAAAATAAAAGTGCTTTTATGTTGCTGCCCAGCGGGACATTATATGTATATATACGTATATGATTCTATGGTATCTACACTAAAAGTTTCAGCTATTTCCTTTGCTAATTATTGCTGATGCATGAGCACTGGTGTCAGGAGTGTTACACTTCTTGTAAAAAATGTACAGTGGTCAAAATCAAGCTACGAGTCTGTCAGTTTTACCTTTTTGAATTAAATGTACACGTTTTCTGTGAGTAGAAAATGATATTTTGATCTGTTGTGAGCAATATCACACAAAATTATTCATTTCATGCAACATTTGATTTTTTTACCCCTTTGCCACACTTTTGAATTATTATTTTTCCGACAGGCTTGGTTCAACTTGTTCTAGGTGCAGGTTTTTCCGCTGCAAGTGCCTGTGTGAAAGCAGCTTAAAAGAAGCAAAAGATTTCTGACTTTGAACAAAAACACCAGCAGGTTTATTTCTGCCTAACAAAATTGTTCGTGGGAACTTATGAACCAGTTCCTGATTTGCCTAGTTAATGACCATCATCTGATGGATTGTTCACTGCTGAAGCAAGTTCCACATACACTCATATGTGATGTGCATGCACATTCCAGTAATTATCCATGCCACGCTTGAACACAATCTGTTCTCTTTGATACATTAAGTTTATAAATGTATTCAATTTGGCCACAAATGGAAGGTTTTGATTGTTACATGGTTTGTTTTGAAAGCTAATGGCTTTAACTGGGCTGTAACTTCAACAGCCGTTTTGGCACACAAGAGGACACAGGCTTGTCAGACGTATTCAAACTAATTGCTATTATTGCCAAGTTAAACCCCATGATCATCCACTATCCAGGTATAATACACTGTGATTGATCAAGAGCAGCTTGGCTTTCATTCTGTGATTGAAGTCTCCAGCTGCTGGAGAACTCACAGCAACTCTCTCTCTCTCTCTCTCTCTCTCTCTCTCTCTCTGTCTCTCTCTCTCTCTCTCTCTCTACTCCTCCTCCCACACTGCATCTACAAGCATTCATATCAAGCCGAAGCAGAATATGTTGTGACAGTGCCGGGCTGGACTAATTGTGTTATTCCTGCATAGTGTAGTTGGGTCCTTGAAGAGCTCATTCATGTGGTGCAACAAGCAATAAGCCCACAGTGAACACTAACATTTTTCAGGCTGTAAAGAAATTAAGATAGTTAGCCTGCTTGCTTTTAAAAAAAGTTTTTTTAATTCTCATCACGTAATTGAACGAAGGGTCATTTATAAAACCCAGCTGTTCTGTAAGATTAGCTTATGAAAATCAATACGTCGATTGATATTGTCTCTAGATGCAACCTACCGAGAATGGAACTTCCTTTACATCAGAATGATAATAGTATAAGAGCTACATCAGTCACTAAGACTATGGAATACTGTCATTAAATATGTTGTTTTTGGGCTATGTGATGTGACCGAAATCTCATATCCTGATATAGGCCATTTCATATACAGATAATGATATATGTCATGATATAGAATTCAAAGAGTATTTTACATTTTTAACAATCTATAGCCCAAGGAAACAGCCGTAGGTTATATCCTGTAAGCATGCATAGGCTAGTGTAAGAAAAAGTTTAGCAATGGCTAAGAGAAGATCAGGAACTACAATGAGTCGGATGATATCTGGATTAACATATAATGGGACAATATCTGGAACAATACTGCTTTGGAAAATATTTCGATAACCCACGAGATCAGTGTAAACATACAGAAAACTAAAACATGGACTTGAACTAGGTTCACAGTGAATAAAAAGGTTATATTGTATGACAATAGCAATACACACAGTCTGCTTGGTCACTGCTTGTGCAACAAATTGCGTATGAACCGGTGCATATAGCGCTGCGAATTAGTCATCAGCTAGCTTCACTGTGCACTATGATCTTTAGCAGGTTCCGTGGAAAGGGAAACAATCCAAAATCTACCTGTCATCAATGCATGTGGAGGCAGGATGCATACGCTAGATGAGAAAATTTGACACAGTCTTAAAGAAGAAAGCATAGCTTGAAGCTGTCTAAAAAAGTACAAACTAAGCAAAACAAGCATGATGCAAAGAAAACACCAGGCTAAAACACAACAAAGAAATCCAACGCTAATGCCGTGACGGCTGTTGAAAGGTGTAACGCTCCACATGTCGGTGATGTAAGAAGAGAGCTTAAACCTAGTCCTGATTGCGCCTGAGAATGCCGCCCACTCTGGAAAACACAATTTGCTGTGTCAGTTCACGAATCAGAAGTAGCGTTGCAACATTTCCAAAGCCTTCACAGACACAGATGAAGACTCCTTGTTCAGAAGTGGCGACACCTGAAGTGAATTAAAAATGGCCAGTTTTAAAATGCAATATATTACACTAAACTGCTGATTAATTTTGCTTGATCTGTACAGAGAAACCTCAGCTCCTGTTCTTGTATAGTAACACTCGGTTATTAGGCTGTACATAGACATGAACATAAACCACATAACAATCAGAGTCCTTAAATACTCTTGCTGATTACACAGGCAATGAGGAGCAGCTGTAAATATAATTTTCGTAAGAACATTTTAGTTCAGCTTGTACTGGGAACTGAAATGTACTACGGACTTGTGACACAGGATACACCCTGAGCAGGTTAGCAGTACCTATCAGCCTTGCAATGACTGTATCCCACATTAATCACTCAAATTATGTGCAATATTGCTGTAAAAATGTGTCATTTGTGGCACAATGAAATAAACAATAAAGGATAATACAAAAAAATTTAGACATAATAATATATAATAATAATAATATGTAGTACTGTAATTTTTGTATAGCACTAGCCTGTTGTGATGACTAAAGGCCTAGTTTGTACTCATCACAGGCTCTGTGGGCCCAATAAGTCAGTTAAAGTATTGCATCTGTGAGACCATATTTAATGCTTATTAATGATACATACCAAATGTATCACTCAAGCAGTTTCCTGTTATCACCCGTACTTGCTTGACTCATGCCCAGTCCTGGCAAACAGATGGGGTTCACAGATTAAGAAAAATATGCCAGGCATAGAAGGAAGAGAAAATAAATGCACTCACAGCACTTGAGCTGTAAGTGTGAGCAGAGTGACGAGGGCAGAACCTACCAATGGTAACCAAATTCTGTCTGATTGAAAAGTGGCACAAGCAATCAAGATGAAATAAATACCTCCACCCCCTGTTTGCTTCGAGTGCAAAAATAAGCACTTGGAATTCAGTCAAATATATTCATGTATTCCTTGCTGCACCTGCTCTCGCTGTGATTTCTAATATTTAAGATCCACTACTGAGTGCTGCATGAATGAGCCATCTTTTACTTAAAATATGGTTAATGCTCATGGACCTATATATTCAGAAGGGACATCAAACTTTGATGGCCTCTAGATGTTCAGATATCAGAATGATCTATGTTAATGCTCATAAAGTATAAATCGAAATAGTACTTAAATGACCGTTTTTAAAAGACCTTTCAAGCCATCAGTATAATACAACCAAGACCAAGTTCATTTAATAGGAGTCCATTCTTGAGGCAGTTCACTCAAGGTGGTGGATCCAAGGCCATTAAAGCCCAGTTAATTTCTCATTACACAATTTCACAGGACTTCTGCAAGTCACAAGGAGACGACTCGATGAGCAGCTAAAGCAGATTTCTGCTCCGAACCTGGCATCGGGGTTAATTTGATTCCTTCACTTGTCAAGAGCTTTCAGAACTCTCTAAACTAGGTTTTCATCTTTTCCATCTGTAAAGTTACTTCCAATTTAAGATCCATCTGCACTGCTGGATTTCAATTTTTGACCCAGTGGAGCTGAAAGGCAGGTGAGAAAATCATACCTCCCAACCCCCCACCCCAAACCCAAAACTAGAGGCTTAATGTTAAAGCTGGTTGAAAAGTAGGCAGCTTTCCTATTTAATGTCTTTTCAGTCTCATGTTCACCTCTACAGCTAATTTCATTAGTAACTGTGGATATTAAGGGAAGAGGATTTGGCTCAAGGCTCTGTGTGATGGGTAAAGGTGCACACAATGCTTACATTTTTTGGATGTCTAAAGTCATTACGTCCCTTCTAGTCCTTTCTAGTTGTATTGAACTGTCTAAATGTTTTAAGGCCACGTTTATGGAAGTTGTAATTAGACTACCAATAACAGCAAACCTTAATAAAATACCATTAGTTGCTTAAACTAGTGATGCTGACAACATGTTCTCAGAGCTCCAAAGCTTAGTGGAGATATAGGTAATAATACAATGATCTCATATAATAATTATCATATATTCAAATAGGTTTTAGGTTTATAGTTATGATACAGTGAGAACAGACAATTCACAGACTGCTTAATCCCACTAGGGTCACAGGGAGGCTGGAGCCTATCTCAGCCAATTCTGGTGAAGGCATTTTACATCCTGAACAGCTTGCCAGGCTAGTGCAGGAACAGACATTTAGCCTAATGTGCATGCCTTTGGACTGTGAAGAGAAACTGGAGAACCCAGAGGAAACCCATGCAAGCACAGGCAGAACATGCAAATAACATCCACATAGAAATGCCCTTGGTGAGCCTGGGAATCAAACCTTGCTGCTGTGAGGTGCATGGGCTAACTACTATGCCACTGTGCTGCCCTAAATACCAAAATACCTCATTAAAGAAAACCCTTTATAACCTACAATTAAATATAATCATCCATGAGAGCAATAAATAGCCACTTAAAAATCAACTAAATACATGCATAAATATGCATGTAAAGTGAATCCCTTAAAACGTCCCTTTTGCTTGCGGTTTATACTGGACATACCTGTGCTTACATTCCAGTCCAAGAAAAAATGAAGTGTTTCCACTCCCTCAAGGCCTAACATTTCAGTATAAATATTGCAGTGTACTGTAATTGTTTCACATTTCCTACATTATGACAACTGTATGAACAGGTCAGAAAATACTTGAGCTGTTTTTACATGGCTCATATAGCATGAATTCACAGATGACTAAATCCATGTAAGTTTTAGCATGGCTTTAAAAAGGTTGTAAAAAAAAGTTATATATTATGAATCTTAATAGCGCTAACCATAAGATATTTGATTGTTTGGTATGAGAGCTCTTGTTGCTTTTGAGAATGCATCTAATTAAAGCAGACAATACATATATTTTTCTTCAGAAAAGCCTTTTGCGGTCATTACAATAAAAATTGACTTTAGGGTTTAGGTGTGAATATGGCAATTATTTAAGCTCTTTTTTTTCTGTCATATACCAGAGGCTGAGCATGGTTTAGTGGTTAAGGTGATGGGTTACTGATCGGAAGGTCAGTGGTTCAATACCCACTATCGCCACTGTTGGGCCTTTGAGCAAGGCCCTTATCCCTCAGTTGTATAAAAATGATAATTGTAAGTCACTCTGGATAAGAGCATCTGCCAAATGCTGTAAATGTAAAATGCACAGTACTAGATCACAGAAAGAAAAATTGTTTTCTACATCAAGAGTCCTCTCTGATCAACACAACCCCATTTGTAATATTCTCAGTGTATTTTCTACAAAACTGAGGCTTTCTATCAAACTGATATGTTGAGATATCCAGTAGGAAATAGAATGGTATCCAGGTCTGGGCTCTTCAGCCAGTAGCCAGCAGAGGTCAAGACTTCAATCTAGATTGGACAGTCCTCAAGAATGGGAATACCATTGAAAAACTTTATTTATAATTTTAGGAATCTAACTGAAATGTCCAACTGAAAAATGACTCCTTCACTGTAGACTTTTTCCCTTCCCCATTACTTTGTACAATCTGTTGACCTACCTGCCCCCTTTTCTAATTCCCAATTCTCAAGTCTCCCTATCACATGATAGTTTCAAACCAAGAAGGGGTGAAGATACATGAAGCCGTTCAAGCATGTCTGCTGCATTAGTTGGTGGCGTTGTACTCTTTAGCATACTTAAGCTCAAAGATGCTCACAACCAGCCATTATTGCTATGATTGACATAGGAGAAAGAGTATGGCAGACTATTTCTCTTACCCAGAAAGCATGGCCAATTTTCCTTTCTTAGTTCAACTGATAGTGTAATCACTTTCCTGCTGTACTACTGTTGGAGAGCAATTTCATTCTAGGTTTTTAAAGGCTGATGGTTGTGCCACCCACTTCTGTCAGACTAACCCCATGACTATTCCTTTATCCCAAGGGTGCTGTTGTTGATGAGAAAGCTATTCCTTCACACGTTGATCTCTCTTATACCTCAATATGCATTAGCCTAAGAATTGTTTCCTTTAGCCTTGTTCCCAGTGATATTCTCTATTTGACATCTGGGACTTGGGGTGCATGGTGATTCAGTTGTAAGCAATGATGCAAGAAGTGGTTAGTAATAAGGTCCTGGGTTCAAAACTCATTGCTTACTGAGACATTTCGGTGTGCACTTTGCATGTTTACCCGGTGCTTCTTATCTAAAGACCCACATCAACTTGCTACTCTAATTTGCCCAAAGGTGTGAATGTGAGTAGTTGTTGTTCTCTGTGTTAGCCTTGAGATAGGTTGGCGACCTGTTCAAGTTGTACTCTGCATCTTGCCCAAAGTCAACTGGGATTGGCTCCAGCTTCCCCTGTGACCCTGAGGGATAAGAGCTGTAGACAGTAGATGGCGGGATGGATATCTGAGACCACACCTTGTAATTTAGAAATCCTGTAACGTCATCCCAACTTTGCCCATGATTATCAGCAGGCAAATAGGAATATTATGATCCTGATGAATCTGATGATCTGAGGAAAAATGAGCAAGTGTAAGGATCTGATTGACTTTGAAAAGGTTTTGTGGGGTGTCCCTGGTATGCAGTGGTAAGTACCTAGCAAAGATGGTCCAAGGAAGGACAACAAGTAAACTGGCAAGAGTGTCATGGGTGCCCAAGGCATAATGATTCGTGTGGAAGAGAAGGCTAGTACAACTGGTCTGATCCCACAGAACAGCTACTGTAGTACAAACTGCTGAAACTGTTAATTCTAGCTATGATAGAAAGGTCTCAGAACACACAGTGCATTGCAACTTGCTGTGTTTGGAGCTGCCTTGCTCAGGTGGTGCTAATGTTAGGGCAGATCAGGGTATGTCTATTCAGTTGTTGATTTTTCAATAAACCAGAGCTAGCTTGAGAGTTTTGATTAATAAATATAGTAATGTCTTTGTTCTTGTCCATATTATCTGTGCAATTAGGAACACTTTTAAATGGAAGGCACTTTACAAGTACGCTAAAAATGGATTTTGAGTAGTTTGTAAATGGCAACGAAAATTGATTTTGTGTAAAAAAAAAAAAAAAAAAGGCAATTTTTGTGATGTATTGACGTGATTTGAATTGGTGCATTAGGCTTTTGCTTGGTTTCAAACGTGCAATTAACGTTTTCCCTTCAGTTCCAGTTGAGAGACATTTTTCACACTCTTGGATCTCCCATCCTTTGTTTATTTGAACCTGTAATGAGAGTTTAACTGACTGAACAGTTATTGAACTTTGCTACTTTGAAAGCTTTTTAGATCCCTGGCACTGTGTAGTGCCAGAGGAATCATAGTCACCTGCATTTGTGAAACAAGCTTGCCATGAGTCTGTATTTGCTATAACTTGCTGATGTTGTGGCTATTCAATGCATAGTTGTCTTTTTTTTCAGTCTGGATTTTTCCCAGAGAGGACTTGCATATTTAGCTGCAGAGTAAACTTTTTCTGTTTTGTGTTTACTACATTAGTATGCTTATTAATATAAGATTAATATATTGGCACTACATTGTTAAGTAAGTACTAATATCTAAATGGTTTTACTGTATTGAGATCATCAATGCTGGTGTTTATATCTAAAAATCCTTATAATCGTCACTTAATTGTCTCAAAATGCCATCTACTCATTAAAATCATCCTAAATCTTTTAGGGCCCATGCTCACATAGAGTCAGCTGTTTATTACTTCTCTATACAATTCCTATTTTAAAGAATGCATGCAGCACAGTGGTGTAGTGTTTAGCATGTCCGCCTCACAGCAAGAAGGTCTAGGGTTTGACTCCTGGGCTCGGTGAGGGCATTTCTAGGTGGAGTTTATGGCATGGCATTATGACATGGGTTTCCTCCAGGTACTCCAGTTACTTCCCACAATCCAAAGACATGCACATTAGACTAATCACACCTCTAGGTGTGAATGGTTGTGTGTGTGTGTGTTGGCCCTGCGATGGTCTGGTGAGCTGTTCAGGGTGTACCTCTTCTTTGCTCAAAGTCAGCTGAGATAGGCTCCAACCTCGCAGCGACCCTAATAGGATTAAGCGGATTCACAAAGGAATGAATGAAGAATTAATGTAAAATTTTCTACTCAGAGGGGGCAGCCCATCTCTAATTGCCCCTGCTCTCGAGTGGGAGTCTGTGAAACCGAGCTCTATAGATTTCAGTTGAGTCACACATAGCCTCCCCAAATCTACATAGCCTCCCCAAATCACATAGCTAACTTATACATTCCTGGTGGACGCTTCTTCTTCTTTTACATTATATTATATTACATTAGCTATTTTGTGATTCAGTGAGCTTCACTGTACAGCTTGCAGCTTCAGCCATGGTGCCTACATTTTGTAAGCAAGCATTTTGAACCAATTCTGAAGGCCAGGTGAATGAATATGATTTGATAGACATCAATAAAGCAGAGGAGTGTGTGGATAGACGTCTCATCTGCTTTTCATCAGTTTCTTCAAAGCATGAGTATTTTTTCTGGTTAAAGTGCTGGTTGGAAGAGCCAGGCTGCTGGGAACACCTGCGACTCCTCACAGAGCTTGCTGAGATTTCACATTCCTTAGTTGGTCTGGTCACATGATGGAACAGATTGATGCATATAGAAGTAAGTAAGTTTTTTCCCCAGGAAACATTTTTTTCAAAGAATTTGTTTCATGCCCATTGTTTTGGTGTTCTATGGGGATTTTTTTATTTCCTTTTTCTGAAGTCACTGTTTTCATTTCAACACTCTGCATTAATCCTAGGATTGAATGTGCTCTGTTATCAGAGTGGCGGGAAATCCGGGGAGCCTTGTCTTCAATAAAACTCTGCCCTTTTCCCAACGTTTATCTGATGTGGTTTGTAGATTATGTTGGCATTTGAATACATAGGCGCAGCGTGATGTAGGGCTTTAGGGAGGATGTCGTCTGTTGGTTTGTGCAGTGAGGTTTTAGTACAGGCAAGGCAGAAACATCTAAACTTTTCTGGTGACAAAGCATTGACTAAAAAGCATGTCAGAATGTGCCAAAACACCCAGCCTCACACATTCCTAGTGGTGGTAATTGCTGTAATATATCAGTTTTGAATCAACAAAATAGATCAGTGCTGGGAACAGTGTGTGTGTGTGTGTGTGTGTGTGTGTGTGTGTGTGTGTGTGTGTGTGTGTGTGCGTGTGTAATTTAGAACATTGATTGCGATGGATTTGCCCCCCTTTAAATACATTTATGCCTGTGTCGGTATAAGACCCATTTAGATTTTAAGCAAAGCTGCGCAGTTTCCATTACTGATTAAACGCTTCACTACTAAGGAGCCGTATGGAGGACTCTCATCTCTCCATGCGGTTAGACAGATGTTGATGTTAGTGAAGTGAATTTAATTGACTTTTATTATTAAATTACAAACATATGAAAATTCATGTTTAGTACACAAATTAAATGTGTGTATCTGGGACCAGTTCTGTATTTTGCTTGAGAATTTATTAGTGTTTTATTGGACTTGTATATAGGTCAGTTTTGAAACTGTAAACAAAGGAGTAATGGAAACTGAATTTTTAAACATTTCTTGAATATCACAAACAAAGTTTCTACCATCACATGGGCTGGTTTTTCCAAACGATTCAACAAATGAAATGGAAACCACAGTATTTTAATTAGAATGGACAACAAATAATTATTTTTTTTATGACTATTTAATAATGAGGATCATGAGAGGAGAAAACCCAGGTTTATTTGCATAATATCACTAAAAGGAAAGACAGGTCATTCACAGTTATATTTTATTTTGTGCAAAACTGCAACGGAAACCCGTCTAGTATTTCATATTCATTGCAATATTGTCCATCTTCTGATATTACAGAAAAAACAATCTAATCATAGAGTTTACAGATTCACATCATGTGTGTACTTTGATAAGATAAGATAATATAAGATGAGATGAGGTAAGATAACACTTTATTGATCCCAAAGGGGGAAATAAATATTCCAGCGTATCGTCAGTATACAAAAAGGCACAAATATGGATTGGAAATAAAGTAAACTGATAACAAAAATATTTTTATGTGTATCTTATTTCCAATAAAATAAAGTTAATTTTAAAGGATAAAATACAATTTTATATGAAAATAGCACTGATATAAATAGTGAACTTATGTAATATATAGGTCTGTGCAGTGGTGTAGTGGTTAGCATGTCCGCTGTACAGCAGCTCTATACAGTGTGATGGTATTGTATACAGGGTTGTCCACAGATGAAATACATGCAGTTGCCATTTCATGTCCAAAGCAGAGTAGTAATGTGAAATATTGATAATAATAATAATGATAATAATAATATTAATAATCATGCTGTCCCCATACTTGCATTGGTTTCATCCAGGTACTCCGGTTTCTTCCCACAAGACATGCGCATTAGCCTCACACACTTGGAGCAGTGGGCTGCCACACACACTGGTGGAGCTCAGAGAGCAGTTGGGGGTTAGGTGCCTTGTTCAAGGGCACTTCAGCCATGAAGGTGGAAGAAGGGAAGGTGCAGCTCACTCCCCCACTGCTACACATTTTTCCTGCTGGTTTGGGAATCAAACCAGCGACCTTTCGGTCCCAAAGCCACTTCTCTAACCATTAGGCTACGGCTGACCCCTATTATTATTAATGTTTATTTATGTATAAATAAATAAATAAATGAACAACAACAACAACAACAACAACAATAATGATAATGATAATTAGACTTTAGACTTAGACTTAGCTTTATTTGTCATTCAGATATACAGGTGTATACAGAACGAAATGTCGTTGCATTTGCTCGC
>JAQMYF010000001.1:40384762-40397587 GCA_030014195.1 Neosilurus mollespiculum
CAGCGAGAGCTGAAGGTCCTGGCTCGATGAAGCCAAAAGGACAACGTCATCCGCAAAGAGCAGAGACGAGATCCTATAGTCACCAAACCAGAACCCCTCAACACTTTGACTGCGCCTAGAAATTCTATCCATAAAAATTATGAACAGAACCAGTGACATAGGGCAGCCTTGATTATTATTATAAAGATTATTATTATTATTATTATTATTATTATTATTATTATATTAAGTCTAGATTAAGACTGGTGGAATGGTTAGGTGCCCCCTACAGTTCTTTTGGCCATTAACAGTATAAGGTACCCAATATTATTTGGAACATCATCAACCCAGCATTGAGCATAACATGGAAGTCTAAGTGTTTGTTGTGCTAATATGTGTGCATTAGATCAGGCATGACTGGGAAGCACAATTAACTGGCAATCTTTAGCCTGTTGAAGTACTGTGGGCTGAAACTGACTCTGATGGAGAGCACTTGACAGCTTTCATAAATCACACATGATAAACAATAAGTGCATATCTACAGGGAACGCAAAACAAAAGCACAGTGTTTATGAAAACAAATTGTGCATCACAACATGTAAGCTACAGTAAGTGATTGTATCCATGTATATCATGTGTACACTGAGGTTATTAATATCTCTTTCTCTTCTCTTTTCTCTCCATGCGATCCTACTTCCTGCTGGTCTTGAATCACTTGTGCTACTCAAGGTAAGAGTAATGTCCTCAGTGGTACGCGACCACACTTTTCTATCATTGCTGTCTTTTTCCGAAGAAACAACCTGTATCAACTGTTCATGCTTTATGTCTCCACATAGCTTCTCCTAATTCCATTTGTACTTTAAATATTTCAGATACAATATCTAAAAAGAACAGAACCTGCTAAAGGCACATTCTTATTTGATGTTCCACTGGTTACATCTGTTCTGCTCAGGATGATTGGTTAATCCACATTCAGGGGAGACTTTATTTAAGGTTTTAATGGTATCTTGGGTTCTCTGTGTCTTAAGCTTTGCTCTAGGAGAAATGAGAAACTGTGCCTTTCATGGGTCTTAATCCAATTGTAATTCAGTGATTAATCACCTTAGGTCTAGTTCTAACTTCTTTAAGCTATTCTCCTTCTGCATTGACTGACTCCACTTCTTGTTCGGATCGTGACCTGTACAGTGCCCCCATTTAAGCCATTAGGATTGCATGCTGGAGGATTAATGATCACTGGGCTTCTGGTGAGACACATCCATTTATGATCACATATACCTGTCTTTAAATCCAGCAATCAGTCTTTTCTCATTGCAAATAGTGCATTCAAAACAGCTATTTTAGACCATTATAGCTATTTTGGACCATTATTGTTTAATCTTACTGATTTTTATTTTCTTGTGTGCAAACTACTGATCAATACTTCCTTTTATATAGTGTTTTTTTTTTAGAAATGGATTAGGGCCAGGAACTCGAGTCCAGAATGCAAGTAACTGGTGACTGAAAAATGTATTTCTATTCTGTGTAATTCAAGCTTCAAGATTCAAGATTCAGGAGTCTTTACTGTGATTATGTTCACACATAACGAAATTTTGTATGAGACTCTCAGCTTAAAAAGGAACAATCAAGGCAATTACTTATATTTATTTAGTATATTAAACTGCAGTTAACACCGTCAAGAGTAGAATATAAACACAAGTAATTATATATACAGATTTTTAATAGAAAAATGAAATAGCAATATAAACTCTAAACACCTATGAATAAAAGCTGAGCACTGGGATATACAGTATGTACATTAAAGGCACTATGAGATGAAATAAATAAATAGATAAATATCAACAGCAGAGTGGATATAAACTAGGGTGTAAATGTAAATGAAGTAAAGTGCGGCAGTGCAAGACATTCACAGAGTTTGTGGAATCAATGTCCTTTTACAGCGCGCTAATGTCTGTGTGAGAGTCAGCAGAGTGGGGGAGAGTGTGTGAGCGAGTGAGTATGTGGCTATGGAAGAAGGTTGCATGTGTGTGTGACTGCGAGGGAGTGGAGGCTGGAGGGTAGACGGCTTTCACAGCTCTGGGGAAGAAGCTATTTTTAAGTCTGGTTGTGCTGGTCTTAACGTTTCTGTACCGCTTTCCTGAAGGAAGAGTCCAGTTCCTGGGTGGGTGGGGTCGGCCGCCTCAACACCTGGGCCAAGTTCTTTCTGTCCTTTGCAGTGTAGCTGCCATACCACACCACTGCACTGAGAGAGAGAGTATACTTTCTATTGTCGCGCTGTAGAAGTTCTTGAGCAGCTGAGAGGAGAGTCTAATACGTTTTAATATTCTGAGGAAGAAAAGCCATTGTCAGGCCTTCTTCACCAGGTGTGAGGTGATGACAGACCAGGACAGATCAAATGAAAGAGGAGCATGCTCTGTCTTCCTGGTCCTCCTGTAGTCTGCTATGACCTCCTTGGTCTTGCTGGTGTTCAGAATGAGATTGTTATTTGAACACCAGTTTATCAGGTGCTTGATCTCCTCTATGTAGTTTGTCTCATCGTTATCTGATATGAGACCCACCATGGTGGTGTCACCTGCAAACTTCACGAATGTGTTTATAGAGTGGATAGCATAACAGTTGTGTATGAAAAGGCTGAAAAGGGCCGGGCTAAGCACACAGCCCTGCGGTGTTTTAGTGTTCAGGGTTCAGGTTCAGGGTGAAAGATGTAGAGTTCCCTATCCTCACCACGTGGGGTCGGTTGGTCCAGGAATGCAGTGAAGCTGACAGTCCTACGTTGTAGAGCTTCAGTACTAGCTTGTCCGGGAGAACAGTGTTGAAAGCTGAGCTGAAGTCCACGAATAGCATCCTGACATAAGTGTTAGGGACAGCATCCTCCATAGAGTGGTTCTCCCTGTAGGCGAAATGAAGGCAGTCCAGACCAGCGGGGATCACATCCTTGATGTGGTTAAGAAGGATCTTCTCAAAGCACTTTATGATTATCAGGGCCAAGGCAACCAGGTGATAATCATTGAGGCAGGTAGAGGCTGATTGATGGAGATGGAGGACTTGATGCAGACAGGGACCATAGCAAGACAGGTTGAAAATGTCCAGGAAAACTCCTGCCAGCTCGCCAGCGCATGATTTCAGGGTCTGGCCCAACTTCTTATCTGGTCCCACAGCCCTGCCGACATTGCTCTCTACAGAGCAGAACACACTTGGCGCTGCTGCAGGACGAGGGGCCCCTGCCCCTCACACAGTTGACCCCCCCCCCCCACCCTCCTCCGCTCGACAAGTCGAAGAGTGCAAAGAAGCTGTTCAGGGTGTCAGGCAGAGTGGGGTCATGGCTGGCCTGCTGCCCACGATGGTCCCCATACCTCTTCACATGATGCACGGGCCGCTGTTGCCAAAGTGCTCCTTAATGCGCCATTTGCATCCGAGTTTTGCCAGCTGGATGCCCTTTTTCAGTTCTTTATAATGATTCTGCTACAGTAGGGTGGGCTGAAAAGTTCACAGGCTGACAATGATGCAATGGTCTGATTTAACCAAATGTGTTTATTTTTTCAACATAGTCTCGACTGTGACTCTATATACAGTAACTCACTTAAAGTATATGGCGTGAGAATGGGAGACAGTCATGGTTGCTTATTTACCATGGCTCGAAAAGGATTTCAAAATAAAAGTACCTGTAGCTCTCTCGTTATAGTGCCAAAACGATTTTAAAATCAAAGTACCATTTGTACCCCCAAAGTGCTTGTATTCATATCACTGTTTATGACATGTTTGCAGTTTTAGATTAAAAAAAATAAACCAGTAAACATGCTTTAAGTAATGGTGTAAAGTGTCAAATATTATATTGTATATGAGCCTTTTTTTTTAGCTCCTGCGGTTACCAAAGGGCTGGAAAAAATTATAAAAATGGGTTCTGTCTGTTAGTGTGATAACTTTAAAGGAAAATGACAGAGGATCACCAGATTTGGCGTATGGGTCCCTCTCAGGGGCAAATAAGGTGGGATTGTATATGGCTCACGTTCACCTAGTTTCAAGGTCACATTTTTATCTTGGACTCAAGGCATGTTAATAGGATAAAAGGAAAGACATTGGCTCTCCAAATTCATCGTATAGGTTGCTCCCATGCCACGGTGGCATGCAAGAAGTTCTTGAGCAAGTAGTAGTCTATCAAGAGTAGTAGAGCAAGAAGTTCTTCTTGGTTCAATTCCCAGCCTTTGGTGTTTCTGTGTGGAGTTTGCATGTTCTCCCTGTGCTTTCATGGGTTTCCTCCCATAGTCCAAAGACACACACATTAGGCTAGTTGGCTGTTCGAAATTGTCCGTAGGTATGAGTGTGGGTGTGAATGGTTGTGTGTGTGTGTGTGTGTGTGTGTGTGTGTGTGTGCCCTGCAATGGTCATGCAATCTATTCAGGGTGTACCCTGCCTTTGGCCAGTGATGGCTGAGATATATACATATTTAAAAGAATCAAGATTGTTAAAATTCAAATGACCCCCAATCCTTTAATTATACACATTTATTGTGAAGAGCGTAGTGGGTGTAGTGGATAACACATCCTCCTCACAACAAAAAGGTCCTGGATTCAAGACCCAGGCTTGGCAAGAGTGTTTCTGTGTAGACTTTGCATTCTCTTTTTGTGCTTGAGTGGGGTTACTCCGGGTGCTCCAGTTTCCTCCCACAGTCCCAAAGCATGCACATAAGGCCAACTGGCTGCTCCAAATTTCTCCTAGGTGTGAGTGTGAACGGTTGTAGGTGTGTTGGCCATACGATGGATTGGCGAGCAGTTCGGGGTCTACCCCACCTTTACCCAAAGTAATTATTGTGATTAATGGTTTGGCAAATGAATGAATGAAAGAATAAACGTTTTTTTGTAAACATCAATTCGAGAATAGTGTCTAAACAGGAACCATTTTTCACTCCATAAGCTTCAAGTACTGTTTTTCCTGGCAGCATCATATTTTTATCATTAAGATTAAATGCCGTGAATAGATGGCCCAAGGTTTCCGAAAAATGCCCACAGAATCAGATACAATGACTACCAAAACTGTTCCCAGAGGTTTGTAGACTATAACTTCTGGAAATGTAACTGACAGAAACACTAAAGACCCTGTAACGGCTCCTGATTTAGGTGCCATACTGGAGAAAAATGACTAGCTGAATCCGGACACCATAGCCTGAAGGGGTGGGACCATCTGGAGCCCGAGACTGTTAATCACAGAACTTCACCTTGCTTTTGTCCTGTGTTGAGTTATTTTTGGGAACGAGGCAGTGCCTGCCTCACTTCGGTTCACTCAATATTGTGGGTGTTGAATGAACACTAATGGGTTGAATGAACTCTTTTTTTTGTGCAGCTCAAATTAGATGAAGCCTGTAGCTGCTAATATAACACTGTAGGTGTTTATTGCAGTTCATTTGAAGAACGAATCTACTTTCAATTTGGTTTTATTACTGGCTTAATTGGTTATAGTTTCTGACTCATGGCTGCGTTGAATTGTTCTGTATCAAGTACTTGTCAGTACTGCGTTTTCCTTTGCATTGCTCATACAATTTCAATACAAATCTAGTTCTCCATATGGTGGCATTTATTCTTTCTTTCTTTTAAAGCAGAGTAGGAGAGTTTCCCTTTTTGTCTGTTTGGTTGATGGGCACAGGCAGGGATAATTCAGAAATCCATAGCAGCCCCAGAGCTGATGCTTTTTCATAAAACTCGTGCAGGCCTGCTCCGCTTGCCTAATTCCAACTGGGCGCATCAACTAGGCTATGGCGTATGTGTATAGCTGCCACCCACCCCACCAGTCCACCCTTTCTTTCTTTTCTTTTTTGTTTTTTTTTTAAACCATACCTGTGTGATGGGGTAGCAGGGCCACACTATGGAAATAAGGCACATTCCCCTGGGGCTTCGGCAACTGACAGCATGACAGAGAGAAGCTGACGCTGCCCATCCATTCTGCCTCTTAGCAGCACGCCGACCCATGCCACACAATTACCAATTCCATCAAATAGATTTACCTTGCTTGTGTTCCTTGCTGGGCCCTTTCTCTGGAGATGAAACAGAAGGGGGGCAGGCAGCCGAGCAGGGGCTCGGTAAAAGCCTGCATCGCATCTCGGTGGCCACCAACGAAAGATTTGTTATACTTTCCTAGAATCCCAGCAGCTCTCTTGTGTCATGAGAGCCTAACAAGGTGTGACAGAGTGCTACGGCTGATATGAGGGGATCGGCTTGAGTTCTCGCTGCGTTCGCCTGTAACATTATTGAACCACTCAAAATCATATTGCTGCAGAAAAGCAAAAGGTATGTATTTATTCCGGGAAGGGGGTGGGGGTGGGGTGGGGGGGGGGGGTTTGAGAGATATTATATATCTTTTATTAGAAATAGGATGCAATCTTCCCTGTGATGTGTGCACCTTTTAGTCTATCACTTTCTAGCAGATATGCTGTGTTTGCAGTGTATGTGTGTGAAATGGAAACATGGAATTAATGATTAATAGAGGAATCAATGATTGCTGGTTTGTGATCTGATAAAAAATTTTTTTACAAGTTTGGTTTTGGCTTGAGGCTGAACAAAAGATGTGGGGTCTTTAAAAATCTTTTTTCCTTTCTTCTGTCTCACTCTCTCTAAGCCTCCAGAGTGGGCTGAGAGGACCACTTTACATTGCGTGCAGGGTTTTCCTTTATGCATATTCATGAGCGGCTCATTACTCTAGCCTACAGGGACATAGCTCTGTTCTTGCTGGTGTATATCTCGACTGAATTCAGTTTGTGTTGCTTTAATCCATGACTGCTCTGCACTGTCACACACTGTCAGTCAGAGACAGTGCAAAAACTCTCCTCGCTCCCTCTCTCTCTCTCTCTCTCTGTAGCTCTCTCACTCTGGTTGTTGCTTCATTGCTCATTTCTCTTGAGCACGGGGTGCAGGTAATCCTTCCCCGCTGGAACACCTGCTCTCACGCCATGCCAAGCATCGGCTTAACTGTTCAATGATTAACACAAACCGCACGCGTTATAATTAGCACATGCTTATCTGTCGTGATGACTCTGGGAGGAAGTAAGTACTAAGCGCTCCTCACCTAAATTAGCATCCTATGCGACAAAATTGAGGTGATGTAGAGCACCCGATTGAGATGATTGAGTCTCTGCCATCTCAAAATGCATCATATCACCATGCTGAGAGTCTGGCACTGAGTTGTGCTCCAAACTTTGTTGATACTTGCTTCTAGAGACTTACTGCAGATCCAGTTAAGCGCACATTCAGCAATTTTTACTTTTCAGTCAAGAAGAGCATGTCAGGAAGAGGCAATGTACTGTATGTGGCAGTTATAAACTCCTTCATAACACCAAAAAAAAAAAAAAAAAAAAAAAAAACAGCTTCTAGCTAATGGGTAAAGAAAAAATGATTCATTTCTTTCTCAGTGGCCAGGCTCATTCTCCTCTTCCCTCTGTCTTTCCTGGGGGTTATACTATATGTACCACAGGAGTCTGTGTCATTTGTAAAGCTTACCGGGCTGTGCTGGAGTAATTCTGCACACTGTATCATGTAATCGATGATGTGTCACACGCAAACTTCTTGTTAGAATTTTTTATTTTATTTTATTTTTTTTGGGTGGGGGGGGTTTGTTGTTGTTTTTGCTTTTTACTTTTCATCATCGCAGCACCATGATTTTTTTCCTCAATGCTCATGCTCCAGCGTCTATCTCATTATTTATTCTGCCACATCTTTGCATGGGGAGTTATTGGGATTGGGGAAGATGCATTGCATGCACTGAGGCCTCAGGTCAGGGTCATACTACCTCCTCTGGATGTATACCAAAAGTGGTAAAGATCCTGGGATCCGGGGAAAATCTGGGGTTTGAAATAACATTTTATCACCTCTGTCTAAGTCATTAAGGCTGCATGAGCCTTGCCTAATGTGTTTTGAAGCTTTGCTGTACATCATGTTTAATGATGCCATTAATGCCTCAACATGGATTCTTCTTCAGATCATATAATGTTTCACTTTATTTCAATAAAGTTCATGTGCTTGGCCTTCACATCAAATAGTGATAGAAACAAGGTCTATTTGTCGTTGCTTCATCATTTTCACTCTTTCATATATAATGTAGGGAGCAAAATGCTGCTACAGCATCTTGCAATTTTGATGTCATAACCGATTTGCAAGTATCACAATATTTTTTTTTCCATGAGTGCCTGTCGTATTTCCTCTTCTTCTGTCTCGGGTGATCATGATTGAAATTCACAAGGTAGTTTGTAAGCGAATTGCTGATGTGTGCAAGCAAGAACTATTAAATCAGACTGAAATCAAAACCAACTGATTAAACTGAAGCCCATACGGTTGAATATGGAGGAGAATATTTGACATGAAACACGCCACGCTTATGGCTTAAACACGAGAGACGTTGTTGTCCAATTAGCATTGAGCTGCTTGCACTATTTTAGTGACTTGTCAAACAATAAGAATTGACTCTGGATGAAACCTGGCGTTTGTAAGTGGATAATTCTATGGGCACTAGTTGCCTCTTTTACAGACTGAAAAGGACTCTTATCTTATCTTTTGACTCAAGGGTCCTTTTTAAAAACTTTCCTTTCTTTCATTGTTATTTGTGAGAGCCCTTTCGAGCTCAAATTGACAAAAAAGAGAAGAACATATTAAATATTCATGGGCTAACTCTCATTAGAGGTATCGCTGTGTCAACGAGTGGCAGCTCTATTTTTGGGATAAGAGCAGTTCACGGTGTTTGTTTCGCTGGCTGTCTTTCAGAGCCTTCCAGCACTTCCAGTGCCATATTTCCACACTTTTGATGTTGGGGAAACAGTCACACAACTTTTGTCAGCCTTCACCTGGGCTTGTCAGATTGGAAAGTGTTGAAGTCTCGACAAGAACTTCACTGAGACCGCACATCAGGTGGTGGCAGCTGCCGTCGATTAGAGTAAATGATTTCTAAGCATGGAGGAAAGGTTTGGAGGAGACTTGGAGTACTCCATTCTTGTCGGTTCTTGCATATTTAACCAGACTGGGGAGCGCTTCAAATGATGCTTTGGATGCTTTGGTGCAAGACTTTACATTTCAGCAAAGCCACGCATAAGCCACAGAGCCACCTCAGACTCTCTGTTGAATCTCTTTAATGAGGGAAATACAGACATCAATATGTTTTTACCTCTGCCATAAAACAGAGTTTTGGCAGAGGTTTTGTAATCTCCAGTGTTTGTCTTGTCAGTTTGGCTTTAAACAAAATCATCGCCCCACCCATGCAAGGATTTTCAAAAAACCTTGGTGGAGACACTAGCCTGAGTCCCAGGAAGGATTTGATTTTGATATGTCAAGGTCAGATGTGAAGGTCAGTGCAAGGGCACACATTTTTGAAAGCAGAGCTCTTATACCTTATTAAGGAATGCTATTAGGAGACCATATACGCATTTAAACTGAGAGAGCTAACTTTGAACTTAAGTGACTTTAAAAGGTCAAAATCAAGTTCATAGAATTTTGAACATGCTAAACTTTGAAAGGAGTTCTATCACACATATTGTTTCTATGGAACACTATGGAAGAAACCATATACGGACTTAGACGCCATAAGACAATCACATGGGTAATTAAAACCAGTACCCATATAGGGCCTATTATAGGGACATTATGCATGCTGCATTACAGAGACATAGTACTTTGCACTGTATGAGTGCCTCTCTAGGTAGCACCACCCTAAGAATGACATTCATGCAACCTTATTGTTCCTTTGAGTGATGAATTTTTAGAATTATGCCACTTTCATAACCCAATCACTAGGAAACTTTGACACTGGAAATCTTTCCCAGACGGGAATATTTGAGACACAGGGCAGAGAGGTTGCTTAAATTTCCATCCATGCACAAGCAAATTTTCCTCGCGCTGACCTTCTCTTGGTTTTTCTCAGGCTTAGAGTCAGATATGGAGTGACTGAGAAACTTGTCAGAAGGGGAAAAAAGCACGGAGGAAAAAGCTGTCTAGTAAAAAGCAGCTATCAAGACTATCAAGACTATTTTTTTCAGTTTTCTTATCAATGCTTTGCCTGTCTTTGGACTGGTGTGAAACATTTTCCTGGGTGATAACCATGCTTTCAATGTTTCTTTCTTTGCAGCTTTTTTACATGAGCTGCCAAGAGGACAGGACTGAAAGGCTGATGTAGTAATTAATGAGTCTAAAGATGAGGGTCGTGCAGTGTGCCTCCCTCTAACTTTGGTGGCGTGAAGGGGCACCCTGTGGGGAGAATACTAGTAATACGCTATTCAATTATGAGCTTCAGTGTGCTCTGACATGAAGCCAACAGGGGCTGAGAGAGTGCTAAGCAGACGTCTACATGGCCCAAAGCTGGAGCATCATGGATGAGCTACTGTTGACGGAATGACTGAGGAAATACAGAACTGACCGGAGGCTGTTCAGTTTCACTCTGAAATACCCAGACAAAATTAAATACCCATAATACATGCCTGTCATGATTTTGCTGAATAATGAGCCTTATCAGTCTTCTTAGTATTCTTATGGAAATACAAAGCTTATCTCCATAAGGTTGATGCATTCCATAGTGGACTTGCTACGCAGTCAGGGTTCAGCATGGTATCAGCTTGTCCTCTTGTTGCCACCAGATTTATCGGAGAACACAGGCTATCCTTTATTTCCACCTTTAAGGATATTTCTCCAATTCGATGAGCCTGTGCTGGGACTTGGCAGCATTGTGGCTGGCAGCCTGCTGGCCGTTAATGTCAGTCATGCAGAGGTGACAGCTTGGATCATCCATCACACAGGTGGCTTTCCCTACTTGGCCTGATGCTCAGGTGGTCTCATTTGATCTTGAGCAGGAGTTGCAAACACGTCTCTGATTATATTCAGACGGACAGTTCTCCTGAAGGATATGTGGAAAGGTGTGACCCTTCAAAAGGTGTCTGCCAGTGCTAGCTTGTCACAGCCTAGAGGACTGGGCCAATTTTTTTAAGGGTAAAAGAACTGCAGGTCACAAGCTCTGTTTCTTTCCCTAGGGAGGGCTGACAGTGATGTGACCTTGCTTTTACATGGATCATTTACATGGATCAATCTAGTGTTGATAGATGTCTAGGAATAAAAGCATAGTATATGGTTTATAGACTGCTAAACCAGACATGCTCAGATGACACTCTCATTTCTGGAGAGTTGATTCCCTCATAAATCATTAATAGTAATATCTATGGAGAGTAAAGTCAGACAGTCCGGCATGCTGACGCTGAACTGATTGGCGTGTTTGAAGATGTGAAAGAATTTCCTATGAAAACCAATTGAAAAAGCATATTTTACAACATATGACAGGGTTCTCCATCCACTCATCCATTGTCTATACTGCTTGTCCACAGGGCTGTTGGGAATACAGGAGCTGATTTCAGCTAAAATCAATCTTGAACAGGACAACAATCTAGTGCAGGGCCACTGGGTTCTCGAATTATCCGAAAAGTCGAAATTGTTCTCTTCAAAATAGACATTCATAAATATTAAACTAAGTGGTATGATGTTTTTGTTTGATAATTAGTCTAAGGTTGAGAATTTGCTATACTTGATGATGAAGACAAGAATTCTGCTTGACAAATTTGACTATGAGTTCCACTAAGGTTTGGCATTCACAGAACAGCAACAAAAAATGGCATTTTCCTTAGTATATGTACCAAACAGAGATGTAGTCCATATAGTCTGCTGTTATGCTAGGAGTATACAATAATGATAATTGCAGAGTGATGTCTTTTTCTTGTTTTTATCTCGAAATGAAAGACATGATTGAGGTTTATAGGCCAAATCAATCATGTAATCAGCCTTTAACTGGCACAAGTATGACTAATCCTGCCCATCACTTTCTCTTGCAAGCTTAACATGATTGCAGATGGTGATACCTATGATGAAAGGGAAATTGCTTTTCAATCATATTCATAACGGCTTATTTTGACCTGTCGTTAATAAAAATCTTGTCTTTTCATTCCATTATTCTGTGCAGTCCCATGTCTGGGCACTTGCAGGTCATGTTTAATACCTGACGGTGCACATATTCTGCTCAGCTTTTTTATTTGAATAGAATAATGAGTGGAATTATCCCTGACAAGATTATTCCATCTAAATAAGGCCTGATACTGCTATAGGGTGATATTAATCCTATTCTTCTCATTCTCCAACTGAATTCATATGTTAATTATAGGATCTGTTCATTCAGTAGATATTAGTGTTAGGGTTACATGAACATGAGAGTGCTATCACCTCAGACTGAATCCTGCCTACACACTGTAGGACTGGAATTCGTTTATGGTTCAGCATGAGGTTGGGGAACAGACTGTTGCTTTGTCTTCTTAATTGAACCTAAATGAGTTGCACTGTTTAGCCTTGTTTTCATGCTAAGCCCAGAAGGCAATATACAAAAGAACATGTCTGCTCATGAATTTGTTGAGAAATTGTTTTGTTGACAATTATAATTATTTGTGTAACAATAGGCAGTGGCAAAGATGTAGTGTACGTTTATGTGTGTGTCTTTGTGTGTGTGTGTGTGTGTGTGTGTGTGTGTGTGTGTTCTCACCGCGTTTGCATGGGTTTCCTCCGGGGCTCCAGTTTCCTCCTACACTACAAAGTCAAGCACATTAGGTCAAATGGCTGTACACACACACACACCTAATGTGCTTGACCTTGTAATGTAGGAGGAAACTGGAGCCCCGGAGGAAACCCATGCAAACACGGTGAGAACACACACACACACACACACAGACACACACACACAAAAAAATATATATTTATATATAAGATCACAAACCCAGCTTCACCAACAAACCTACCTGCAGACTCATCAACCCTACCAAACCAGAAATAGGAAAAATCAGCAAGCAGATCCTCG
>JAQMYF010000001.1:40408776-40436623 GCA_030014195.1 Neosilurus mollespiculum
TATATATAAATAAGGTTAGGGACAGCACAGTGGCACAGTGGTGAGCACATCTGTCTGACAGCAAGAAGGCCTGGGTTCGATTCCCAGGGTCAGGTGTTTCTGAGTGGAATTGCATGTTCTCCTTGTGCTTGCGTGGGGTTTGGGGTACTCCGGTTTCCTCCCACAGTGCAAAAACATGCACAGTAGGCTAATTGGCTGTTCCAGATCCCCTAATTGTGAGTGTGGGTGTGAATGTGAATGGTTGTATGTGTGTTGGCCCAGCGATGGCCTGGCGACCTGTCCAGGGTGTACCCCGCCCTTGCCCAAAGTTGGCTAAGATGGGCACCAGACTCCTCGAGACCCTAATTAGGATTAAGCGGCTTAGAAAATTAATAAATGAATGAATGAAAGGTTAGTTTATTTTTGCAGATATTGTATTATAAATATATTCATGCAAAACACTACTGTTTTGCTGTTTTTCAGTTATCATATCTAAACATTGTGATTCATATCATGTTTCATAAAAATGTCTTCTAATATGTCTTCATGATATGATATTGTCATATTGCTCATTCCTTAGGGCTCACAAACCATGCTGACAGTGCTGGCATTTCTACCTCCCCGTGCTTTTTCCTGTGTTTTCCACTGTGCATTGAGGGAAAACATTCCAGTGAAAAATATTTACGTTTATGCCACACTCACTTCAGGTTTAAACATGAATATCATCATTATCATCATCATCTTCTTCCGCTTGATCCAGGGTTGGGTCGTGGGGGCAGCAGCCTAAGCAGTGTCGTCCAGACATCCCTCTCCCCAGCCACTTCCTCCAGCAGGGGATACACCGAGGCATTCCCAGACCAGCCAAGAGACAGTCCAGCGTGTTCTGGGTCAACCCTGGGTCTCTTCCCGGTTGAACATGCCCAAAACACCACACCAGGGAGGCTTTCAGGAGGCATTCTAATCAGATGCCCAATCCACCTAAACTGGCTCCTCTCAACGCGGATCAGCAGTGGTTCTACTCTGAGCTCTTCCTGGATGGCTGAGCTTCTCACCCTATAAACATGTAAATAGATATTGACATTTGCAGCCTTGGTACAGACACAGAAATAACAGCTGTTACATTGGCGTTATGTTCAACTCGTTGTATATTGGTTAGAATGTATTCTACACTTGGATTTAATGAAAGTATGCAAATCAACATCAGGTAAGAGAACCTGTTAAGAATGTAAACTGAAAACCACAAGCCAGGAGTATTTGGCCTTATATGATCCTGGTTAGCCAAGGTTAGACAATTGCTTTAGCATTTTAATGAGCTTTGGGTAGTATTAGACTAGGTTTGGATTTCCTTTCTAGCCCCAGGCCGAAGTGAATTTCACAAATTAACAGTTTGTCATTGACACTCACATATTTAGTTGCTGAGATTAGATGCATGTGGGAAGAAAGTAATTTCCTGTCACACAATGTTAGACACAATAGGCACATTTATTTATGCGTCCACAATGTTTTATATTATTTACAGCTTACCTCATCTTAGAAAAACAAAGACTTCCTGTTTTGATCTAATGGAAAAAACTCCCGAACCAAATCTCTGTAGCGCTGCATTGATTTATTACCACTAAAAGTGTCTGATCAATATAATAAAGCATCAGCTCAACATATTGGCTGAGCAGGAGAGCCATTGGTGTTATCACTCATAGGGAAATGGAGATGACCTCACATGAAAGTCCATTCTGCATCACACCCACATTGTCATGGATATATGCAGGTTTTGCTTCATTCACCCTACACAGTAAGAAGTAAAACAGATTCCAGACTAATGACACACACACACACACACACACACACACACAATCTTGTATTCTACCTGTATGAGGGCATTCACTGACATTAGACATTCCCTACCCTCATACCATATCCTTAATCACCACACTCAATGCCTAACCCCAACTCTTTTGAACCTGTGACCTCTTAATTCCGAGCCCAGCACCCTAACCCTAACCTAATTCTAACCTGAACCCTAAAACCCTGAAACCCTGAAACCCTAAAAAGTCTTAACCCTGAAAAAGCCCTTTGAAAAAGTAAGGATCAGCCAAAAATGTTATCACTACAAAAAAAAAGTCCTCAGGTTTTTGGTTAAAAACATATTCCGGTTCTCGGTATGCAGCAAATACGAGTGCACACACACACACACACACACACACACACACACATTACATTCAACTGCAACTGTTTTTTGTTGATAGCTTGATCCTTAGTACCCTGCAGAAGATTTGGGTTAAAAATTGGTGGGAAACACTCCCAAATAATTGACAGTTCCTCCAAATAATTCAATTCCAATGAAATCCTTTCCAAGGTGAAAGCATTATCCTGAGCCTTGGCCTCATTTCGCATGCAACTCAATCACTGCCAGGTTGGAATTGTCATGAAAGATGACAGCTATCTCAAAGCAGAGTATGAAGCCCATTTTACTTTACCGCATTCAGAGCATCAGAGCCGATGGGTCTCAATGGAATAAAGTCATTTAAGCCTGTGAAAGAATACTGTTTGGATATTTCCTGTTGCCTCTCAGGTTTCGATTTAGCCACATCTGGTATGAGGCTGTCCCTTCACTTTTCCCAAAGCACCGATCCCTTCTGTTCCGCCTGACAGCAAGCTAGCTAGTGGATGAAACATTGCCATTCAGTTATGCGCTAGATGATTGTCCCCTGAAGTCAATTATTTTATACTGCATAAAACAAGGCAGCAGAAAAGAGACATCATGACTTAACTGCATTGTCGAGTGAACTGTATCCTGAAGGCTTTCTCAGGATTGGTCGTAGGCCAGGACTCTGTGTCTGGAGGGGAGAGCAGGAGATTATTAAGCATCTTGGCACAAAGCACAGCGGTCATAAGAGTATGATTAGCAGATCTCAGTGCTTCCTACAAAGCTAGTTAACCTAGTGCACTTCCTTCACAGCCTGAAAGCAAGGGTTCTTCATTTAGGTCCTGAAATGTAGTGCACACACCTGTCCTTTTCTCCCTTTGCAGTCTAGAGGACTGGATGAAAGACTTACACTAAAATTCTTCCTTTATTATAGTTCGTAATGTCTCCTTATCTCAGCTGGTTATGGCTTCTTGCCTGCTGGTCTTTGTAGATTTGTAGGTCTGTAGAGGTCATTGGCACAGGTGCCAGGCTTTTCCTCTAAGGCAGCATGGAGAGCAGACAGATGTGCCACCCGCTGCACAAAATCAAATCAGGCCTGCCCTGGCCAAACATCTTATGCCCTATGACTGCATTCAACGCTGTGCTTTAGTCCCCTAGAGCACTACTGCCATAGTCTTGACCATATGTGCTTTTGTGTTTATTTCATAAGCTGCTGGACGTAGAAGTTTTCAGAATGAATACTGGAAAACATTCAACAAAGTTTAAGGACGAGTTCATATTCTGTATAAAGGCCATGTAGTGTTTACATAAGCTTGTTTTTTTTCTGTACCATAGCGGTTTTGTTCAGCCGTGCCTGAGCACCAATCCGCAAGTTTGTTTCAGTAAGACGTGAGAAACTAGCAAAACCCTGAGGCTTCAGGCACGAGCAACTTATAAATTAGTTACTGTTTACTGTTTTTTGTATGTAAGAAGTCAGTCGATCTTGACCAGACCTGACTGAATATGCAGTTTATGATTTTAATGTTGCTGGAATGGTTTGAGGTATTTTTGATAAAGTGAAATGTAGCTGAAGACCAGCAGAAAGAAGGTGAAAATATTGGCTGTTTGTACATTTACTTGTTAGGCAGATTACACAATAGCTTATGTGCGGATTTTCATGAACTTTCCACCAGAGGTGGGGCTTTGGACAAGGAAAGCTCCAATAGAATTTTCGGAGATGATCTGAATCAAATTCTGCATCCAGGAATTTTTTAAAGGATTCTTTAACTTGATAGATGACAGTGGATGACCTTTGACGTTTTAGTTAATATGAGGGAGTTTTTCATTCTTCGAGTGCTCCTGTTTGAGACTTAATTGAAGCAGATGTGAAAGTAGAAATCAAAAAGATATTATATCCAGTATATGTGTATTTTAATGCTTGATCAGACTAAAGTTCATTGCAAACAGGCTGCGTGATTGACAGACTAAAAGTACAGCAGAGATTACTCAATTACACAAATAAATAATGCAGTGATTTTTGTTTTAAATGTAGTAACTACTGATTGACTGACTTGTTACACAATTTCCGGTAATCACATGATGTTCAGCTCAGAAGGATGTCTAAACTTTCCAGGTGTTTTTTGCTCTTCCTCCATGTGGTGGTGGCATTTTGAGCAGTGATTCGGTTTACTGCTTTGACATAAGGCAATGTAGCGAGCAGTCATGCTTAAGCTCGTGAATGAGCTGATGGAAATCACCCGGCATTTTCTGTGCTTTAAATCAAGTGAGTACAATAACATCATTTACTCATGCTTTGTTTTTTACAACATTAAAACAGCTGAAAAAGCATCTTTACAACTATTGCCTGTCATTTTCAGGCATCTGATAATTTTTTTTTACCACGAAAATGAGATTGCCATCTGTTAACTGAATAAAATGCATCAGTTTTGGCGTGCAAAGGCGTTAACACTAAGGCACATCCTGATTACTATATTGAAGATGGCTTTTCTTTGGATTATATTCTGATCATCGTGTTGTCTGACTTCCCTTTTTGCTGAAACACTTAATGTTTATTGCCCTGTGGTATGTAAGTGCCATATCTTGCTGTGACACATGTCTGACAGCAGATCTTGACAGGGCAGGTTATCACAAGAAATGACAAAAAAAAAAAAAGAGTGAGAGAGAGAGAGAGAGAGAGAGAGAGACAGAGAGACAGATTTGGCACATTCATCAGTTGAATTATATGATGTGGAGTGTTTTTCTGGGAAACGTGACAAACCCATGTGTCCTGGGTTCCAAGAAGTGCAGCAGTAACTCTTCGCTGAAGGTAAGGCAAGCAGCCATTGATTACTGACTCAGTAATTCTGTAAGTAATTCAGCTTTATAGATTTTTTTTTTTCTTCCTCATTCAAAGGCCCTAAAATAGCTTGCGAGGTGCAGCGTTTAAGTCTTAATGGATGAAGGCAAGATCACTTTTGAGAGCACTCCAACCACAATCTGGATCCAGTACACATGGCATGAAATTAGCTGACTTGTTAATGGTCGCTTAATTCCTGAGTTTCATCTCACTGTTCATATATAGCCATCTTTTCAAATTTTTCTCTTCATATTTAGAGAGTTTGCATGGTCTCCCCCTGCTTTCCTGAGTTTCCTCCATGTACTTTGTCTTCCTTCCAAAGTCCAAAGACATGCATATTAGACATATAAGGCTTATTGGTTGTTACAAAATGCCCCTATTTTGGATGAGATAGGCTCCAGCCTCCTTTTGACTCTAGTAGGATAAATCAGCAAATGAATGAGTCTTTTCTCCAAAATTTTGGTTGTTGTACCTTCCAAAAAACATTCCATTACACATTGCTTGCTCATGACTCTGCATACATAAATGTACAGTACGTTCAAAGATCGGAAAAATACATTCACTCCCTTAATTAAGTCCATACCTCCATTCAGTATGCACTAAATTTCCCCTGGCTTTCTGTCTCTTTTCTCGGAGAGGAGGCACAGAAAAAGGCTTCCATGAGTGACATGACTGGCTCCGAGGAACTTTATTTGCTTTGTGCCGAAGTGCTAATGGGAGTTTTGAACTAGTGATCAAAGAGCAATCTCTTTATTATTGGTTTAATCCTGTCATTCAGCGGTCATTAAAATAAATCCCTCTTGTTCCCCCTCTAGTTCTTGCACCAACACTTGACTTGATGTCAGCTCTGCTTTTCCCCCCACCGCTTTTGTGTCAATAATTATAATCCATTTAAAGCTATTTCCGCTCAGAGGCATTTCATGTCCTTTTGTGTTTAGTAGAAAGCTGAATACAGGGCTGAAAGAGGCATGTGCCATTTTGTTACTCTTTTATTCCTGCATTTTGATCATGATGTTTTTATGCATAGTTCTTCAGCTCTCTCTCCAACATCCAGCAGAAGACAATTAGGAGCTGTGTTCTCTCCTTTTTACGCTGTACGGCACCAAGCCGAGGTGATTAATTAAGCGAGTGCAAATGGCCATGCTGCTCTTTCTAGTGGACTCCAGTCTATTATTTTAACCGCATTTCAAGCATCAACATTGTTTTGTGTGCCCCTTTGGTTTGAAGTCACTTCCGACCGGGTGAGAAGTGTACACGGTGAAATGAAGTGAAGTACCATTTATAACCTACTGGGCTGCTGGCAGGTTTTTGTGTTTCATCAGTGCAGATCGAGACAGTCTCACCTACCTTTTTCAAGAAAATGAGATTCCCACCAGGCGCCATGCTTTTGCAGTTCTACCATTTTGACGTCTCATGCTTTCAGATCAGGACGCAAGGACAAACGCTACAGATTAATTACCACATGGCAAACAGTCATTATTACCCACTGCATTTTTATCGTCCCTGCCTCGGCCTCTTTTATGCCAGCCGCACTGCCAATGAGACACTTGAACTGATTTGCAATGCATACGCACGTGTCCGATTATGCGCTCCCCGCATAAAAGTTTCAGTTTGTGCAAAGTGAACAGTTGCTGTAACCCTAGCAGCTGAGCCCCTGCACATCTGTCAAATACACTAGTGAAAAGAGAGAGAGATGAGGGTCCCATCTCACTCTTCTGAATGATTTAAAGCCTGACCTTAGCACTGTTCTCTAGGTGCTGCAGAGTGCCGACAATCTGCACGCTGCTGTTTGTGCTGGATTTACAGGCACGTCAGGGAGTTCAGACAAAGACTGCTGTCGCGCACAGTTTATAGCTCAAGGCTGAACTCCACCTTGATGACTCTATTCACACTAACTTGTTCGGAAACCTCACATTTAATAGACGACTACATGGTCTGGATTGTAATTTTGCTGCCCATGGTGACTGTTTACTGTTATTTCTGCAGGTAGAATCTCTGCAAAGGGAGTAGTCTCACAGGATATAGCTCTTATATCTCGTTAACCCAAAACTGATTTCATTTACATTTCGAGCATTTGGCAGACACCCTTATCCAGAGTGACTTACATTCAACATTCTTTACACAACTGAGCACTTAATGGTTAAGGGCCTTGCTCAAGGATGCAATAGTGGCAGCTTGGTGGTACTAGGGCTTGAACCACCAACCTTCAGATCAATAATCCAGAGCCTTAACCACTGAGCCAACACTGCATCAGTGGTGTCAGTAAACATTGCCAAGGACCACCATTTTCAGATGATATTTGACTGATATGGAACCTTAATATGGAACTAACCACAGACTTTTCCCCAAAGATTGTCTTGTTTACATACCAGTAAATTTTTCAAGTATACCACCTCCCAAAAGCTCAAAAGTAGGTATATTGGCCATGATAAAGTGCCCTTTGTTATGAATAAGTATGTGAATGTGTGCGTGCACAGTACCCCATGATGGAATTGTGTTCCGTCCAAGGTGTATTCTCACAAAATGCTGACTGTGTGAAAGTGTTCAAAAGTAAATCAGGTTGTGTCCAAAAATATTGGCCCCTGAGTTATGTATGTGGTCTTCTTGATTGACTTTACGTTTCACTATTTGTAGTCATTTCCTTGATGTCTTTTAGTCTAAAGCCCATTTAGTTTGATTTGGAACCAAGGGGGAAATGTTTACACACTGGGTAAAACTGTATTCAGTCCTGCCCATGTCCTACATAAATAGCAAAACTGACAATAAAGTTGAACTTTAAAATGTTACAGATTTACACACTCATCAACTGCTATGAACTGGAGAAAACTAGGTGTGAAAACACCATTAAAGGCAAGTTTTCTCTTGACAAATGCTTATAAATAACAACCACAGATAACATTCCCAAGTGTTAAATAAATTATTTCGTTCTCCTTGTTAATCTGATGTTAATAGACATTTTTTGTGCCAAAGTTTGCTTTGACATTCCAAAGTAGGGACTTTTCTTGAAATAAATAATAATTGGAAAAAAAAACCCTATTGGAAAATGTAGTGAGTTTGTCAGCACATTAATGATAATCTTGAACTCGCTGTAATTCTTCAGCTTAAAACACAGCTGCTGTTATATGAGTTGCCTGACTTGAGTGCACTACAAATCACTGATACCCATGGTCTCTTCATGTGCTTGACAAATGATCAATCACTACTCACCTCTGTTTGTCCCTCCCACTCCCCTCTTTGTTTTTGTTTTAAACTTTCATTTTATTACCATATTTTTTATAATTCTGTTTTATAAACAGTTAACATTAGTAAACATTTTCCTTCATAACAATTGCATAGTTTTTATTTTTTTGTCACTGCTTTGTTCAAACAATGAGGGACACAGCACTGAAAAGATAACACTTAGCCCCGGAAATTTGGTGGTTATCTCACGACTTAAGCAGATAAGTATTTGGAGACATTGTTTACTCACAAAAGGAATCCATCAAATGTCTCAACATTGGATCTCTTTTTCTATTGGAAAGCAACGTGCACCTCAACGGCTTTGAATTTTTTTCAGTTCGAGCAAGGCCAGCACTTATCCAGACAGGAATGTACCGCTTGTGATACTGTTGCAAAAGTGAAAGTCCTTCCAAATCTGTGTTCTCTAACTTTGAAATGATTGCCCATTGAGCTGTTGAGGAGCCAGAAAACTTTCACTGAGTGACAGCGTTGTGCTGGAAGGTCAAGTAAACATCTACATCTGGCTTGTCCCAGTCAGGCAAAGACAGATAACCTTTTCTTTCACACCACCCCAGTTTGAATTGCAAAAGGTGCACTTGAATAGGATTTTTGATGGGTCACATATAAATAATGAATGAAATGAGATGACCTCTCATCTCTGTCAAATAAATGCGTGAAAAGATGAAGCTTATTCTGTATATGCAAACAAATATGCATCTATCCACATATTTACACATTCACAGACTTATACATTTATCCACATTTTCACACATTTAGAGACACACACAGAAGGGTGCATGATATGTCAAAGGTGCATGGTATACACGGGATGAGAGGTAGAGCTTTTTAATCATAAGGTGCATGATGCTAAAATGTTATATGATGTTCGAGACCTGCTCTAAACATGAGTATTGCGCTTAAACATGAGTATTGCACTTAAAGAGTAATACTCTTTAACTCTTTGCACTGTTCAGGAAGTTGGTCTGAATGATAGTTATTCAGTCAGTGTATGTGATGGTGGTGGAGGGTTACGTGTTTAACAGCTTGTGGGTAAAAGTTGTTTTTGAGTCTGTTGGTTTTTGCTTTTAGTGTCCTGTTCCTTTTTTTGGAGGAGAGAGGGGAGTGTCCAGGGTGTGTGGGGTCCCTGATAATTCCACTGGCTCTCCGCCGAAGTCTGCCTGTGTAAATGTCACTTGGGGGAGGGTAGTGTAGCTCCAGTTACTCGCTCTGCCGTCCTCACCACCCGCTGCAGGGTCTTCCTGTCCTCTGCAGTACGGCTGTTGAACCACACTGTACAGCAGTAGGTCAGGAGGCTCTCGATGGCGGAGCGGTAAAAGTTTGTCAGCAGGGGTCGGGGTAAGCGGGCTTGTCTTAGCTTTCTGAGGAAGTACAGTAATCTGTGCTGTAACCTGTACTGTACTGTGACATGTTGTGCCAAGAGATGTTTGTGGTCCAGATGAAGTCAGCAAAGATGTGGACTCCAAGAAACTTGAAGCACTCCACACTCTCTACCTCCTCTCCATCAATATAGAGGACAGAGATCTCAGTCCTCTATATTGATGGAGAGGAGGTAGAGAGTGTGGAGTCCATTATCATCTCCTTTGTCTTGGAAAGCAAATAAAAAAATAGCTGTAAATGTCCACAATAATGAAATAAAATAAATAAACAAATTGACTTAAAAACCAAACTGAAATAATAACTGCTGCAATTAATTTAAAAAGTCATCGCATTTTAAATGTTTTTTGGTTTATTAGCAGATAGGCAACAGGCTTAGCACAAATTTATTTTTAATGCTCTATTTATTTTTGATGGCTGTGCAGAGAAATTAATTTTAAAATTCCTGAAAAAACAAGCTGAGGCATTGTTGTTCGTTTTCCAAGAGACAGTGAAGATATTTTACTGTCTAAAATAGTGGAAAATATTGTGTGGATTTTAGTGACAGTTATTCGTATCCTTTATATATTCTCATTTATTTGCCTAAAATTGACCATACATCTATTCAAGTTTATTGCAAGGTACAGTGCATTGCAGACACAGAGTCACATTCACACCCAGGGGCAATTTGGAGTAGTCAGTGCTGCACCTGCTGGAATATTCTGGGAGGAAAGAGGAAACCAGAGAACCCCACTCAAGCATGAAGAACAGCTGAAACCCTACACAGACTGTAACCCAACCTCGGATTGAAGCCTGGAGAGCTCCTAGCTGTGATCAAGTGTGTGAATATGTATGTGTGTGTGCATGGTGATGAACTGGTATTCCATTCAGGGTCTCATACCCAGTGTTCCAGAAATCGTCTCCATTTCCACTGGGACACAGACTAGTATAAAAACCTTACTGAAGATGAATGAATGGATGGATGTATTCTATATTTCGGTAAATATGAGAATATGGGTTCTTTATTCTTATCATATAAAAATTCCTACTTTTATTTCTGTATATCTACATTTGAGGATAATTAAGTCAGACCATGAATTTTTTTTTTTCTATTGTTTGTTTACTTATTTATTTATTTTGGTGGGGTTTTTTTTGTGTTGTTGTTTTTTAAGAAACTTTGACTAACCTTTCAGAATATGTAGATATACTATTTGCAGAAAACACATTCATTAATAATCTGGCACCACTTCAATATTCCAGTTATTCCAGTTTTAAAAGTTTAATTCAAATGTATTTTTATTTAGCCTTTTATTTGACAAACTGCTTACGCCTACTAGGGTCACGAGGAGGCCAGAGCTGACAGAGGCCATCAGCTGACACTGGGCAAAGACTATTGCAGCCAACACATACAACACACAAATACATCACCATTCTCACACATACTCACACTTACTTTTAATTTGTAACAGCCATTTAGCCTAATGTGCAAGTGTTTTTTCTGTGGAAGGAAACTAGAGTACCCAGATAAAACCCACTCATACACGGGGAGAACTTGCAAACTCCACACAGAAACGCCATAGCCCGAGACCTTCTTGACGTGATAAAAGTGCATAAGTAATTTTAATTTTATTATGAGGGAATGGTTAGTTTTAGTTTTGTTTTTATTTAGTTTTATTGTACAGTAGCTTAGCACTGTTGCCTCACAGTAATAAGGTTCTGTATGTAAGTGTGAATGCTTGTTTGTGTTTGTGTTAACCCTGCAATAGATCAGCTTGGATAAGCTCCAGCTTCCCCAATAATCCTGACAGATAAACGGTACAGATAATGGATGCAGGCATAGTTTTAGTGTTTGTTTTAGTTTATATTTTACTGCATGTTACTCCTGGAACTAGCCTGTTACTGCCTCATCTTCATCTTTAAAGTGGTACAGTGACCACAGTTTCATTAACTCTTTAAATCCTGCTCTGCATGTCTATTTTGTGCACTATTTTGAGAGACAGGAAAAGAAATGCATCAATGGTCAAAGCAATGTGTTTAGAGTGAGAGAGAGATGTACCAGAATAAGCACACAAATCCATTGCAATTTATTTAAAATGTATGTACTGTATATTGACACATTGACATTTTAGTAAAAATATCACATCATATTTTCTAGAGTGACACATTATATTCCAGGAGGGCTGGACAATATGATAATGTGATTTTAATACCGTGGTATACTTTTACATCATTATTCTATGATGTGTGTATCAGGTCTAATTGCTTGTGTAACTCCATAATTACAGGCAGTGACATGTAACTAATGAAATGTTTTTCTCCTGCTCTCGTATGATTTGGCTAATGAAAGATCTGCATAGGTTGAATCTATGATTCAGCTCCTTTATTGGGAAAGGCATGAATTTTATAGTATTAGTCTAAATGAGCACACTTAATGTGCAGTGTACCCTTGATAAAATGAAATGAATTTTGGTTGTCATCAGATACAAGCCAGTTTTAAATGGATTAACAATATTTATCCATCTATTTTCTTTAACACTTATCCTTGGGAAGGTGGACACCCTGAAGAAGTCACCAATCTAGGGCTAACATAGACACAGTCAACCTTTCACACTCAAATTCACACCTATGGATAATTTAGAGTAGCCATTTGACCTAATATGCATGCCTTTGGACTATGAAAAGAAACCAGTCTAGCAAGCACAGGGCAAACATGAAAACAATACAGAAATGCCTTTGGCCAGGATTCAAACCCAAAACTTTCTCACTGTATGCTGTCATTGCCACCCCTATTTTGTTTATATTTTGGAAAATAGAACCAGCAATTATTTCAGAAAAGGCCATGTGTATTATTTTGCACAAGCAAAAATAATATCTTCATGAGCGAGATTGAAAAAAACAAAAAACAAAAAAAAAAACCAGCCTGGTACAATATCCGGGAACTGTCAAGAGTCAGAATGCACAGACCCTGCTGACAGCGTTAACCTTTCTACTCCAGCCCATATCCTCTTCGAATTTAAATATGAACATAGATACAGAAAGGGATATTTAGGGCACTAAATAGACACATATACAGATAAAGACACAGATACAGCGATGGATACTTAGTTGCATTGTTTCACACCGAATGCCAACGTTAAAAGCTCATGGTTACAGAAACATGCTGTTGCATTGCTATGATGTTTGGTAGTTTTATCTTTTACTTTTGTAACGTTACCTTTTTAAAAAAATTATCTACTTCTTATCACTACAGTCATATTTCATGATGAATTGATTCACTATATATGGGGGGGTTGGCTGTTGTTAAATCACAGCAACACTGACTAGGCAGTTAGTATGGATGCTGTAAATGCATTGTACAGTTCAGCTTGTCCTTGTTTACTGAGCATGGTCTTTATCTCAAGCACTTTATATATGAAAACCGCATGTTGAATAAAGTAAAAAAAAAAACTGCTTGAACTGCTTTTTTGTAATATATCATGGGATAATGATACAGTATATACTACACCGGAATGGCATGATCTGATTGGTCTGCTGACTCGGAATTAAAAACAATATTATCCTAAGTGGATAATGCTTGAATCAAAATGACAGACACTCATAACTTGTCATAGTCACTTGGATGAGACAGCATCATCATCACACCTTAAAATAGAAAAATAAACCATAAAAATCGTATTTTAGTTTGATGCCATTATATTGCTTTTCTGCACACGCTTGTGTGCACACTTAGACCTGTGTGTCTATCACAGGTTTTTTTTAATAAAACACAAAAATTTGGTTTTAGTATGCTTCTTTACTTATGTACCTGTGTAGCACATACTAAAACAATTATTCGCCTCAGGCTTAGTCCATTCAATATTTAGTGACATCCACCTTTCCTTTGGCACATAATTGTTAATAACAATAATAATAATAATAAAAATAATAATAATGATAATTATGATAATAATAATAATGATGATAATGATGATAATAATGATAATAATAATAATAAGATGAAGAAGATGAAGAAGAAGAAGATAAAGAATAGAAAGTTGTTTATGTGTCCTAAACAGGTACACATAGGACAAGAATAGAGACACTATTCATGTATGTATTTGTATCTTTAGAACACATTTTCTGTTCTTTCCAATTAAGAATTCATATTCAGTTACATCCCTATTTGGCATACATCTATAGATTAGAGATGGAGACAGATCTTCAGTCTGCCTAGAACATAGCCTTTTCCTCTTGCCAAGCACAGCTTGGTGTTTAGTATGAATCTCAATCAAGTGAATGCATGAAAAAGAAGGGACATGTTTCATTTTACCATTTTAAACTTCTCAATCCTTTTTAAATAGTTTATCAATTTTAAATCATTTGAGAAAATGTAATCATATTTATCATCGATAGATTTTGAGCACAAGGGTGAAATAATATTTAGTTACCAAGTCATTTATTGTCTTGTAGCAGATGAATATTTTAGTCCTTGTTTTTCATCGACAAAACCCTGGTATGCATTAGCATGTTGAGCAGGGGTCCCTTTCAACCTGTGCTACTGTATATTTGTAACCAAAGCTGCACTGTTGCCTACAAATCAATGGTCACATGACTGAGCAATGGCCGTTCACATGATACACCGTGAAATTGTCATGTAATACTTGGAAAAAACAGGCATCCCACTGCATATATACAGGCTGGTCGATGGTTTCTGGGATCACTGAACCCACCTGGTTCTCATTTATAACACATTGTAAACAACATAACATGGTGCACTTTTGTTTACACTATTGCTGCTATCTCCTTTGTAGTTCACTTTCAGTACATCCATTCTCCTGCACTAATGTGTTTGCACAGCTGTGGAGCACACAGTATATTAATAGACTAATAGGAGGAATCTAAATCACTCCCGTTCACTGCAGGGAGGTAGACGCTTGAATCTCACATTTGGCTCACTCTCGCCACCGAGCTTCATCTAATTACGGATCCAAAGTATGGATTAACCAGGGGTAAGAGTAGCCTTTGTACAGGTGTGCATTGTGGCTGGCTTAGACTCAGCGGGTTGCTTCATGGCATAACGGTGCCTGTCCTTGTGTAGCCACAAAGCCTCAGAGTCCAAGAACTAATAATATCATGTTTATAGACTTAACAAACTACATCACTGTCGAATGAGGTTTGATGCGTGGGCTTTTTTTCCTGGTCTTTATTCCTTAATGCTTCCTGCTTTTCTCAAGTCCCTCAGCTGCTACTATTACGCCCAAGTCAATTTTTTTTTCTCCTCTCAAATGATGGATGGAAAATCTCCCAGCTTTTCTGTGCCGTGTGCCAACTACAATGGCAGCTTAGTGGGATATAGTCGTGTAATGCTTAAAATTCACTCCAAAATTTTCTTCCACAGTCTATGGTCTAAGAAGATGGCTTTACCCAGGGCAGCTTCATACGCCGCTCATTACCCATTTATTCAGCTGGATATTTGCTGAAGTCAGTCAGAATAAACCCATGTCGCCAAGGTGCATCAGTCACGGCTTATTGCTTTTCTACCAGTAGCAATATAAATGTTCAATCTTTGTGTTGGAATGACTTTACACTTTATCAGATACCAGGAACTCGTTTTGCACCAGTTTAAGTGTGACATTAGAGATCATGAGACATAACTGTTGCAGGGGTTACTTCTTGCCATATAAATAGTGAGTGAACTTTAGGCTTTAAACATTATAATCTATATTAACAGAAACAAGAGAGCCACTTGTCAAATAAGAGGCACTTTTTCCTGTACAATAAAAGCACGTATTAATAGAGGAGTTCAAATAGATGCAGCGCTTCTGTAATGAAATAACCTTCACGTTACTGCGTGTGATCAGCAGCATAATAGATTCAGTGATTCCTTGAGAAGCATCCTCATAATAAGTGATTGATGGAAGCTTAATTCCATTTTACTGGCCACTAATGATTCTTGTATGAAGGATGAAATGGGTTAAGACAACCCTGAAAAGTGACATTGACTTCGTCAACGAATCAAATTTACATTCCACTGTGGAACCACTGAGCATGTACCATTTAAATGATTCATGAAGTATAAAACACTGAACACAACACATTTTTGTAAGCTTTGGTGATTTTCTTTCTGGGGTACATGCCAGTCACTTTTAATTATGAATTACCACTGGCTTTGTTTAGCTTTGTTAGCCTACCAGTTCTCACAAATTAGATTGCTTTCTTTCCTGAAACCAGTCAGTACAATCATTATCAGTTTATCTTCCCCAGCTTTTTTTTTTTTTTCTGTCTTTACTAAGAACACTTTTTGTTTTGTTTTCAAGTAACTCAGCACAACTAAGTCCATAAGGTTCATAGCTATTTTGAAGTTGTTTTGGTCCCACAAAACCAATAGCATGTTAGAAGGACCAATGACTAATATATAGATATGGGCACTGCCTAGATACAGAGCTCCTGATAAATATCTTTATTGATAGTTGTCCAAGGCTGATGATATAAGAGTACCGTGGCTGAATCAACATCACGCCTGGAGGAAATAAATTATTCTCCTCTGTGCAGGAAAGGTTTAGACTGAGTTTTCTTTTCACTGGCTTTCACTAGCTGATTTCTGCGTTCATTTGTATCACCTGTCTTGTTAGTTTAATTATCCATTTAACGAGTTTATGTTCTGTGTTACCATTCTTTTTCCGTGTTTTGCTTGGTTGGGATTGTGTGTTTTTTTATTCTTTGTGAGTGTATTTTCTGCGTTTGTGTTTTTTTATTAGTAAATCTGTCTTTTTATATTGCTGTCGTCTTTATATCCTTTGTCGCCAAAGCCATTGTCAGCATCAACTCAGGCACGGAAACCAGACAACCATTGAAATTATTTTCCATCCCTATGGGCCTCCACTCAGGAGCTCTGCTATTATTTATCAAGTGGCACTAAAACAAGTGCAGATTTGTAGAATGAAATCTGCTCCTGATTCGGAAGAATCATACAATTCCAAACAGTAGGCGCTGCGCTGATGACAAGCTCACGCTCGATATACTCCACACCACATTTCACACTAAGATCTATTTATAGTGTTTAATTTGCTGATTTTTGCATGTTAAAATCGGAGCAGCAGAAATAAACATTTCAGCAAATCTAAGTGCTTGTGCCCAAGGTTGCTGCAAATAAAAGGTTACTTAGTGGGATAATCATTGATATTCAATTCACCTGTCAGTGGTCATAATGTTTGAATAAGAATGAACAATTATCTACCAAAGTAGAGGTGGTTGTTGCTGAGTAGTCTGCGTGAAAGAACATTGAGGTAAGTGCTGTATAGCTGAAGGCGACTTTTTATACTCATTCAATATTTTAGTATATACTTCATAAAAACACAAAAAAAAAAACAAAAATGAGATTTTTTTAAATAGTGTAATTTTATTTAATTTTTTAAAAACAATTATTTATTTATTTGTTTTATTTTATTTTACTTTTTTAAAGCCTGATAATGATGGCACCATGTGTTCAAAGTTACTGTGACAAACTGTCAGTGTCCATCAGTTTGATTCAAGCATTGTTTTGGTGGAATAATATTATTTAATCCCCAGATAGTGGACCAATCAGATCCCTTCATTCCTGTGTAGTATATACTAACCTTGTTTATCTGGTTACAGTGGGATCTGCCAGGGAGTGGGACATTTGAGGCAGAAAGTGAACACTCAGTCCTTGATGTTGATATGTTGGAAGCAAGAAAAATTAGCAGGTGTAAGGATCTGACTGACTTTGAAAAGGGCCACATTATCATGGCTAAACAACTTGGCGTATTCATCTCCAAAATGGCAGGTCTGCTGGGGTGTTCCTGGCATGCAATGTTAAGAACCTAGCAAAGGTGGTCCAAGGAAAGGCAACCAGTGAGCAGTGAGAGTCATGGGTGCCCAAGGCTGATTAATGCACATGGGGAGTGGGGAGTATGAGAGGCCAGTAGTAATGGTGGCAGGGAAAAACTCCCGTAGGTGAAATGATCAGAAAACCTTGAGAATAAGGGAGTTGAGAACAACTCCCTGCTATAACTCTGTGTTTTATGGTCAAAAAACATTCAAATTTACCCTGCTGACACTGAACCCAAGTGTCCTAAGTAGCAAGGTGTGATTGAACATACCCATGCTAGAATTATTCACTGGATCTAAACATTCATTCGTAATTAAATTGATATTGATCTTATAAATTTAACAAAGATTCAAAGTTGCAGGCTGTTAAAATTTTATACACTTTGAACATATGAGTTGTCTGAGCTGTATTGTGTAGATACACCCAAAATGAAACATATGAATAAGGTCTAATGGGCCTCTGTCATGATAAGACTTCACTACCCATCAGCCCCTGTATGGCGCATGAACTTTTTTGTACTAATCACCCTCACCTGAGTTTCATTACGCAATGTTATGCACCCTATTTAAATTCTGTTGGCTGCATGTCCCTTTGTCTAACTTTTGTAATGTATTATTCATGTTGTGCTTTGTTATTCTGTTTCTCATCTAGAGTTGACGTTCATGCTGATAGTCTGGTTTTGGTTATTTGTCTGTTTACGCTGCAAAAATAAAAGATGGTAAAAAACAAAACCTTAAGGATCAAGGCAACATGATGCAATATATTTTTGTTTGTTACTGCTATTCTTGACTTTACGAAGGTTTATAAGTTTAGACATCCCCTTATACATGTATCTGCCAGTCGTCTATGGAGTTTCTGTCAACAAAAAAATTCTGCTGTAATTTTAGTTCACAGATGTTTGATATACTGATTTGAAAATACCTTTTAAGGCAACAGTAGAGAGAAGTTTGCTGGACAGACATGTTTCTGTAATTTTTTTTTTTAAGTTTATTTAAAAAAATTGATATCAGCAATTAATAGTTATAATTTTTATAGTGAATGTGAATACTTAATGGATCATGACATTGACATTTTTTCAAGTAACTTGCCATATGCACAGTAACTCGTTGACGCACAATAGGACTGTACTTTACAGGAACCATGCACGCTGAAGAGCTCCACTGCTGTGGCCGTGAGTTAGCTGTGGATAATGAGTTCTAAGAGGTTATGTTTTGGCACCTGCATTATTAATGGCAGGGCTGAAAATGTTGAGCAGTAATAATTTTTGAGTTGTATATATGAAGAGACACTCTGAGTGAGAAAATGCCTGTTTTGATTATGGCTGCAGCTTCGGTGCTGTAATGATGGCATTCAAGAACAGTACTCTTCAGTTGGAACCTTTCCAAAATGCCTCAAGTAGGTTATACAGTGATTGTGTTGATTTCTTGAGCATGAGTGATTGTAGGTGAAGAGTGGGATGAAATGCTTACCACTAAATGACAGTTATAGCAGGAACACACCTTTTATATACTCAGCTCCAGAATTAGTGGCACCTTTGGCAAAACACAAAAAAGAAAAGTCCCTGTTTCAAGTGGCGCTTTTTCCCATTTGAAAGCAGTTTTAAAAGTTTTTTTATTGAGACTCAAAAAAATCTCCCAGAATTATTAATTCATTCATTTTCTGAAACGCTTAATCCTAATTAGTGTCACGGGGAGGCTGGCGCCCATCTCATCTGACTCTGGGCAAGGGCAGAGTATACCCTGGACAGCTCGCCATGCCATCACAAGGCAGAAACACGCTGATGACCTACTCTTTTCGAAAGTCAGCAATGGTTTTTTATATGCCTCTCACCACAGACAGTGAGAGACATGGCTGGCCTTTGATAACCCAGTCAGCTGCACTGGGGGACAGCAATGACAATGGTGATAGTGGGGCTTAAACCCCGATCTTCCGATCAGTAATCCAGCACCCTGGGCCACCACTGCCCCCTCCTAGACTTACTGAAGTATATTTGCAGACAATGTCAACAGTTTATGGTAACCAAGTCTTTAAACCAATAATTACATGCCATCTTTATTATAGCAAACTATTTGGAAGTTGTGCCCAAAAAAAAGTACCTAGAATTTCTAATGGAACAGGGATTTGTGATTGGAGGGAGGGAGGGAACTCTCCATGAATGACACTTTTACAGAAACACTAATCCCTATTGTTAAGTATGTTGGAAGATCTGAAGAGTCCTATACTGTTTTTCTTCCAAAGCCATTGGGAATCATTTGCAGACACACTTAAGGCCAAAAGTCACATACACTTAGCTAAAGGCATTCAAACTTTTGAATTAGTTAGTGCATCTGCTTTATTTCTATAATAACCAAGATTTATTTCAGCTTTTATTTACTATATCTGATTTTCAGTGGGTCAAAACTTTACATAGATGCAGTAGTAAATGTTTGGAAGCACTGCCTTGTACTGACTGAATAAAATCCTTAGAGTAGCTTTTCACAAGCTTTTCACAAAACAGGATTGGGGGCTTCCTTACTCCGGAGTGCTATGCTTTTTTTTGTTGTTGTTTTTGGGGTTTTTTTGTTTTTTGTTTTTAGTTCAGTATTCAGTTATTCTTGTGATTCAGGTCAGGGCTTTGTGATGGCCACTCCAATTCTTTCACTTTGTTCTCTTTAAGCTATTTTATTAGAAGTTTGGAGGTATGTATGTTTAGGATCATTATCCTGCTTGAAGACCTATTTGCTGTAAATTTTTTGGCTGATGTCTTTTCAAAAACATTTTCATCAGATAATTTGCTTTACATATGATTTTTTGAAACATTTTCTGACCCATTTCCTGTGGTATGTCTTGCCCTTTTCCTGCCTACACCTCGACAACTCGATGCTGCCTCCTCTATGTTTCACAGCTGGGATGGTGTTTTTCAGATTATAAGTCTTAGCCTTTCTCTTCTCTACATAGTGTTGAGAACTGGCCTAACAGTTCTATTTTTATTTCATCTAACCAGAGTAGGGACTCCTTCTGTTCATGACAGCTTTTCAGGCTGTAGTGATGTAGCTCAGTGGTGGACATACATATTTCTCTTTTGTAAATTGTTTTGCTGTGGGTTGTCTTGAGGTTCCTCAGTGCTGCTAACAGGGTTATCAAAGGCCAGCCATGTCTCTCACTGGTGAGTGCCATGTAAAAGAACCATTGCTGACTTTCATAAAGAGTAGGCTGTATTGCCGTCAGAGTGCTTCTTCCCTGCGATGTCCTGGCAATGTGTCCAGGGTGTACTCTGCTCTCTCCCAGAGTCAGCTGAGATGGGCACCAGCCTCCCCGGGACCCTAATTAGGATTAAGTGGTTCAGAAAATTAATGAATGTCTTGAGGATCTGTTGAACCTTTAGTCCCTGGGTGTTTTTTTTTTATTATTTTTTTTTTTTACTTTTCTGAATAAAGCAGTGACTGTATAATCCAAAGATAAGTGTATGTTAAATTTTAACCTCAACTTTGCATGGCATCATGGAAGAAATTTGAAATGAAAATCTGGCTGCCTCTGGCAGGAAAATACAACTGGGTCACAGGTGGGTCTTCAGGTACTATTGAGGAGTGGTGTCATATATCCTGTTCAATATCATCCAACAAGAATGGTCTTGGAAGACATAGAGAAGTTGTAAAAGGCACTAAATGTAAATGTTTATATTATATAATCAGTATTAAAATGTAATCCATTATCTATATGTATCCACTGAGCTTTAGGCAAATAGTTGTTTTACTACATGAAAATGTTAAAAAGCAAACTAATGAATAAATCAGATTGTGGCATTCCCATTTAACACATACTATTAGTTATTCATCCTGAGATAGCAAATGAATCAAACCTGTAATTACTGTGTGATATATGCTAAAACATATTAAAACATATATATTTCAATATGTTTTGTTATTATTATAAAACAGGTATAAGATTAAAACAGGTATCAGATTGATGATAGAAGTGGCAGATAGCCTCAGCATCGCTATTTGTATAGTAAGTGGTATCAGGACATCTCAAGTCTTTACCCATCTTTAATAATTCTGAATCCTACTGGGCTAGAAGTTTTTTCTATCCCAGCTTTAACTTTTCCTCCATATTTTATATTTTATTTACATTTAATTGTCCAAACCCATCTTTATCTGAGTTCCATGAGTTCCAAGTACAGAAAGAAAAGTCAGGATCACTGCAGACTTGGCTTAATTACTTGATGCCCAATTCCATTTGATAGTTTGCCTAATGCAAGACATACTGTATGTATTCACCAAATGAGAGCGTCCTGTCACTCATCACTCCTCCTTCCTCCAATTAACTTGAGATATAAACATCCAAATATCAAAACTCTTTATTTTGGCAGTGACATCTCCTGCATAGGCAGATCCTATTTTCAGTGTATTAATTGGTATGGGAGGTGTTGTTCTGTGCCTGATGTATGGTATGTATTTCACCGTTTTCCTCAGCAAGTCAAAGCTGCCGCAAGAATTCTTTCCTTCCTCACTAATGCACAACTTTTAAAAACCCTCTGTGCCCTTCAGCAAGGGTGCTCTCGCACATAGTATGTACCCGGGTTCATCTGCCCTGTTTTTTTTTTTTTAAGTGGTCTCAATGGTTGTGCGATGTGCAGACAAGCCTGATTGCCCCCTGTCTCGCATGTCAGAGGTCTGCTGGTAGAGTGAGTGATCGCTGTCCACCATGATGTCTGCTCCACATGCTTTTTACACCATTCTTCACCTCAAGCAGTCCAAAAGTTTTCACTTTTTTTCAGGCAAGATGTCTAATTGGTATGCTTAATGAATGGGACACTTGCTTGTTGAGGGAATCACAAGAAGTCATTGATCTAAATTAAAGAAGACTTTTTAGAGCTTTCTGGAGATTGAATTTTAACGCCTGTCACAAAGTAGAAGAATTGTTTCAGACAGTTGCCTATGGTTATTTAGGCCTTTTCTCACGTTTATCTCTCTATTTTTTTTCCTTACATCCATAACATTGGCATTCATGATTCTACATTACTAAATTAAACATTCGCTTCTGCGAGTACATTCAGAATCTGTCACAGCTAGTCCAACATCAGGATCCTGACATGTTTTGGTGGAATTTTTGCCTGCTGTAGATGTGCTGATGAGGATCACAGCTTGTCAAGTGCCGTTGCACTCAGGTTCAAAGTGCTTGCTGCCTCTTTGAGTTACAGTCAGCTTCTCAACCAGATGGTAACGCACTAGTTTTGCCCATTACGACTGTCAATTGTGTGGGTTGTATTTAAGCACCACTCCTGATGAAAAGCAGATTAGTTCTCCCACAAACTTCTTCAGAAGTAAAGGAGATCATCTTTAAAAACCAGAGCCATATTTACACTATAGTATAGTATCAAGAACTTTATCTGCCGCTCTGATGGATAGCTCTTAAGTCAGGGTTCAGGATTTGGTGTGTGGAGACGGCTTTATGTACAGCTTTGGGAGAAATGTGACTCATGATTAATAGTGGACTGCAGCTGACAGTTTTGGCAGGGTCCATTAGCCAATATTTACAAGCCTATTGCTAAATTGGTCTGGGTTTAAACAGTCTGTCTTCAATTTCCTTTGAAGCGTCCTACCACAGCCTCCTGTTTAATGGAAAACAAAGCATAGCAATAGAAATAAAGGAGCTAATAAAAAGGGTGGGAAGAGACGAGGGGTTAATTCATCAACGCAGTCCAGTAGGCCAGGAACGGTCTTCGCTTCGCATCCACCCAGTCTGACTCATGTCGGAACATTTCATCTCCCATAATAATCCTGACAAATTGAATCTGGTTGCCGAGTTCTGCTTATGCATTCCTGCGGTGGGCTTGCAGCGGGATGGCCCATTGGAGAAACAGCACACAGATGAGAGAAGCACTGCAGTGCACAAACAAATGGAAAGTGCAGGCTCCATTGAGCACACCTGGCAAAGAGAGAGAAAGAGAGAGAGAAAGAGAGAGAGAGAGCGAGAGAGAGAGAGAGAGAGAGAGAGAGAGAGAGAGAGAGCCGTGGTCGGGGGGGAGGACAGATGCCGTCTGCAGGCTACCTCCATATCAAGCACACAGACTTCAGACTCAGGTAGGAGGTGGATCTCTCCAGACTTTCTCAGCCAGCTGCACAGCCGGGGGGCCTGAAGTCAGAACAATATTGCTCATACTGAGTAATTTGACTACGATTATCTTTACTATTCAGTTTAGAATATTAAAGAAGGCTCCAGAGGATGCTTTCCTGGTGCGCTGTTCAATATTTCATTTCCTCATAGGATGATGCAGCAGCTTTTCTGCCTTTTCTCTGTTCTCCTTCGCCACTATAAACCACCCACACACACCCCACACACATACCTTCCCCTTCATATTTGTGGGCTTGATTTAATCACATTTGAATGAGAATTTTCAGAGTGGTTGTTTGGGATTCGCAATAGCACCCATATCCATACAGCGCAGGCATATCGAAGGCAAAGCATCTCAAGAGCAGCATAGAGTCGTCTTGAATTCCTGCCTCTCCATTTCACTCAGCATAGCAGAAACACTTCTCGCCAAACAATGCGCAGCTCTTTTTCACCAGGCTTGATGGAATTGGGTGCATATGGAGTCTTCATCAGAATTAATATATGCATTTTATTTTTCTGTGAAAATGTATGCAGAAACAACAATAGTACTCTTTTGCTGCACTGAATACTTTATATTATAGAATGCAAAGGACGCCAGAGATGGATTGAAAGGATGCGAGAGATGTACACAAAAGGACCTTTTCATAGCATGAAGCACTGGCAGGTAACAGATCTAGACTCCCAGACCGAACCTAAGCTGGGGTTGCTATCTGTGTGGCATTCCACATGTTCTTTACATAGTTGTGTGGGCTTCCTCTGGGTTTTCCTGTTTCCTGTGTCTTCCCTCTGTCCTGTGACCTACGACCGACTAGTCAATTCCTCCATTTTGCGCCAAAATACACTCCAACCCAGGATCCAGAATCCAGGCTACAGAGGGCAGAAGGGGAAGAACCAAATCATGCTTAATGACCATATGAGTGCGATTCATTAAAACATAGTGCTCTTGAGCTCCTTTAAAATGCTGATTTCATTTGGAGGACATGTATGCTCTTACTGCTGTTACTGTTTCCACCGCAAGCTACTACAACGCTTTTGACGTTTCGCCTTTTGGTGGTGCTGAGGAAGCAAAATACAGAGTAGCTTTATGTTTTAATAAGAATTCAGGCATTTTTTCAGTCTTTGAACAACTGACTTTTGAGTGCGGATGCACAGGTAAGTCATTAAATTAGCAGGGAGTAGTTGCTTGAATCAGCATGAAGAACAATGATCTGTAACGAGAGCTCGCTGCCCTAGCATTAAAGAAAGGATCTATGGATACACCCTTAACTTGTACTTCATCTGCCATTTTTTTAAACATTCAGGAGCTTCCAGTGCCAGAAGGGGGAGCAGCTCTCTGTGTAATATCTTCAGGCATGACGGCTTTGTTATGCAGCGATAGTAAAAGGAGAAAAGTGAGATCAAAACAAAAGAACACAGAATGTAGGAGGAAAGGGAACGATGACTAAATGGCTCAGTGGATGCACAGCAGGCCATAAATCTCACATAGATTATTTATGATAAACATATTTTGTTTCTGCGTCTTCTGTGGAGTTCAGCATGTCCAACAGCATGTGTTTGCCCTAATTACAGAAATGATGGTTCTCAGAACAGCACTGATGTCAAGACAAACAGATGTCAAGACAAACATTTTCTCTGCTGCATTTACCATTAGGAAAAGAGAACAATTTTAAGATAATTTTTAACCTCCGCCAAAGAGGTTATGTTGTAACGTCAGTATGTGTATTTGTTTGTTAGCAGGATTATGGAAAAAGTTATGAGTATATTTTCATTAAATTTCTAATTGTGGTGGGGCTTTGGACAAGGAAGATTCCATTCGATTTTGGAAATTATTTTAATTCATGTTATTTTCTGAACCACGTCATCCTGTATCAGGGTCATGGGGAGGCTGGAGCCTGTCCCAGCCAACTCCGGTCAAAGGCAGGATGCACACTGAACAGCTTGCCAGACCATCACAGGCGCACCACACACACACCCAACCATTCACACTCACATTCACACATTCAAGCACACTTAATTTTTGGACTGAGAGAGAAAACCCACAAAAGCATGAAGAGAACTTCATACTGTGAGGTGGATGTGCTAACCACTACACCACAGTGCTGCCCCATTTTGAAGATTTTTAAACGATTCTTTAACATTGTAACTATTTTGGACTTTTTTTGTTCACACGGGCGATTGCCGAGCTGGTTTTTGTATGTGTTGCTTAAAACACAGCTCACAACTAATTACATTATTTCACTTTCTCTTAGTATTGCTAACATCATTTCTATGACCCCTTTCTGCATTTCTTTTGTAGCCAGTGAGATTTACCATACTATTTAATTTAATATTCATTCACTTTCACCATAATCTCTTGAATTTTCTTACTCTCATTTGAAATGCTGGGCTTGAACACAATACAACAGTGTATCCTTGATAATGTAGTTAAAATCTTACTGTATGTAATGAAGTCTGTAGTGATAAAGTGTCCTTAAATTCATATATTAAACGTAAAAATGTGCCTGACAAGAACAAAGCAAGACCATGAGCAGCATAAGAACGAGCTTATAAGACAAGCATGCTGTTTTGCTTTTAAGTGTGCTTTATAAATAAACTTGACTTGATTTTTTTACTTTACTGTTTATAAATCCAAACTGTATAATAGATGAGGAGATTTATAACAGAATACGACTGGGATTTAGAATAGGAAATTGCTGCACAAAAGCAACCACTGTAAAAAGCACCAAGCCCATTTCTCTTTTTTAAAATGAATGATAATAAAAATACGCATTTAAAGCCACATACATGTCCTTATATGACGGACACAAGGGTAATGACAAAATAAGACAGGGAGAAGACTAAGTGGTCTCGAAATGAAGACCTGGTATGAGAACTATGACCCTGTAAAAAAAATAGATTTTATTTTGTATAGTTAAATAATCCAGTCCAATGTTGCAAATGTAACAGTGAGGCTCCAAATATAACTCCATATTTCAGTGATTTTTATTTTTCTGTTCTTGTTGTTGTTGTTCTGAATCATCTTTCGGTGCCCTAAGGTCCACTTTTTGATCCCAAGCTCGGATTACTATGTGTATGCAATTCTCTTTGTGTTGTGGTGTTTCTCAGGGTTCTAGGGTTTCCTTCCACTTCCATAATCGTACTAGCAGGAAGATACGCTACCCTCAGGCTCCAGACTGATTCCAGAAAATGAAAAATGAATCATATTTCACTCACCAAACCCTGCCACCGTACATGTTTTTTTATCCTGGACTCCCTCAATTATTTCCAGCAATTTCCGCTCTTCGTATATAGCCTCGGGTGCATTCAGCGCTATTTTGGCTTAAAGTTGTCTTGAGGTTTTGCAGAAATACAGTAGGAGGTGAACCGGTTTTTATATTCAACGAAACTAGGCAGTAGTGTATTATAATAGAATCTTCTTTTGGCTTCCTGTGAATGAATGTAGACATTTGGCATAAAAGAAAGCATTTCAAGACAAAAAGGAATCATGTTGTTTGAGGTAGCTTAATACTTTACTTAATTTAATAATTTACAAACAACAGTAATCTTGAGAAGCAATGTGGTAGCCACTCAGGGAAACCCTTGGCAATAGCAGAAACAGAACCCTGGAAAATACTGGAAAAGCCGGTGAAGTAATGGAAACTGATAAGGGAGTTCAAAATGCCTTTCTCCAGATATAAAGCTCCAACACGACTCTCCCACCATCCGGGGTGTTCGCCTTGGTTTTCCAAGTGTACATGTTTTATACTCAATAAAACACAACACACTTTTATATCATGCTCACAGTGGCATCAGGATTTCCTTTTTACATCAGACACTTGTTATTGCCCCACTCTCTAGGGTGCTGAACTGTAAATATTAAATAAGTTTTATATTTAAATGTTTACATTTTCACTTGTGAGGCCACAAATGAATTATGGATATTCTATTAGTATCCAGTAGTGGATAACTAATGGATTTTATGGACACCACACCACAAAATAAAGTGGAAAGAAATTATTTGTATTACTTATTAGACCAGCCTAATATTTGAACACCATATCTGAAAGAAGTGAGGTAAGTCTATTGGGCTTTTTCCACACGCCTAGTGGCTCATCTCAGCCAGAGCTTATCCTGGTTTCTCTAGCGTGAAGCAACTCCTCCTGGATAGGACGCTAATCTATCGCAGGTTACCTTCCCAGTATTTTTACTATCAGAATCATCAGAATACTTTATTGATCCCAGAGGAAATTGTGTGCACACAGTTGCTCCAGACCAAGTAAAGAAGAGGATAAGATAAGGATAAAGTCTCAAGAAGAAAATTACAAATGTCTATATACACACACAATATACATACTGAAAGTCTATATATATATATATATATATATATATATATATA